>OY747700.1:44414141-44731641 GCA_963556495.2 Valencia hispanica | reverse complement strand
CAACCCTGCAGTGTGGCCTATTAAATATGCGTGAAAGCCAGCAGATGTGTTTGTAGCTCCACTTTTAGAGGTTTTGATTTCATGGTAATTTTATACTAAAAGTAGACATGTGTTTGGTTCTTTGTTGTCTAAAAACCCCCCATTGATTTAGCCAACGGTGTATGGAGAGAAAAAAAGACACATTTACGTCAAGAAAGTAGCATAATACAGTGGCTTGAAAAAAGTATTCGGCCCCCCTGAACTTTTCCACATTTTGTCACATTACAGCCACAAACATGAATCAATTTTATTGGAATTCCACGTGAAAGACCAAAACAAAGTGGTGTACACGTGAGAAGTGGAACGAAAATCATACATGATTCCAAACATTTTTTACAAATAAATAAGTGAAAAGTGGGGTGTGCGTAATTATTCAGCCCCCTGAGTCAATACTCTACAGAACCACATTTTGCTGCAATTCCAGCTGCCAGTCTTTTAGGGTATGTCTCTACCAGCTTTGCACATCTACAGACTGAAATTCTTGCCCATTCTTCTTTGCAAAACAGCTCCAGCTCAGTCAGATTAGATGGACAGTGTTTGTGAACAGTAGTTTTCAGATCTTGCCACAGATTCTCGATTGGATTTAGATCTGGACTTTGACTGGGCCATTCTAACACATGGATATGTTTTGTTTTAAACCATTCCATTGTTGCCCTGGCTTTATGTTTAGGGTTATTGTCCTGCTGGAAGGTGAACCTCCGCCCCAGTCTCAAGTCTTTTGCAGACTCCAAGAGGTTTTCTTCCAAGATTGCCCTGTATTTGGCTCCATCCATCTTCCCATCAACTCTGACCAGCTTCCCTGTCCCTGCTGAAGAGAAGCACCCCCAGAGCATGATGCTGCCACCACCATATTTGACAGTGGAGATGGTGTGTTCTGAGTGATGTGCAGTGTTAGTTTTCCGCCACACATAGCATTTTGCATTTTGGTCTCATCTGACCAGAGCACCTTCTTCCACATGTTTGCTGTGTCCCCCACATGGCTTCTGGCAAACTGCAAACGGGACTTCTTATGGTTTTCCTTTAACAATGGCTTTCTTCTTGCCACTCTTCCATAAAGGCCAACTTTGTGCAGTGCACGACTAATAGTTGTCCTATGGACAGATTCCCCCACCTGAGCTGTAGATCTCTGCAGCTCGCCCAGAGTCACCATGGGCCTCTTGGCTGCATTTCTGATCAGCGCTCTCCTTGTTCGGCCTGTGAGTTTAGGTGGACGGCCTTGTCTTGGTAGGTTTACAGTTGTGCCATACTCCTTCCATTTCTGAATGATCACTTGAACAGTGCTCCGTGGGATGTTCAAGGCTTGGGAAATCTTTTTGTAGCCTAAGCCTGCTCTAAATTTCTCAATAACTTTATTCCTGACCTGTCTGGTGTGTTCTTTAGACTTCATGGTGTTGTTGCTCCCAACATTCTCTTAGACAACCTCTGAGGCCGTCACAAGGCAGCTGTATTTGTACTGACATTAGATTACACACACGTGCACTCTATTTAGTCATTAGCACTCATCAGGTAATGTCTATGGGCAACTGACTGCACTCAGACCAAAGGGGGCTGAATAATTACGCACACCCCAGTTTTCAGTCATTTATTTGTAAAAAATGTTTGGAATCATGTATGATTTTCGTTCCACTTCTCACGTGTACACCACTTTGTATTGGTCTTTCACGTGGAATTCCAATAATATTGATTCATGTTTGTGGCAGTAATGTGACAAAATGTGGAAAAGTTCAAGGTGGCCGAATACTTTTGCAAGCCACTGTATTTGAGATGGTAAACGGAGTTAAAAGAAAGGATAGATTAGCTGCAGACAGATTGCTACAACAAACAAAGAGGCTAAAAAAGTGAGAGTGGTTTAGAGAAAAGAAGATTAGGATTAGTGTAGACTGATGAATCTGCCTCATGGACTCTGTCAAAGTAATGACAATAGGACTAAAGACAATCCTCCCGGTAATTAAAGCTCTGCTCTCCTCCTGAGACTGGATCACATAACAGTGTGCAAGACTCTGTGTATGTGCGCGCGCGTGTGTGTATGTGCGCGCGCGTGTGTGTTTTTACATTCTGATAACATCTCTGCCCACAGCTGTTAAAACTGGGATCAAATCTCATTTTAAAATTCAGGTCAGAAGTTCACACGTGCTGCCCTCTGGTGGTTTACTTGAGTAAGAACGAGCGATTTTACACATAATAGTGTAAAAAAAAAAAGTGTTTAAACCAGTCCTTACTTCCTTTTTCTTTTCTTTTTTTATGCATTTTTATCACACTTATATATTTCAGGTTTTTATCATGAAGGGAGAAAAAATCATCCAAAAATTCATGACCCTGTGTTAGAACGTGATTGCCCCCTAAACCTAATAACTGATTGAGCCACCCACTTAGCAGCAACGACTGCAATAACTTGCGAGGAGTCTTTTCCAGCGCTGTGGCGGTTCAGGTCAGGACTTTGACTAGGCCACTCCAAAGTCTTCCTTTTTTTTCTTCAGGCAGTCAGAGGTGAGCTTGCTGGTGCATTTTGGACCATTGTTCTGCAGCAGAACCCAAGTTGGTTTCAGATTGAGGTCAAGAACAGAGTGCGGGATGTTCTTCTTCAGGATGTTTTGGGAGACGGCAGAATTCATGATTCCATTTATCACAGCAAGTCTTCCAGGTCCTGAAGCGGCAAAACAGCCTCAGACCATCACACTACCACCACCATGTTATACTGTTGGTATGAAGTTCTTTTTCTGAAATGTGGTGTTACTTTTTTACCACATGTAACGGGACACAAACCTTCCAAAAAGGTTCCTATTTTGTCTTGTCAGTCCACAGAGTACTCTTCCAAAAGTATTGGGGATCATCAAGTTGTTTTCTGGGAAATCCGAGACTAGCCTTAAAGTCCTTTTTTCTCAGCATTGGTCTTTGTCTTGGAACTCTGCTATGCAGGCCATTTTTGGCCAGTCTCTTTCTTATGGTGGAGTCATAAACTCTGACATTAACTGAGGCCTGAAGTTCTTCGGATGTTGTTGTGGGGTCTTTTGTGACCTCTTGGATGAGTCGGCACTGCGCTTTTGGGGTAATTTTGGTCGGACCGACACTCCGAGGAAAGTTCACCACTGTTCCATGTTTTCACCGTTTGTAGATAACGGCTCTCACTGTGGTTTGTTGGAGTCCCAAAGCTTTATAAATGGCTTTACAACTTTTCCAGACTGATAGTGCTCAATTACTTTCCTGAATTTTTTCGTATCTGGGCATGGTGTCTAGCTTTTGAGGATCTTTTGGTCTAGTTAGCTTTTGTCCCTTTTCCACTAGGGTCAGTCCGGTCCTGTCAGGCAGGTCTTATTTAAGTGATTTCTTGATTAGGAACAGGTGTGGCCGTAATCAGGCCTGGGTGTGGCCAGAGAAATTAAACTCATGTGCGACAAACCACTGTTAAGCTATGTTTTAATGTGTGTGTGTTATTCCCTTTGACACACAGGGCCATGGAGGTTTGGATTTTTCCCCCTCCCTTAATAATAAAACCCTTCACATAAAAACAGCATTTTGTGTTTACTTGTGTTGTCTTTGACTAATTTTTTAAATTTGTTTGATAATCTGAAACAGGTGTGACAAACATGCAAAGAAATAAGGAACCAGGGAGGGGGCTACCACTTTTCTCCACCACTGTATATACTTTAGACTTATCAACAATCCAAACTACTCCTATCAAATAAATGCAATTGAAGGACTTTAAAATGTAGTGTTAATTTTTAAAGCTGATTGTCAAAGGCCCTTTAAATCAGTCACTAGTAACCTGCCACTATCAAGGGATGTACACACAGTGCTGTGAAAAAGTATTTATTTTTGTTTTGTCACACGCACATTTAAACACTGTACAAAATTGCAAAACACTTTCTTCAAAATTATAATTTCATTTTCTTAAGGGGAAAAAAAACTATCCAAAACAACCTGGCCCCATATGAAAAATTTAATTACTTCGGGAATCTTACAGCTACTTGTGCCAAACTTGTTGGAAACAACTTCCACCAGACATTTGTGTGCAAATCTGGATGAGTCCTTTACTTTGCTGTAAAGGAGCTTTGACTCCACTTTCTTTGCGTTTGAAGGTTTTTGAGGATGCCACAGCATGTCCGTTGGAATGTCTGGTCTTCACTAGGCCAAATCCCCTCGGTGCGTTTGAGCTTAAGTGAGCGTAGATTCTCAGCCATCCAGAACGTAGCTGTCTTGAGAGTCGAAGAAAACTGGACCTCTTTTGGTACCTTGAAGACGTTTCACCTCTTATCCAAAAGGAAAGAACTGAAGAAAGCTTTTGGATGAGAGGTGAAACGTCTTGAAGAAAGGTGGAGCTTAAGGTGACAAACTGATACCCAAGCATTCTTATTTGGAATTGAGCTTAACCTAAGTTTCCATCAATCTATCCGGGTCTTGAAAAATCAAAGTATATATACATAGATCTCCTTTATATATCTTTAACAGAGGTGTCAATAATCTTTGATATACCTAATATCTCCACAGTGTATTCACACAGTAGAGTGATGTCTTTTTATAATGCTGAAGGGGGCGCCAGTTAACCTCCATCGTCTGAAGAGATGAAGAAAAGACACTTAGGACCTAACTCTCCTTAAAACCAACAGGGGGGGATATGAGCTCATGAAAAACCAGAGACTGGTAGACAATGCAACAGTGTTCATCCATTGGGTTCTAAAATACAGCGCCTTGCAAAAGTTTTCCCACCCTTTAACATTTTAACATTGTCTCATGTCACAACAGCAATCTTTATTGTATTTAGATTTCATGTGATTTCCCAAAACATATTGTTGCATAACAGAGAAGACAAAAGGAAATTATTCAAATTAAAAGTGTGGTGTGCTCAGCTGAAACTCTGATACATCTAAATAAAAAATTGTGCTATCGATTGCCTTCAAAGGACACATAAATAGTACTTACAAAGAGTCCACCGATGTTTAGTTTCATCTCAGGATAATGACATCTGTTGTGAGAAGGCCTCAGAGGACATTAATGAGCAAGCAGCATCATGCAGACCACGGAACAGAGCAGACAGGTCAGGGAGAAAGCTGTGGAGAACTTTGAAGCAGGGTCAGGTGATAAAACAATGTCCACAATGGAAGTATTTATCAGACAAGCTGCAAACCGGCCCATTTCAACTCTGGAGGAGCTGCAGAGATCCTCATCTCAGGAGGCAGAGGGGCTTCACAAATGAGACCTTTTCCTGACAAGTGAACATTGTTGAACCCCATAGGAGTTTCCATTTGTATTTCAGCACAAGCAATGTGCCCTTACGGAAAAATGGGCAAAATCCCATGTAATCACATGTGAAAATTCTTTGTCCCATGTGAAATTCACATGTGAAAACATGTTAGACAACAAGTGAGTCGTGTGAAGAACATGTGACCACCTGTGTTTTGCACACATTTCCCGTGTGAATTTGGAACATTTTCATGGTAATAAACTGCGAAACCCATAGAGATCTACATGTGAAGCCCATTGGATAACATGCAAACCACATGTGAAACATGCAATTTTCCACATGAAACCCACATGTGAAAAATATGTGTGAAACCAATGTGAAATTACATGTGAAGTCTATGTGATTACATAAGAAATATGTGAAACCCATGTAAAACCCCACATGTGAAGTCCATGTGTGCTACACGTGGTTTACCATGTACCACATGGGATAACATGTGATCCTATGTGAAGAACATGTTCCAACCTATGTGACCTTTCCATAAGGAGGATACAGCAAATAGGTGGAAGAAGGTGTTCTAGTCAGATGAGACCGAAATCAAAGTGTTTAGCCTGCATGGAAAGTACTATGTGTGATGGAAAACTAATGCTGAACACCATCAACACCCCATTCCTAGGGTGAAACATGGTGTTGGCAACATCATGCTGTGGGGATGCATCCCTTCAGCAGTGACAGGGAAGCTGATCGGAGTGCAGGACAATTCTGACTGAAAACCTGCAAAAGACTTGAGGCTGGCGTGAAGGTTTACCTTTTAGCACAATAACATCCGTAAATATTGAGTTAGAATAGAATAGTTAAGATTAAAGCAGGTTCAAAGTCCAGACTTGTCATTCACATACACCCTCTATCCAGTCTAACTGAGCTTGAGCTATTTTGCAAAGAAGAATGTGTCTAAATGCACACAGGTAATTGCAGCATGAGGTGGTTCCAAAAGGCATTGACTGGGGTGGCATGCCAAATATTTCTGATTTTTTGCTGTTAAAGATGTTCTAAGCTATCCTCTCAACAAGTATGCGCTCGTTTGGGTTGGTCTGTCACATAAAGTCTTAATAAAACGGATCAAAGTTTGCAGTTTCATCACAGCAAAATAAGAGAAGCATAAATGCACCTGGAAGGAAATGTACTTGATGGACGAAGGAAAGCACCAGAATCTGTGTTTATAAAATGGCTTTAACAGTGAATTCTTTTTTTTTTTTTTTGCATAACCAAATGAAATAGGCTCGATAGTTGATGATGGTCGTGCTTTCTTTCTTTTCCACATCTATCAACAAAACCAATGACTGTTAAACATGGAATCTTTCTCATCTCGTCGCTTCTGATATAAAGAAAGCAGATCAAGGAGTTCTAGATTTTGTACCTTAACAACACCTTTATGAACCAAAGAGTTGAGAGGAGTAGCGAGCAGTGGAGGACGGAGTGAGTGTCTCGCAGCAAAAAAGCAGGGCCCTTTCTACTGCGATAAGATGGTATTCTCCCTTCGTGCAAAATGAGTTCATTAGGGGAGGGAGAGGCAGTCTTTGCAGGGAATCAAGGTTTCTGTGTGATAAAGGGTTGGGAGCGAGAGATTGGAGGTAAAAAAAAAGGGGAAAAAAAGAGTTTCATTTCCTGTTCTTCAGAGGCAGCGATCGTATCAGAGAATCAGGAGAGAGGCACGGTGCAAGGGGAGGGGGAGTGGAGGCCGAGTAAAGACAGACAGAGTAAGTTAGCGAGGTAAATGTCAGGATTTTTCAGCTGAATGAAAAGGGTGACCCTGTGTATCGTTGTCAGGGATATTCGCCAGGATTTTATGAGGGACGGCAAGCAAAAGAACGGAGTTGAAAGATATGTCAAAGTCGCAGTCTCTCTGAGAAGTGGAAAGCCACCGCCGGCTCTTGCAAGTGTAGGCTAAAGGTTATCTCTCCTGAAGTGATCCTATGAGGAAATTGCCAAACTAAAAGCAACCACAGGTGTGCACATGTGAGCAAGACAGAGTGTCCATAGATGGACACCGACATGCAGAGAGCTCAGGGTCCGGTTGACCATATGAAAATGTGAGAAAGGGGGGGAAATAGGAAGATATGAGAACGGGGAAAAGAGATGAAATGAGCTGGAGGTTTCTGATGGACAGCTGATAGTGAGGGCGAAGCTGGGCAGATGCTGAGGCGACAGGTACAACAGGGGCGGCGGGACACGCAGCCTGTGCTGTCGCTGTTTAATATAGATCAGAAACGATAAGGCAAGGCAGAGAACACAGGGCGCGTCAGTCAGTCAGTCAGGGAATGGGAGTTCAGAGGAAATTGCCACAATAAAGCACACACAGGAGGTGTCCCCAAAACACACAGCTCGGTAGGGTGCAGCTGAATCTGAATATGTACGTCGAGTTTCATTTGGAACCGAGCAGAATCAGCCGCTGGTGTGTGGGAAATGCAGAACCAATGCTCTACCAGCTTAGGTTTCTCCTGCAAATGTGTTGCAACCACAGATTTTGGCGTGTTGTATTTCCAAAGCTTATTTAAGTCTTGAAACAGATTCGCAGGCAGATCTAAGTCTGGACTTTGACTGGACCATTTTACTATGTAGACAGACTTTGATCTGATGCACTACATATCAGCTCTGGCTCTATGGGGTGGCTTTCCTGTCCTCTGCCGTAGGCTCAAGTCTTCGGCAGCCTCCCCACACAGGTTTTTCCGCCCTGTGTTTACCTCCATTTATCTTCCCATCGACTGTGACCAGCTTGAACTGTCCCTGCCGAAGAAAAGCGTCATCCCTGCTGCATGTCTTTTGGCTTTCTCTTGCCTCGTATAATTAAATCAAAGCCAGATTTGTGGAGTGTAAAACTATCAGCTGTCATGTCATTTTCCCATCGGCGCTGTGGATCTCCACAGTTCCTCAGGAGTTACCATCCATGAGCCTTTGGTTTGCTTCTCTAACTTGCTACTTCTCTTCTTGCCTGGCCTGTCAGTTTGGGTGGATAGCCATGTCTTGGTAGGGTTATGGTTGTGCCATACTCATTCTAATTTTGGACGACGGTTTGAACAGTGCTCTTTGAGATGTTCAGTTTTTAAAAACCCAATGTTGCTTAAAACATCGCCATGATTTTCTCCCTGACACTGTCTGGTGTGTTCCTTGGTCTTCATGATGCTGTTTGTTCAGTAAGGTTTTCTAACAAAACCTCTGGGGCCTCTAAAGAACAGCTCTATTTCTACTGGCATTAAATTACAGACACTTACTTATTAGATCCATTCTGAAGGCAACTGGCTGCACTGGATTTTATTTCACGGGTGTCAGAACAAACAAGGCTGAAGACAGATGCATTGTTCACAATGACGTTCCACTTTGTGTTTGCCTATCACATCAAATCCCAATGAGATGTGCTTGTAACATGACAAAATATGAAGAAGCACTTCCCTTAATTTTTTGTGGTTGCCTAATGCCTGTCTGAATATTTGTCTTTCATAAGCCTAGAACTCGTTACTGATCGTCCTTGTAGCAACAATGTAATTTTAATGCTTTTTCTGCTCGCTCCCTACAGTGTATTTTTTATTTAAATGTCCGCATGTGGACATACGGCTGCTTGCCGGAGCCGCTGATTGCAGACTTCAGTAACTGGATTAATCAGTGTTGACAAGGAACCATCGTGTTTTGTTCAGAAGCACGATTTGGCACACATGGTTTGGCAGAGGACCCGTGATTGTCCTGGCAAGCTGGGAGAAGCGGGATTTAAAGGCCGCTCCGCTGCGGCCTTTGAACGGGAAACCGCTCACCCCACACGGCCGCATCTTTCTATTTTTATGTAAATTAGTTGAGTCATAACAGACTATGTTGAATTCTTTGATAAATTGGTGTGATGTAATTACCTTTCAAGAGCTCATCTCAGTTGTTGTGCATCAATCTGGACCGTTAGCTCATTACACAGTTGACAAGAAGACCTAATAGATTTTGTTGCCCTTCCTGAATATGATGAGAGGAAATGCCTATTATTTCAGCAGCGCTTTTTAGTAGAGTAAAGCCTTTTTTGTTTTTCTTCCCCCTCTTTTGTTCGTAGCTCTTGTCTTATTCTTGCAGTTTTCCTTTAGCTGCAGAGAAATCCATGGAAACAAGAGACTGAAAAGGCAATAGAAAGGACATGAATTCCAACATGCAATTATGGGAACTAAGATGACAGCTGACTTTCCTAATTGAGATTTCAAACACAATCAGAAGGAATAAATGAAGGAAGATGATCCATGTCTGTCAATAAGCAAAATATTTAAAATACAGCTTAACATCGATTTGTTACAGTTACACACATGGAAGTTTGTTGATCCCAGAAAAGGGATTTAATACGTCACCATAAAGTTATCAATCAATAGATAAACAATGCATCCAGTTTTTTTTCTAAATGAACAACAAATACTTACCTTTTTCCTTACAAAAGCTATCATATGGCTCTTTAATCTAGAAATCTCTGCTCAGTGAAGCACTAATTAATATTGTTCTACTTTTAGCAGAAATAAAGAAATGTTTAGACTTTTAATACTGTAATCATGTGTAATTGTTTTAGGTCACATCACCAATCAAAGTCAAGCTTCTTTAATTTCTTCATTAAACTCTGTATCATGGCCTTGTCTTGATCACGACATGCAGACTGGGTCGGCAAGCTTTTGTTTACCATCAGCTTTTTGTGGGTGCTTTGATCATTTCTGCAAAATTGAAAATCACAATTTGTCTTAGCCACAATTAAGAATCTAATCAGAGCTAGGGTCTTTTACATACATTTTTACATTACATTTTACATTTTGCATTAATTTTACATTA
Source organism: Valencia hispanica (assembly GCA_963556495.2). Classification (NCBI taxonomy): domain Eukaryota; kingdom Metazoa; phylum Chordata; class Actinopteri; order Cyprinodontiformes; family Valenciidae; genus Valencia; species Valencia hispanica. The sequence continues at coordinate 44,721,587 of OY747700.1, read as the reverse complement.
ATTAATGTTAAAAAAATCCCATTTTATCCATGTAAAATTCAATTCATGGTTAGTTGCTACATCCTCCTTTAAGAAAACCGTATGATGTTCATAAAGGCTTATGCTACTACAAAAGATTGTTTTAGGTGTTTGTTTGTTTTTTTGGTTTTTACACATCTTCACAAGAGGTCGGTATAGGTGTCGATAGCATTTTACAACCCAAGAATATCCAACTGTCTTTTTATCTTTTATAGAACAAACATTTTTTTGGCGACAGACTTATTGAAATAATTTTAAAATGTATATTTACTTTTTTATTTCTTTTTAAAGTTGATCATAGAATAGATTAACTTTATTTACTCATCCATTCGATGAGTATAAATATGGCCTGGCACAGAAGCCCAATTTTCTTAATTTGTAATCAAAAGGGGAAAAAACAAGTGAACAGGCCATTCAAGTAAGGCTGCTGTGTTTTCGTATTTATAGATCATTAAACTGCTACAGCCCCATATTTTCAATCAGACAGGTGTAAATAAAATGTTATAAACAATGGGAACTGAGAAAAACAGGGTTGGGGCATCGCCATAACAACCACATGTTATTTGCCTGCCAAGTGGATGCTGGGGAGGCATGACAAGAAAACGTATTTTCATATACAATCACAAATGTAAACATGTGGAACTTGCTATTCTCTATTGGGACAGTGTCTGGGACCATGTGCTGTGGTCAAATGAGACTAAAACTGAGCTCTTAGGAACAAGCAAATCTAATATAAAAACAAAAGATGAACATATGTTACAGCACTTCTTACTTACTATTTAGTATAGTAAAGGATCTGTGATGCCATGGGCTTGTTTTTCTTCTAAAGGCCGTGGCAGTCTTAATAAAGTGCATACCATGTCTCCTCCAAGAACACCAGAAATCTGAGATTTCTGGGTCTTATAGTGGGATAATGATTTGAATCATGTGGTCAAATCAACACCGAAATGGTTCACCAGACACAAAAACGGGCCTTCCCCCATGGTCATCTCAGTCCCAAGACCTCAATCTTATAAAAGCAGTGGGGAGAGCCGGACAGCAGAATGAAAAAGAGAAATGGGGTCAAAGACTCCTCTCTGCATGCCCACCCTCTAAATCCATGTACATAAATTTTAGGTTGAATGTTTCACCTTTCTTTGGATGACATTATACAACTGCAGTAAAATATATATTTATTTTTAACGCTCTTTTGCCAGTGTGTTCCCAATAAGTGTGGATGGGTTTTTCTTTCTTTGAATTGTACTTATTAGATTTAATTTAAAGCATTTACTGAATATCAGTTCCTCAATATCTGGTTAAAAGAACTGAACAAAAAGCTGAGACTTAGACAAGAATGAACTACCAAATGTAAAAGGTAACAAACTTACAGGAGACAAATGTTCATTCCCATATATCTTTATTATTTCTTATTTCCCATATATTTATATATCTTCATTCTATACAGATGCTTTATCAGTACAGCCGTGTATTGACATACATAGATCTTACATAAGCTCGAGGGAGAGAAAGAGGCGAGAAAAGGGGGAGGTTTACGCTCTTCATGAGATATTTTGGCATTTAACAAGACGAGATGAGTTCACGTCACTGACACTCACGCGCACACACACACACACACACACTCATGCGCACCTACACTCGCGCACCACGACAGGCACGCGCAAAAGGTGCTTGTGACAATCACGCAAGCACTGAATGCACATGCAGTTCCACGTCCATGGAAGGAGGAAGCAGGTGTTTTCACACGATAAATTACACCAACACCAAGAAGGACTAGTAATTCCACATGTAGATGTACACTGCTCCCACTGATTTTATGTCCTGCTCCTGCACACACACACACACACACACACTCTCTCAAAAACACACATGGCAGGCACACTTTTTTTTTTTGGTAGAAAGTGAAGAGCTTTAATGCTGATTTCTTCTTCTTCTTCTTCTTCTTCTTCTTCTTCTTCTTCTTCTTCTTCTTCTTCTTCTTCTTCTTCTTCTTCTTCTTCTTCTTCTTCTTCTTCTTCTTCTTCTTCTTCTTCTTCTTCTTGTTCTTCTTCTTCTTCTTCTTCTTCTTCTTCTTCTACTTCTTCTTCTTCTTCTTCTTCTTCTTCTTCTTCTTCTTCTTCTTCAGAATGTGATAATAATAATAATGGTATTAGCTCTGATCCGTATTCGGCTTCTGTCACTGGGATCAAACCAGGACCATCTGCAGCGTTTGATGGTACGAGAGCGTGTGGGGTGAGACAAAGTGACTGCACTTACACATTCAGAAATAAATACCTCTATCTCATATTGCCGTCTTAGAGTGAACGCCATTGGTTTTCCTGTCTGGGATTCATTTCCCTCTGGATGGTATAACAGTCCGTCATATACACACACACACACACTAACTCACACATACTCACACAGTCCAGTCACAGTGCTTCACAGTGTAGGGACCTCATTGCAAAAGTCTCAAGATTCCATCAGACGAACACAGGCTGACAGCATGACAAGACAACAGCAATGAAACAGCAAAAGAACAAATCTTGAATATTTGGCTTCAGCAACAGATGTAAAAATACCTGAATTTTGCTACATATTGGAATGGATAACTCAACAGCAATTACATGAGACTACAGTCATAGATAATGAGAATGGAGAATAGTGTTTACATGTGACTTGCTCTAACAGAGCGTGTACGTTTTTTTAAATGTCTACATGAACACGTGACTGCATCATACTTAAAAAGCGTACAAAATATCTGATACTTTTATCGCTTTTTGAGTTTTAAAAGAAGGGCACAGGTAGCGAAGTATGCCAAAACGAAGTAGGTTTTAGAGTAACACAAACGTTCTTGCAAACTGAATCCGCATGGAGAACCAAAGCGAGCTAGATCTCAACGGGAGACGAATGGGCGATGGAGACGTTTGAAAAGATGCAAGAATGGTGAGAGACAGCCCCCTTGCCCCGAAGTTTTGCTGCAAGTGCGAAAGAGGGCGCTCCAGGTAGTTGGGATTTGCGACTTCTCGTAGTAGGGGTTTGGTCAGATGGCGTTGGTCACAAATAAATCTCTGTGGTTGTCAGTGCTGGGCTGAGGAGTGATGCTTTTCAGCAGGCGCTGTGAGGAAGGAAAGACCAACAACAGAAACAATTACGATAAACCACTTCTGCAGCCATTACACTGTGACTGAGGCTGGAACAAGACAGATGATTTGATACAAAATTCTTAGTCTTTTTTTTAATAAAATGCAACCCTTTACCCCAACTAAATTCAGTGTTGCGTCTGCAGATCTAAAAAGCGTTGAAATAATCCTTTATGTCTAATATTATGTTTGTAATGAGCTTATGAAACTTTGCGAGATCAATACGCTACAGTGTTTTTCATCCAAGGCAAATCAATCTCTCAAAGACCTGTGCAGTTGCTGTCGCTGCATCAACTTGACTTTGCTTGGTGAAAAAGATTTAAACTATCATTATGAGCCCTGCACATGAAGGTGAGTCCTTCATATACTCTATTTATTTTCAACAGTCTTGTTCAGAAATAAGAAAGGAAATAGCTCTAAAATTGCCCAGTTGTCCCAACAGATTCGAGAAGAAAAAATATAGTTTCTGTGCAGGGAGAACACACTCACACTCACAGTCACATTTACATTCACAAAGCCATAAAATACTATACTTAAATCTGATCCTTTTTTTATACTATTTATTTTGCATTAGAAGCATTGTAGATGAAGACAAGCATGAAAGCCCCTTAAATATAGGTAGGTTACAGTGGACCCCCAGGATTTGGTGGGGGTTAGGGACTACAGCCACCCCCGAATATAGCTAAAACCCACAATTACTTGAGAGCGTCTTGAAAAACGCTTAGAACTGTAAATTGTAATAGTTCAAACACACATTATACGTTAACATGCATTAATACGTACAATGGAAACTGTCTCAGCACTACCACAGAAGCCAATATTTACACTTTTCCCAATGTTCCCCTTGAGGGTACAGCCAATCAGTGCCAAGGAAAAATAAAAGTCCGCTCCTGTTTTGACTTATTTGCAAACGGTATCCAATATTGTGTGAAGTGGCATTGCAACTAGGCATTTCAGCTTCCAAAGCTATATTTTCTGTTGAATGTTTTACATATGGTCTACAAAAAAAAAGTGAATAGGCAGATTTTCCATGAATAATTTCGAGATATGTTCCACAGAAAAATCCACACATAGGCAGGGGTTCACTGTATATCTGGGCTGACTTATTCTGCACAGATTACAGATTTTTTTTAAATAAAATTTGGGATTTACGAAAAACCTAATTTCAGAGACTAAAATCTCACTCTTATGAACATTGTGTATCATTTTGTCTGGTAAACTAAACAATTTAAACTCCTAACACATGTACAGCTTGACAAGAATAAGATTTTCAAGAATCTCCAATATGTGTAAACTAAAAAAGAAAAAAAAGGGAATTTTAAAAGTCGACCATTGGAAGTATTTTTGCATTTGAAGCACAAATAAGAATCTTGAATTAGATGCTATCTTAAGCATTGTTAGCTATTCTAGAGTATGCAGTAATTATTTCTTGAAGTGTATATCACTGTTTAGTTTTCAACTATGGGGTGCACACAGTCCCAAAGTACGATTTGAAAGTAGCGGGGCTTTTTCATTGTTGATTTCATTGTTCTCTCTGGTTTTGAATGCTGTGCAGCTGGAAGGATTTTTGCTGATACTTTTTATTTTTGGACATTTGTTATGATGCATAACCATGGCAACAAGGTGGTTTACAACTGGCAGCAGCTGATTAACATCACAAAAGCTCAAATAATACCTCAACTACAGCCACAAAACCCTGATGAGTTGAAAAGAAGACGCCATAGATCCAGAGCATCATCTACATCAGACTGTCATACAACTACAGAGCGTCTTCAGTCAGAGGCTTCTTCAGATCTGCAGAGCGCTACAGGAGATCATCCCTCCCCACAGCCATCAGCATCTACAACAAATCTTTGAAGGAACTTGCTTAATGAGTTACAACAACATTTAATTTCCCTTTGGGATTAATAAAGTAATTTTGAATTGAATTTGAATTTGAATTTAAAAAAACATTTTGTTGAATTCAACTGGATAACATTTTAAGAAAAAAAAAAAAAGAACTTTTAGTACAGCCCTGTAAAGGATGATGAAGCTGTGAACAGGAGACAGAATAATCGCTTTAGATATCAATAAAATCTCTGCCAGGACAGGACAGAAATAAAATCGTGACGCCAAATCCCAGCAAAAAAAAAAAAAGGCTTAACTTTGATGCTGTTGTTTTAAATCTGTGTGTAATGTAAAAGTCAGAAGCAGAAAATGTTAAACCTGATCTGACTCATCTGTAATCCTGATATACAAGGTCACCGGTTCCCTTCCCATCCAACGCGTTTGTACACAAACTCGGGGCTCCTATTTGTTGACTTCTGTTGTTCCCTTTGTGTGAGCACTGGACAGCAGCCATAAAAAGTCTGTCTGCGAGTCTCTTTGATGCCCCTCTCACTTCTTTTTACTCTCTCACAGCGCTAAACGAGAAATCGATATTAGTGATGACAGTATTCATTAAGATTTTATTTGGTGAGAAATTATAAAGAGTGCTGCTTTTAATGTAGTTAGAAATAAAACTCAGCATATTTGCCTCATGAAAACCTCAAAGAATAATTTGACCGGACTGGGAACGGTGCAACGTGACGAGCTACACATCCATCGCCTAATGTGAATGTGTGATTGGGTGCCTGGTGCATGTGTCTGATCTAGATGCTGTTTTTTCCTCTCTAATCCCTGGTCTGCGCTTTCTCCTTTGATCCTGATCCCGAGTCATGTGTTTGCAGCAGAGGGGAGACCCTGACAGTGCACAGAAAAACAACGGCTCGGAGACAACCCTTGCTGTTCGACCCATAGGCTACTGGTTAGAGAACAGACTTTTGTAGAAGTGGCACGATGGGATACAAGCAAAGGTAAAAATAGACATGTGGGAACAACGAGAAACAACGATGAAGATTGAAGGTTAATTTTGTACCTGTTTGAATGGGCCCTTAGCATTAAGTAAGTAGTAGACCATATAGGCAGGCACACAGATGAATGAGGACACTCCGATGCAGTACCCCAGGACAGTTGTCCATGATGGGTATTGGTAGTGGAACAGCTTGACCTCCGGAGGGAACGCCAGGAAACTGATGATGATGAACTGTGTAGGGGCAAAACAAAAGTAGGGACACCATATTTAGGCGTTCCATTGACAGCTTGCTCTTCATGAGGCTTCATGAGGTTCACTAAATGTATGGGACTAACCAGAAGGAAGCATGGACAGATGGCTACCCAGCAAACCCTCCAGAACGCACCCGGGTAGAACCCGAGCATGACCTGGATGTCATTGCAGAAACGGTTGGTACCTACAGGACATATACAGAGTCTGTAAACTCAAATAACAGGTGTACAATTTTTTCCATCATAATTGTAGAAAAACACAAATGCACCGTTTGGGAAACACTTGGTAATATTATTACTACTACTACTACTACTGTGGCCGCGATAGTAAATCCACAGACTGCTGTTTGTGTAGCTGTTATCATCTCTCACCGTAGAACCAGGACACAGCAATGACTTCGAGCAGCACCACAGTGATGACGGCGGGACCCGTGGCGTACTCCTCAAACAACTTCACCACAAACGCACCTCCCTGAACAGCCCACAAAGATACGCAGAAATATCGGAGCAGAAACTCATATCTGTCATTACATTTGCAACTGCGGCACATTACAGTGAATAAAATGTTTCAAAGGCATTCCATAAAAACAAAACAAAACATGGAGCATAACTACTTGTACTTTTTTAATTTCCCAATCTTATTTTTGCTGTTGTAATCATATGACAAAACAGCTGTTGTGGTAAATTAACATATACTACAGTTCTGGTGAGAAGTCTAACTGCCCCCATATAGACGTGAATGGTTATCATGACTGAATGTCTATTGTAAATGAATGAATGTGACTGTACAACAAAATGAATCAATTAATTAAACAATCCATTTTGTTCAGTTGGGCACATTTAGTTGTGGTAACAGGACAATAAATCCAAAAGTACATCTGACAACTAATTTTGAAATGAATAAAGCAGACCAACAATAAACAACTTTGTTAATCTCAATCCTGCAGAAAAGCTATTGGTTAAGGCTTGAAAGTCATATCTGTGACAGCAACTCAACCAATTAAACTACTGACTGCAAATAGGATAATGATCAAATCTATCAACAACATGCTCTGCACCAGTACCACTGGAAGCAAAACAGCCATGCAACATGATAATACCACTACCATAGTTGAGAATTGTCCAACGAATTCTAACTTGTGCATTCACTTCTTGTTTTTTTTTAATTATTAGAAGATTTTTGTTGTGTGATCATTTCCGTCTAAGCATAATTGTTCATATGCATGATTAAAACGTGATGCACGTGATTAGCTCAATAGCTAACTTAACACTGAAGCTGTATATTCACACCCTAGGCATCTTTTAACCTGAATAATCAAAGCATTACAGGATTAGAATGACATTACACATGCAGATAGCAACAGACATCTCAAATAATCTTGGCTTTAAACTGAGAAATGTATGTCAATAACTTACATATGTGAGAGTGGACAAAGCCCCAAGGTAGCACACACAGACGAGGCCAAGGACAAACCACTCCCGCCTCTTAGCTAGGAGATGAGGGAACTCGTCTAGCATCGCTGTGATTACCCCCTCCAAGCCTGCGAACTGGAGAGAGGAGGACACACAAAACGTGAGGAGGATAACATGGGGAGAAGATCAATGGGAGGAGGAAGAAAACAAGAAGTTAGAAGAGCCAGCAACATTTCTAAAGCAGTATTAAGGTAAAACAAGGTCACTAATCTTGACTACATGTGCAGTGCTTTTGTAGCTCTGGGTGTATGCTTAGTTGGTTTTTCTCGCTGGAAGGTGAATCACCACTCTGTCTCAAATGCTTTGCAGCCTTTAACAGATTTTCTTCCAGTAGTGCCTCTTATTTAGCTCCTTGAATCTTCCCATAAACTGTGATCAGGCTTTCAGTTGCTAGCTGAAAGAAAATTCCTTCCCAGTAACCAGATGCGGCCTCTCCCATGTTTAAAAGCAACAAAGGTGAGGCCAGGATTGTGTACAATATTCCTCCACACCTAGCACTTTTGAAAAAAACAAAACAAATATTTTTTGTCTACTTTTTTGACTAGAGTACCTTCTTCCATGTTTGCTTTGTTTATTCCATGTTTGCTCTTCTACATGGCTTATGTCAAACTTTAAACAACTTCTGATGGAATGCTTCTTGCCACTCACACTACAAATCAAGGCCCTATCTGTGGAGTACATCACAAGTAGTTGTCCTGATAACAGATCACCAAGTGGCTTTTGAAGGCAACTTGCCCTGTATTGTTTTTAGGGGGTGTTGGTACAAGGGAAGGTGAGTACAAATGCATGCCATGCTTTTCAGATTTCCACTTGTAAGAAAATTGTAAATCATTTTTCATTTTCATTCCACTTCTCAGTTGTGTGCTACTTTTTGTTGATCTGTCATAAATGGCAATAAAAATCATTACGATGTGTGGTTGTGGTTGAAAACGTTCAAGGGGTGTGAAGAACTTCGCAAGAGACCGCATCCAAAGTAGGGACTGGCTGAATAAAATGACATTTTAAGCCAGTCCACAATGAATCTGTATCCTCGGACACATTCTGCAGTAATATCCTCCGTCATAAAACTCCTGTATCTCAGTGCTGATTCTGGAAAGATTATCAGTTCATGAAATGAGGTCTCCGGCTGGTCGCTTCAGAGCCACCAAACAAAGGCTAATGGAGACGGGCTGCAGAAAACGGTGATATGTAACTCATATCACATTGTTTTCATTGACTATTATTCAGAAGGGAAAAGGAGACAAAGATTTCCTCAATCTAAAAAAAATGCAAGTCAAAGGCAACAAGGCAAGCATGAAATCTCTGTTTGGAGTTAGATGAAGCACACAGGAGCTGGAATGCAGGCACCAACAGATTCGCTTGACAAAGGAGAGCGGAGTGCTTAAAGTAATGAGCAGACTGACCGTGCTATCCAGACCCAACATTATGATCATGAGGAAGAAGATGATGGCAAAGAACGTGGCAGCAGGCATGTTGGCTATGGCTTCAGCATAAATGATGAACAACAGACTGGGGCCTGAAAGGAAACAGGAGGGGGTGGGGGTGGGGGTGAGTAAATATGTCCAACAGAGAGAGAATAATTGCAGAACACCTTTGTGTGGAATGTGATCTTACCTGCATCCTTCGCCACATCGTCCACGTTTTGCTTTCTCATCTCTGCCATGTAGCCCAGAACGGTAAAGATGACAAAACCAGACAGAAAGCTGGTCAGGCAGTTCACTGAGCTGGTGACCAATGCATCTCTAGCAGGACAACAGGAATACAGGGTGGGGAAAAAAAACACATCTGGTTTTCACTTAAGCTTTAAAAAGAGTTATTATTAGTGAAGAACTCTAATTTTAGAGGGTAGATGTTGCTAAAACAGACAGGTGTGCAGTGCCTCTCAAATTTGAATGCATTGCTGCAGAAAATGCTAAGTGCTTGTGATGGAAATTAGGGAGACCATGATGAACGTTTTATGCACACTTCATGTAAATTTCACTTTTTTCATCCTTTTGTTTTGCCATTTGGATCTCTGTTGTCTCTATAAACAATCCAAACATTAATGAAAACCATCCATGAATTATCTAGCAAATCTTTGCATCTCATGCTTCGAAATCTCGTGCTTCGACAAGCCATTTGAAAAGTGCCTTATTGTGACGTCACAATAAATGGTAAATGGCCTGTATTTCTTTAGCGCCTCATTTAGTACCTGAGGACCCCAAAGCACTTTACAGTACATTCAGTCATTCACCCATTCACACACTGGTGTTGCAAGCCACATTGTAGCCACAGCCGCCCTGGGGCACACTGACAGAAGCGAGGCTGCCGAACACTGGCGCAACCGGGCCCTCTGACCACCACCAGTAGGCAAGGTGGGTGAAGTGTCTTGGCCAAGGGCACAACTGGCAACCCTCAGGTTACAACACTAACTCCTAACTCCTGCGCCACAGTCGTCCCATGGCAATAAGCAGAATTTACATATAAATGCCCCATCACGGCCGAACCCCGCCCCCCAATTTCTATTCCATGCCATTCTCATGTGTGGCAAACCCCTTAGCCTGCTGACAAGATGGATGGGGGTGTGGTCTGCAATCGCTAATTTGGATAAAACGCTCGTTCTGAAAGGAAAAGAGCTGTCAGAAATTGAGCTGGTGAGATGGCTTTATGTGAGAGAGACTTTGTGCAAAGAACTTCATTAACATGTTTAGTACAGACCATAGACCTGTCCTAACTTATTTAATTTTCTGAAATTTAAACTCGCAGCTGACACCTTTGGCCAAAAAACGGAACTGCTCTTCCTTTCTGCTCGCTCTTGCAGCGCGCGCTCGTACGCCGGTCGTTCTCAATCTTCGATCTTTTTCGGGCACTTGTCAGGGGTTTAACTTTTTTAGTCTTATGTGGAGTTACTGTTGGTGTCAAAGTTGTCTTGGGTCTCTTCTGTGTATTCGCACAATCCATTGAACTGCTTGCATGTGGTGACTAGCGGTGGTGGCAGAGTGATCTGAAACGTTTAACATGAACGCGCTTGACGTCACATTCGCAGACAGCGCGGGAAAATCCGACCCGACAGAAAAAAATTGGATACAGGCTTATAGGTGCACCCACTGTGAGCTGACAAGGTGTCAGTATGCTCATCAGGAGATGTTTGAGTCGTAAATGGTCAAATAAAAAGGCAATTGTTACATTTATTTTGGGGGAAAAGTTACATATAGCCCCTTTAAAAAGAGGCATAATATGTCCCCTTTAACTTGACATGTTTTCTGTGCAGTTTACCTTGAAAAAATGACAACACTAAAAACCCACCTGCATTCAGCTATTATTAATCTGATTAACCTGAAACAAATTTAGGCCATCCCAAAAGAATTTTCCTGACACACACTTGTTTGCATCGTTTAGCTAAAGCTATAGTTAGCAGAGAGGTTACCATGGATCAAAATACCTCATTAGAGAAAAGTATCAGTCAGGGAAGTCAATACACTGAACACAGACACCAATAAATCAACAAATTCTGATGAAAAGACGAAAAAGAAATTAGCTAGGGAGACTTCCACCAAAAATGACTGAAAGCTGGAAAATCAAAAAGTGCTCCGTTGAAGTATTAGTTTGATGGTTTTGCATACTTAGGGCAACCAGCTCACTGCAGCATTTTCTTTATCTTTTAGATTTCTTTACCCAAAACAAAATTATTTCTGTTTCAGTGGTAAAACATTCCCTTTTTTTGTCACATAAACCGATCATTTTAACAAGGTGTGTACGCTTTGCAGAGCCAAGGCAAGCACTGAACCTGGGTCCTTACTTGTAGCAGTTGTTGTGAAAAGGGTTGTAGCTGGCAAAGGCGAGCAGCACACCAAAGCCAGGACCCAAGGAGAAGAAGATCTGAGCTGCTGCATCGATCCATACCTTTGGCAAAGTTGACAAGCTAGTGATTAATGGAGGGTCAGAAAAAGGCAAGGATCTGAGATGGTAATGTTTGACGAGAACACTGTATAGAAAAGTCCAGCAGACCGTAGTGCTAAGCAGTTTCTCCCAGTCAGGTTTGAGGTAGAAGACGACGCCCCTCCATGCCCCTGGCAGCGTGGCCCCTCGGATGAGAAGGACCAGGAGAACCAGATAGGGAAAGGTTGCCGTCACCCATACTACCTAACATGTACAGGAAACAACAAAACAGACAGCTCAGCCTTCATCTGTTCATACTTAGGAACTACCTTTATTGCAATGCTGAAAACATAAAAAGTATTTCTATTAACATCTCTATAAAACTGGAGTTGTGTTTGTAGATTGTGATCAGCTGTTGCAAATTAGAATGTGTATTCTTTCAGACAACGTGAACGTATTGGTGTGTTGTAAATTCTAGATTAAATTCAAACTTAATTGTAGTCAATTTTCTTTATTTCATGTTAATTTTCCATGAGACACTAACAGCAGAAAGAAATAGCAAAATTATAATAAAAAAAGGTCTAAATACAAATTATAGTGACGGCCACAAGGGGAAACAAGTGAACACAATTTCAGATAACTCTCATTTCAACGTCAACACTTTGATTATTTCGCAAGATCTAGGACTAAAACTGTCGATTTACAACAATGCGTCAACCGACTGACGATGAACGATGACAGGGGTAACCTGATAACTCGAGTTTCCATGTTCTTGCTGCCTCTTTAGCCATCTACACGTACATCCATCGACTCTAACTGACAATCCCATCAGCCACCCAGGCGCCCCGTCCGTTACCTTTCCAGACGTCTTGACTCCCTTCCAGATGCTGAAGTAGACGATGGTGAAGATGAAGAGCAAGCAGAGGGCCAGCTGCCAGCTGATGGATCCGAGCTGGTGCAGACCTGGGGACAGGTGGACCTGTAGCACGTGGCGCCTGGTGAGAGGTCATGATAGAGATGGGAGAACTTGTGAGCTGGGAGGAAGGAGGCTGAGAGGGAAAAGAGTTGTGAGGACAGGGATACTTGCAAATTTGAGAACAAGTGACAGGGAAAATACAAAGAGAATTTAGGACAGAAAGCACACATATATATTTGTAATCAAATATGGATGGCTACAAAAAGTAACTCAGCGAGTAGAGATTAAATGAGCAACAATAATAGTTCATCTGAGTGCACCGCAGAGTGCCTTGGCAATCTCAAAGGCTTCGTGTCATGAAGCCAAGAAAGAAAAAGGAAAAAAGTACTTTCTGAAAAAAAGGGTGAAATTAACAGTAAGGTTGATATCCGGTCACAGGTTAAGCTCACAGAACTTGAATGATGATCTAACTGTGGGATTTACGCTGAAAACAGGAAATTGTGGCGCCAGACGGAGTTGTGGAATTTGTTACTCTGAAACCCACATTAGGAAAAGTCAACCATGAACGAAGCCTGAATCTGCCCCCGACTGAGGGCCTCCGAGGTGGTGCAGGGAGAGTCTGATAAGACTGAGGCGATCCACAGCGGAGACATTGACAAAAACTTTGCTGAATAAAACATTTGCAAGAAAAAATAATTAAAAAACAACTTGAGGTAATCATCATTATACCACACTCAAATGCTGTTAGCATCTTCCTGCAAAGTAGAGGGAATTGATTTTTTTTCCCATAGATGCTTGTAATTTTATCAGAGCTCCTAAACACCAGAACAGACCACTCTGATCACTTTTCTGGACGCCATCCTGGATACTTTTCTCTCTCTCTCTCTCCCTCTCTCTCTCTCTGCACGTCTCAACATCTGACTTACATGCACTTACGTATAGAACTCCTCAGCGGGGGATGTTGACGAGTTGGACCAGGACACGTTCTGGTCCGAGGACAAGTAGCGGTTGCAGTTGGCCGTGTTCCAGCTGTTGGTGCAGGTGGTCCAGGGCAGGGTGGGTCGAAAAGATGACAGCAGGTAGTAGAGGGCCCAGGCCATGATGGTGTTGTAGTAGAAAGCGATGTAAAGGGCTATGATGCAGATCGCGAAGCCAATTCCTGAGTGAGTTGGGAAAAAAATGGTTTTAGAGGAGATCATAAGGGGAAAAATATGTAATGTATGTCACAGCAGTCAATCAGAGTCCATACGTAGAGGTGAGTGTGTAGAAGCTTATTCAAGTCCCTGTTTGGTAATAGGGTGGCATTTCCAAACAACATAAATTTACATACTAACCTATTTCTAAGCACCTGGCATTTGGGATGAAAATGTGACAATTTCCATAACAGAGAGGTGATACATCTCACAAGATGTACAAGAAACCGAGGGACGAAATTGAAGGGGTGCAAAGAGGTCAAACAGGCTGTCCGTCAGAGCCTCGTGGTCCTTCTTGATCTCTGTCTGAGCTCTTCATGTCTGAGTGGTTTGCCACCTGCAACCCTGCACCTTCAGTTACCTTTGAAGATGGGGCAGATGTATTTCCAGATGGAGATGCAGCCGCTGCGGTGGAACTGGCCAAGAGCTAGCTCCATGTAGAACAGAGGAACTCCTCCAAACACAGCCATCAACAGGTAGGGCAGCAAAAAAGCACCTGGGGGAGAGGAAAACACGAAGGGGAACAGATGTGGAAATCAAATACTATCTCTACTTAGAAATAGGGCAGCAAAATGTTAAGAGAACGAGAAATTGAAAAATCCTTATTACATGTTGCAATATTTTTTACATTGTCCCAATGTCACCATCTTCTGCATCTTGTTAGTAATATCTGCTCCTTTTGCACCATCTAACAGTGAGCACTGTTACCTTGCAACAAGCAAGTCGCATCCAGGGGCTTTTTTGCATGGAATTTGTAAATTCTCCCACTGCATGCGTTGGTTTCTTCCAGGTACTCCAACTGTGTTGCAAATTGCCCTTGGGTCTGAGTTGCCTTGTGATGAACTGATGAACTATGAAGGCTTAATACCCCCTTTCGTCCAATTACCGCCTCACAAACAAGGGTTTACCATTGACTTTCTTTAAAATCAGTGGTCAACTAAGGCTCAGTGGCTAGAGTAGCTGTTTTGCAATGGGACGGTTGTAGGTTTGATTCCATCTTCCTCCTCTCACATGGCAAGGCACTTGACTCTAAGTTACCTACTGATCTGCGTACTGATGTATTAATATGTGTGTTTGTGAGTATGAATGGGCTAATTTGGCTCTAGTGGTAAGCATGACTGAAAAATACAATGTTGGTCCATTTACCATTTAGGGCTTCATATAGCCTTACTTAGTATTTCCTAAGATTGCCTTTAAACAGTAAGAAAGCCATCATAGGCTTTCATTCCTTCCGCAAGCTTCTCACCATGGTTTGCTGAAATGTTGGCCCATCCCTCTTGACAGAACTAGCGTACATGTCTAAGATTTGTGGCCTGACTTGCTTGTGCACAACTTTTCAGTTCAGAGCACTTATCCCTATGCGATTCAGAGAACGGTTTTGACACGGCCACTCTGACCAGCTTCGGCCAGCTACACAAGGTCTTTTGACTTTGTTCTGGGGTTGATTCACACATTTTCCACTAAAACACTATGGGGACTTAGAACCCCAAATCCTTCCTGAACAGTATGATGGCTGGACATTCCCATGCTGTTTACTCTTGTTTGTATTTTTAACAGTTAACTTGGCACCCTCAAACATCTTACAGTATATAGTACCAAAGAATCAACCATCCTTGTGGCGGTCCACGGTTCTCTTCCTTATGTCTAGACTGATTTCTTTAAATACATCTATGTTTCACACAAGAAAGCAGTGTGTTTGAACTCTTGCTGTAAAATACATCAACATATGTCCCCTTCTTTAAATCAAAGGTTATTAATTAACCTATCAGAAGCTTTCAAAACTACAAGGTCATCATCTGGGTTTACCTACATTATTTAATGGCACAGTAGTCCTAAAATTCTCTCTCTTATTCTTCTGGCATTTGGCAATAATTAATTTAGAACTAATATGTGTTATCCTAACCATCCTAAATCAGTAAAGGTTTAGTCAGATTTCATATCAGACAATAGAAAAAAAGTTAATTGTCTTCTTTATACAGTGTATTTATATGGATTCTGCTGTATCAACTGTTTTAATGGAGGATTTGGTAAACCAAAGAAAGTAAAAAAGTAAAAAATAAATTTAAAAAATAGAGAGAATTAGGTGCCAAACACAGTGGAGAGGCGAGGCACCAGGATGGATGTCAGATCTTTGGACTGATCTAACTCTTTCTTCCCTCCTATCTGATCATAAATGTACTTTGTGTGCACATGTGCGGACAGGGCGGTGCGTACTTGCACGCTAGGAGCCTCTTTGTGACATGAAAGAGACGATAAGCGGTTGATTGAGCAGCTGCCTGGAAGACAGGTTATTAAGCATGGAGAGGGACTGAGACTGAGGGCGTGCTCATAAAAAGCACAATTAATACTGTTGCCTCTATCAAGTGCCTCCCAGTCTTAATCTCTTACCTCGGCCGTGGGACGTACACACACGGATGGAACACAGGAAATTGCAAAGATTTTATTATTGCAGATTCAGTAAGGAGGGAGGCCTTGCCTGGTGCTAGGTGAGGATGGTGAAGTTGGAGAGCAAGTCAGGTAACACAGGTTTTGTGGAAGCACAAACTTACCTTTATTGTTCCTGAGATCTGGCACAAAATGAGTTTATCCAAAGGTTTACTCATAAACAACTAAAAATATGGTGCTCATTTTCTCCTTTTCATACCATTTATGTGAAAAACTTTACAGGACTACCTATAAGAAGAGATCGTTCTCCAGCATTACCAATGAAAAAATGCCCATGCATTAAATTGACCGAGAGGTCTGACTGCGGTGCTGCCTACATACCAATATATGAAATCATTCTATTTTTACATTGAAGCTCAAACGCTTCCTCTTCCTTTCCTCTTCCGACCACTACTTATCAGACCTTTATACCTCTTCCAAACATCTCTTGGTTTCTCACCTCCTCCATTCTGGTAGCAGATGTATGGGAACCGCCAGACGTTTCCAAGATCCACGGCATAGCCAATCACCGATAACAGGAAGTCCATCTTCTTGCTCCAGGTCTCTCTTGGCCTCTCTAAGCTGGTCTGCTGGACCACCAGAGTTCTCAGGCCTCCCAGAGGCCCAATTAACCCAGTTCCCCCTGTTGGCCCAGGGGCTGCTCCTGCGACTGTTCCTGGTGCTGATCCCTCCCTGGGGCTCTGAGGGGTGGAGGTTGTGTAGCCATTGGACACCTGCTGACCGGAATCAGAGCTCAGGTTCTTTGGTCCTCTGTCTCCAAGACCATCAGCCAGAACCAATCTACCATTTTCCCGTTGTGTCTCCTCCTCTTGCCCCTCTACCTCCTCTCTCCCTTTGCCCCTCTCTCCCCCATTCTCCCCTTTGTCCATTGTTGACATGCTCCTCATCATCATATCTTTTGTCTCCATTGGGCTGTGTTGGTGTTGGCGAAGCGGTTAGGGGTGGAGAGAGCTTCTCAGCGACGATGAAGGGAATGTGGCGTTGTTGTCTGATACAGTTCCCATGAGGGGGCCAGAAGGATAAGGAGAACTAGGGAAGGGTATGGAGACAGTGTGGGGCAGTTCTGTGGGAAGCAAAATCGGTCCTTTTTGGACAGGTAAAAGATAAATGGAAAGAAGAAGGGAGCTAAACGATAAAAATGAGGGGAGGTGAGCTTGGATGAGAGACAACTGAATGTTGAAGCGTCTGTTGAGTAAGAGAGGCAAAGGAGGGTGTCCGAGACAAGAAAGGGGCTTGAGCAGAATGTGAGGGATGCAAAGTTTGCAACAATCTTGGCTCTTCTCCACAAATAGCTTATCCTCAGAGACCCTTGGCAATAGGGCAAACTGCAACACACAGATGGAAAACAAAATCAATAAAATCAACAGGTTTATCGGCCTCATTCAGTTTTGAGCAAACTTTGCAATGAAGCTTTCTATCTGACAGAAAGGCTTCATTATGACCATGAGAGATTCTGGTGCAGTACATCCTTTTATTCACACTTATTCATTGTTGACTCGCAGCGCCGTTGGTGCATATCTCATGTGGACATTGGGCAAGAGGTGGGTGCACCCTGGGCAAGATGCCAGCCCATCACAGTATGCTCAAATACAGGATAAGATTTATGTTTCACAGTTCTAGTATTTGGTTAATCCTAAAAACACAAATTGAGGGGGATGGTGTTCAGACACGTCAATTTAACCACTGTTGTGTTTTCTTCATATTTTCATGTAAGCAATCACAACCGTTTTTAGGCATCTTCTGATTAAAGGTATATCATGGAGAAAACATGGAAAGGTGAGTGCAACTATCTGCAGCATTTCTGACAAAGCATAACAACAACAAAAGAACAAATTTGGAAATGTACAGGCCAGTTGCAATTATTGGAAAAGATTTCACATCAATCAGTTTTGTTAAACCCCGCCGCATGTTAGATTCACAGAAAAACACCTAAAGTGTAAACAGGAATGATAACCAAAAAGTAAGGAAAGAATGTAATTTTTCTGTTTTAGTCCTGGCTCGTATTGTTAAATTTCTAGTAAAAGTCTCATTTGATAAATATATATCGTATTGGCCCGAATATAGGACGAGGTTTTTTATCATTGAAAGTAATGTAAAAATGTGGGGTCGTCTTATAATCAGGGTCGTTCTATATTCGGGCCAATACGGTATATTCTTAAAAGTGCTTAGAGAACATTATTATAAACTTAAATGGCAAAAATATTGATCTTACTGCTGAAATAAAAAGACAAGATCATTTGTGTACAAAACTGTAATCAGACAAAGCAATATATTTTACCTGAAAAAAAATGATCATCATGCCACTGTAAAACTGTGTTTTATCCCAGGTTCAAACTAGGTGATGTGTTCAACTCTGAATGAGATTGCTGATGGAGTTTGCTCAATTAGTAATGTAACACCAGGATGTAGGAAGAACTCTATAGACTGCTGTTATTCTAATCAAGAACAAGAGTCAAGCTGTTTTACAATGGAAGACAAGCACGCAGCTAAGATCCTGTCAGGTACCGTGAATCTAATGCAAAGTTAAATGCATAGTGAACTTTCTGCTTTTTTCTCTCTTTTTTTATGTTGAAGAACAATACTTTTTGAATTTTTTCACTAGAATACAAGAAAAAAAGTGACAAAATTTTCAAGGATAGAATGCCAAAAAGAGTAAATATTGATTTTTCTTTAAACTATAAGAAGTTATAAAGTAAAATAAACAACTTTTCTTTTAGAGATTGAATGTGCAAATAAAAACTGTAAAAGAAAAAATATATATTTTTAGTCTACTCAAGATTTTTCAACTATCAGGCTTATTTGTTATAAAATATTTAAGAAACCAATCATGAAAAAAGTTTAAACTGTCATTGCTAACCTATAAACTAAGAAACCTGTATGCCATATCTCATAAATAATTAACTAAATAAATAAAGCAACAGCATTCATAATTTATACTGGTATGAAATACTTTTTTCCAGGTTCATTGTTAGTAAAGCAACAAGAAGATCTGATCAATAATGAACATATGAAAAATCACAAGGCATCATAGAAGACCCCAAAGTGAATTGTACAGCTTTCTGAAGCGTCTAAAATCTCATCGTAACCTACACCAAATATTATTGCAAATGTTTCATCTGAAACGGCAAATGTGCAAATGAAAAAAAAAAAAAGTTTCAGTCACCAAAACTGTTTCATCCTGGCTGAGATGCATACTTTACCTTATGATGGCAACAGAAGTAGAGGCAAAGAACCTGTGGAAAAAATAAAATAAAGTGCAGAAAGCAGCAGCAAGAACAACTTCTACTTGAAACTTAAAGAATCCTGAGGTACGGCAAAAACTTGCCAGAGAAAGAGCCTCACTTGCTCATCAGGACGTCGTGTTTGCCCATTGAGCTCTCCTGCCTCTCTCATTTCTCCCTCCCTCCCTCTCTCCCACTCCCTCCTTTGTTGCCCCTTCGTCACTGGCTTGGAGCACACACACACACACACACACACACACACACACACCCACACACACACACACACACACACACACACACACACACACACACACACATACATGCTGTATACAGGGACTCGCAGCAGCGGAGACATATCTGCGCAGATGGATGCTTGGATGCACGCACTCAGACAATGCAGGAGCGAGGTGCAGGCACAGACCTGCACATCACAGTATCCGATGCTTGGACTGATGGGGTAATAAGACAAACAGAAACCATGACATGTGGCGTGGCTCTGACACGGTATGGTCATGGCAGAGTTCACGTTAAAGCACAGAGTCTCACAATGCAGACAGGGGAAGTCCAAACCTCAAGGAGATGTTTGGCAACGTTCAGGGTGTTGCAGACAGCGAGACACCGTACTCCAACTCCACTCTGGAGACCCTACCCTCTGTTTTTCCCCTTCATGTTTTTCCCTTTCTTCCCCGTTCTCACCTGTTTTAAAGTCAGCAAAAAAAGAAACGTCCCTTTTTCAGGACTGTGTATTTCAACAAAAAACAATGTTTTCCATGCATGTTCAATTAACCATAATCAATTGATTAACATGCACCTGTGGAATGGTCGTTAAGACCTTAACAGCTTACAGAAAGTAGGCATTTAAGGTCACAGTTCTAAAAACGCAGGACACTAAAGAGACTTGTCTACAGACTGTGAAAAACACCCAAAGAAAGATGCCCAGGGTCCCTGCTCATCTGTGTGAACGTGCATTAAGCATGCTGCAGGGAGGCATGAGGACTGCTGATGTGGCTAGGGCAATAAATTCCCATGTCCGCACTGTGAGACGCCTAAGACAGCGCTACAGGGAGACAGGAAGTACAGCTGATCATCCTCGCAGTGGAAGACCACGTGTAACAACACCTGCACAGGATCGGTACATCCGAATATCACACCTGCGTGACAGGAACAGGATGGCCACAACAACTGCCCGAGTCACACCAGGAACACACAAACCCTCCATCAGTGCTCAGACTGTCCGCAATAGGCTGAGAGAGGCTGGACTGAGGGCTTGTAGGCCTGTTGTAAGGCAGGTCCTTACCAGACATCACCAGCAACAATGCCACCTATGGGCACAAACCCACCTTCACTGGACCAGACAGGAGTGGCAAAAAGTGCTCTTCACTGATGAGTCACGGTTTTGTCTCACCAGGGGTGATGGATGGATTCCTGTTTATCGCCGAAGGAATGAGCGTTACACCGAGGCCTGTACCCTGGAGAGGGATCGATTTGGAGGTGGGGGGTCCGTCATGGTCTGGGGTGGTATATCACATCACCATCGGACTGAGCTTGTTGTCATTGCAGGCAATCTCAATGCCTTGCGGTATAGGAAGACATCCTCCTCCCTCATGTGGTACCCTTTATGCATGCTCATCTGGACATGATCCTCCAGCAGGACAATGCCACCAGCCATAATGCTCGTTCGGTGCGTGAGTTTCTGCATGACAGCAATGTCAGTGTTCTGCCATGGCCAGCGAAGAGCCCGGATCTCAATCCCATTGAGCACGTCTGGGACCTGTTGGATCGCAGGGTGAGGGCTAGGGCCATTCCCCCCAGAAATGTCCAGGAACTTGCAAGTGCCTTGGTGGAAGAGTGGGGTAACATCTCACAGCAAGAACTGACAAATCTGGTCCAGTCCATGAGGAGGAGATGCACTGCAGTACTTCAAGCAGCTGGTGGCCACACCAGATACTGACTGGTACTTTTGATTTTGAGCCTCCCTTCATTCAAGGACACATTATTCTATTTCTGTTAGTCACATGTCTGTGAAACATTTTTAGTTTATGTCTTATGGTGTTGACTCTTTTAGTGTTCATACAAATATTTACACACATTAAGTTACTGAAAGTAAAAACTGTTGAAAGTCAAAGGACGTTTCTTTTTTTGCTGAGTTTACTTTGATCTACATTCCCACTTTTTTCCCTTCCACTTACTTTTACTCATGCACACCTGCTCATCAGGGATGAAGCTTTTTTGTGTCTGTTGAACCCTACAGGCTAATTTTGTATTCCCTTGCTAATTTTTTCTAAAGATACTTAATGTAAAAGACATTTTTGGAAGTCTGCATTTTTCCAACTAATGTTACTCAGTTCAACATCTTAAACTGAAATATTTGGAAGCTTTTCTTCCAGGAATCATGTTACGTGGTGCAAGGCGGTGGGAAGACTCACCATAAGTGACTAACCCCCTCTGTTCCTCATAACCGCACTCCTCCAGGTTTTTGCTGCAAATGGAGGATTTTTTGTCTACCTTAGCAACAGCTCAAAAAATTATGACGATAATCCAGTGAAAGTTTGGAATGTTTTATGCGTGGGATCAGCAATCAGCAGAGAAACAGTGCCTTGCAAATACATTGGAAACTTTTTGTTTTCATGTTGCAACCACACACTGTAATGTGTTTAATTAATATAAAAAAATATATATTAAAAAGAGAGATCACATTTCTCCTGTTTTAGCTTTCCTTCATTGGCTCCCTGTTAAATCCAGAATATAATTTAAGATCCTCCTTCTTACACACAAAGCCCTTAATAATCAAGCTCTATCATACATCAGAGATCTGATTGTTTCATATATTCCCAACAGAGCACTTTGCTCTCAGACTGCCGGTTTACTTGTAGTTCCTAGGATTTCTAAAAGTAGAATGGGAGGCAGACCTTTTATTTATCAGGCTCCTCTCCTGTGGAACCAGCTCCCAGCTTTAGTCCGTGAGGCAGACACTCTGTTTACTTTTAAGGCCAGGCTTAAAACTTTCCTTTTTGATAAAGCTTATAGTTAGAGTGGCTAAGGTCATCCTGAGTTAGCTCTGTCGTTATGCTTCTATAGGCTTAGACTGCTGGAGGACAGACTTACCAATTTTCTTCACTCTGCTACTTCCTTTTCTCCTACTACTCTCCAGTTGTATTACAGTACATTCTGTTATTTCGACTGTTAACTTTGTTTTCTCCCAGTGCTTTTCTCTCCATAGAAGATATACCTGGTCTGGTATCCTGCTTGGCTGCAATGCCCTGTTGGACGGGGGGCATCGACTGGGATGATCCTCCCAGTGGCTGAACATCCACCGTGTCCTGTTATCAACTTTTTACTTTCTGTAACATAGAGAGTATTCTTACATCAGATCTTCTGTTCTTTCTGTGTCTCTGCTCTGTCTTCTCAAACCCCCAGACGGTCGTGGCAGATGGCCACCCCTACTGAGCCTGGTTCTGTTGGAGGTTTCTTCCTATTAAAGGGGAGTTGTTCCTCTCCACCGTCGCTACATGCTTGCTCAGTATGAGGGATTGCTGAAGGATGGCTGTGGTTGGAAAGTCTGCATCAACAGGGCCCAACCTCACGCCAATGACTGACGCCATCTGCTGGGATTCCTTAAATAGGAAACTTTTTAACTGATTGGAATGTTTGTATAAATGTATTGAAATGACTTCTTGTTAAGTGCCTTGAGATGCCATCTGTTGTGAATCGGCGCAATATAAATAAACTGAATTTAATTGAATTGAAATTGAAAGACCCCCTATGTATTAATGTATTACAGCACAAGGCAATACAACTAGCTAGAGTAAGCCCCCTGCTAGAAGGAAACTAAAAGAAATCTGAGGTGAAAACATGATTAATGGGAGAGGAGATAAATAAAATCTGATTTATTTTTATTTCTGTGAAATATTCACTGCTTCCCTACTCTGAGCCTCAGATCTTTAAGTGAAACCATGTGAGAACTCCATCTTGGGATTGTATCTTATTAAAAGTTTCACCACTTATGGGAACCTGAGAAACGATGTGGACCCCAACTATTTCAATGTAAGTTGCACCCAATGATTTCCTTCTTTTTTTTTTTTTTTTTCTTCAATATCCTTTTCTGAATTTACTTAGTAATCTAAATAAATGTCATGATAGTAAAAGTAAAACTTTTCCATCTGGCCTGTGATATAATCTACGAAAAGCTCAAGGACATGAAAGCCGACACTTTACCAAACACATCTTCCTACTGTCAGCGTTCACGTTGTCACGCATACCCACGTTGTATAAACGTCTGCAGGTCTGCAATCACACAGTTGGATTGAGGTCATTGTCACTGCCGAAATGTTGAATGAGTGCGCGAGTAGAAAGTATTTCCTCTGAAATCTGAAACAGATCTCTGTTGGTGCCTGCTCAATGTTTCTGTAATGTGACAACAAATCAAAGATTTATTAAACACGTAACGCCCTCCAGGACGGACCGCAGACGTAAGGAGTGGGTGTGAAAAGATAGCGTTCTTATCAAGCTCCGCTTCGTCAACTCCCAGGGGCTTTCCTGAAATTTTTTTGGACTTTTGACAATTGCACACTTTCAGCACCATTAACCAGCTCTCTTTTTTTCTCTTTGATTCAGATCTAATAATGAGGACATGGGATATGAAAGACTGAGTCCAATATGCAAGTCAGTACATTCATCATTAAAATGATTTGAGTACATTTATTTTTGGGAGAACAACGTCCCATTGGTACATTTGTTGGCACCCCTAACAGTTCAGAGGAAATAGATGGAAAAGAAGCATTTAATTAATTTTAACTTTACTTTTTTTTAGCTTGATCAGAGGTTTTAATTAATAATTCATGACTTCCTGGTTTCCCTGGGTTGGAAATACAGTACCGTCCAAACGTTTTACTCAGGGGTGAAAATGAGAATGCTTTCAGAAACATAAATGTTTATTTTCAATCAATTTACAAAATGCAAAGTGAGCAAAGAAAATAAAATCCAAATCAAATCAAATTGGTGTTACTACCTTTTGCCTGAACCAGCATCAATTCTTATAGATACACTTGAACAAAGTCATGGATTTTATTGCTGTTATATTGCTATTTTTACTTTATATGTTTTGTCTGTGTTTTACCTCTTAATCACGTAAAGCACCTTGAATGACCTCGTTGTTGAAAGTGTGCTATATAAATAAAATTGCCTTGCCTTTATAGGATTATAGTCAGGTGTATGATCAACCAATTATACCAAACAGGTGCTAATGATCATCAATGTCACACGTAGGTTGAAACACAGTCACTAACTGAAACAGAAACAGCTGTGTAGGAGGCTAAAAACTGGGCGAAGAACAGCCAAACTCTGCAACCGAGGTGAGGTTGTGGAATATGGTTTCACGTCATGGCAACATTGAACACAGCAACAAGACACAAAGTAGTTATACTGCATAAGCAAGGTCTCTCCCAGACAAATATTTCAAAGCAGACTGGGGTTTCTAGGTGTGCTGTTCAAGCTCTTTTGAAGAAGCACAAAGAAACGGGCAAAGTTGAGGATCGTAGATGCAGTGGCCGGCCAAGTAAACGTAGTGCAGCAGATGATAGACACATCAAGCTTAATACCCTTCGAAATCGGAAGGGTATTAAGTGCCCTCAGCTCAGGCCTGGCAGAAACCAGTGGGACCCAAGTACACCCATCTACTGTCTGGAGAGGCTGGCCAGAAGTGGTCTTCATGGAAGAGTTCCAGCCAAAAGGCCATACCTCCAATGTGGAAACAAGGCCAAGCGACTCAAGTATGCACAAAAACATAGGGACTTGGGCGCAGAACAATGGCAGCAGGTGCTCTGGACTGAAAATTTGAAATATTTGGCTGTAGCAGAAGGCAGTTTGATCGTCAAAGGGCTGGAGAGCGGTACAATAATGAGTGTCTGCAGGCAACAGACACTCTTGTGGCACTTGGGTTGACTGTGGCTCAATAGGTAGAGTAGTTGTCTTGCAATTGGAGGGTCGAAGTTCAATTCCAGCTGTCACATCTCGATGTGCCCCTGGGCAAGGCACTTAACCCCAAGTTGCCTACCGAGCTCTGTATCAGCCTATGAATGTGTGTGTTGTGAGTGCGAATGGGTGAATGTGACTCCAGTGTAAAGCGTTTTGAGTGCTCACTATGAGTAGAAAAGTGCCATATGTATGTATATATATGTCTTTTGTAAAACAATATATATATTAGCACTTTATATAAGTTCAGTCCATTTACCATAATAGTGAAACATGATGGAGGTTCCTTGAATGTTTAGGGCCGCATTTCTGCAAATTGAGTTGGAGATTTGGTCAGGATTAATGGTGTTCTCAATGTTTAGATATACAGGCAGATACTTATTCATCATTCAATACCATCAGGGAGGCGTATGATTGGCCCCAAGTTTATTCTGCAGCAGGTCAACAACTCCAAACACACAACCAAAGTCATTAACGCTGCTGTCTGGAGTATTTGAGGCAGAGAGAAATTTTTTGAATCCAACCTACCAAGGCCCCTTCGAAAACATCCCTTCTCCCTGCCTCCTGCTCCCTCTTGCCCCACCTCAGCAGTAGCCGTGGAATTGCTAAAATTTTAACAGAAGTTCGCTCCGACTTTTCCATGACTGACCCTCTCTTCCAATATGATGACTTTAAACAGAAGACATGGAGCGGCATGTGTGCATGGCCCCATCTTCACATGTCTGCTGAGATGATTGACAGCCTACAAGATGGAAACTCGTATTCTATTGGCGATTGATTTGATTTAGAGTTTTCTTTTGTTCATTCACTGCATTTTGTTCAATTCAAGTTAAGCAGAGAGATGTTCATCTTCAGTCTGTTCAAGACTGAAAGACAAAGGTTTTACATATCAACAGTTGGTGAAGCATTTAAAAGTTTAAAACAAGAGTGGCGCTTGGTGCAGAAGTAGGGCACACCACACACAGAGGGTCCTTATATTTATATTTATATATTTATATATATATATATATATATATATATATATATATATATATATATATATATATATATATATATATATATATATATATATATATATATAAGTATATCAACTTGTCACATTTTATTATACTGGTCCTTCTCAAAAAATTTGCATATTGTGATAAAGTTCATTCTTTTCCATAATGTAATGATAAAAATTTAACTTTCATATATTTTAGATTCATTGCACACCAACTGAAATATTTCAGGTCTTTTATTGTTTTAAAACTGATGATTTTGGCATACAGCTCATGAAAACCCAAAATTCCTATCTCAAAAAATTTGCATATTTCATCCGACCAATAAAAGAAAAGTGTTTTTAATACAAAAAAAGTCAACCTTCAAATAATTAAGTTCAGTTATGCACTCAATACTTCGGGAATCCTTTTGCAGAAATGACTGCTTCAATGCGGCGTGGCATGGAGGCAATCAGCCTGTGGCACTGCTGAGGTGTTATGGAGGCCCAGGATGCTTCGATAGCGGCCGGAAGCTCATCCAGAGTATTGGGTCTTGCGTCTCTCAACTTCCTCTTCACAATATCCCACAGATTCTCTATGGGGTTCAGGTCAGGAGAGTTGGCAGGGCAATTGAGCACAGTAATACCATGGTCAGTAAACCATTTACCATTGGTTTTGGCACTGTGAGCAGGTGCCAGGTCGTGCTGAAAAATGAAATCTTCATCTCCATAAAGCTTTTCAGCAGATGGAAGCATGAAGTGCTCCAAAATCTCCTGATAGCTAGCTGCATTGACCCTGCCCTTGATAAAACACAGTGGGCCAACACCAGCAGCTGACATGGCACCCCAGACCATCACTGACTGTGGGTACTTGACACTGGACTTCAGGCATTTTGGCATTTCCTTCTCCCCAGTCTTCCTCCAGACTCTGGCGTTTTGATTTCCGAATGACGTGCAAGTTCTTTGGACCACTGAGCAACAGTCCAGTGCTGCTTCTATGTAGCCCAGGTCAGGCGCTTCTGCCGCTGTTTCTGGTTCAAAAGTGGCTTGTAGCCCATTTCCTGCACACGCCTGTGCACGGTGGCTCTGGATGTTTCTTTTTTTTTTTTTTTTTTACGTGTCCTGTTTGGCAGTGTGGAGCTCAGAATTGGTGTCTGAGTACCAAGTAGAAGCCCAACAGATTTACTTTCACAAGCGGAGCAGTACAGCTTTGCTGTAGTACTCCACTTGATTTATGTGTGAAAAATCTTTATTATGAATTTTTGGGGTTTTTATTTCCTGATGTTATGGACACGGAGACGGAAAATTAAGGAGAAGAAAGAAGGAAGATGAAGAAGACAGGTTGGAAACAAAATGTCATGAGAGAGGGTGAGTTGAAAATACAAGAGAGGAAGGGGAACAAAGAAAAGACAGGAAGACATTGAAGTCTGCCTCCATACCCACAGGACGGCAGAGAGAGGGGGAAAAACAAAACAAAACACGAAAAAGGAAAATCGACAAAACCAACCAAACATTGTGAACTAAGAATTACACAACCACATCACACAAAAATAGATATAAAAATACAACAACAATGTCACAGAAAAACTCATGGTACCGATTAATCAAGCTCTAGTAATGATAACCTCAGCCCAAGAATATTTCCTTAAACACCAGAGACCCCACATCTATGTGTGTGTGTTAGCATGCTGGTGCATATAAGGTTTCTCCATAAGAGTGCTCGATAGTTGGTGTGAGCAGACATCAATCCGTCTCCCAGGAATCGATGCAGACATGAAGGAGATCGGAGCAAAGACGTCCAAAGGACCGCCAGAGCCCCAGGCAGACCCGGGCGGGGCCGACCGCATCCCCCAAGAGAGGAGCAAAGGAGAACTCCAGGGGAACATCCAGCGGCCACTATGCAGGGGCCTGGGGGGCAGCAGTGACGAGCCCACGGGCCCCGCCGGCAACCGGCCCCGCCGGCAACCGGCCCCGCCGGCAACCGGCCGCGCCGGGGCGGTCAACGGACCGGGGGAGCCGGGGCCCAGGGGCACCCCACCGCCCAGCAGGGACCCGACAAGGGACCGGCCGACAAGGGGCCCCCGGCACTACAGGGGCCGCCGCCGGCCGCCACGCGACGCCTCCACCCTAGGCCAATCCCCACCGCCAACATCCCAGCGCCCCACCAATAGCCGCAGGGGACGGACAGCATCCCCAGGCCGGGCTCAGCCAGCATCTGGACGCTAAGTTGTACCAGCTCCCGGGTCCTGATCCCGCGCAACGCAGGGCTCCGAGACCAGGCATCCAACGAGGGGCAGGGCCGGTCCAACCCGCCAATGAACCGGCCACGCACGGTGCACACTGAACAGGTGATCAAACGAGCAGAGACGCCGGATCCGCATCCCGCCGAGCAGGCACCACCCAACAATCCCAAACCTGGCACCTCTAATAGAGGTGCCCCAACCAACCAAAGGAAGATATCGGCCCAGCGCATCGGCCGACCGACACACCGGCCCCCCCAGGCCCGGCCAGGCACGCACCAGGTCCGAACCGGATTGACCACCGGCGCACCGGCAGGCAGGGGCCCCCGTCACCGGCGGGGAGTGATGGAGGGGAAATAGGCCTCCCATTAAGTGTAAGGCCTGAGGTGCGCCAGGCGAGGGGGCAGACCAAGATCCAACCTGACAGGTAGACAAAGACATACAGACACAGTCACACGTTCCCTCCCTCTTAAACCCATACATTCTCACTGACTCACCAAGACACCCAAAAAAATGACGCTGTACCCTCACTCACACACCCCATGCACACTTTATGCTCCCAGGTCCAGGTACCGATGCCCCAGTAGAGCCACCAGCCCCCGGACCCGGGAGGTGGACCCCCTACCTTCTAGGATGGAGACAAGCAGACCGCCAGGGACCCCACAGTGGCAAAGCAGCCCGACAGCCCAGGACCCCGACCAGACCGCCTGTCCTCATCCGGACCCCAACCCCTGATGGCCCATAGCGAACAGGGCATTTTGGCATTTCCTTCTCCCCAGTCTTCCTCCAGACTCTGGCGTCTTGATTTCCGAATGACATGCAAGTTCTTTGGACCACTGAGCAACAGTCCAGTGCTGCTTCTATGTAGCCCAGGTCAGGCGCTTCTGCCGCTGTTTCTGGTTCAAAAGTGGCTTGTAGCCCATTTCCTGCACACGCCTGTGCACGGTGGCTCTGGATGTTTCTACTCCAGACTCAGTGCACTGCTTCCGCAGGTCCCCCAAGGTCTGGAATCGGTCCTTCTCCACAATCTTCCTCAGGGTCCGGTCACCTCTTCTCGTTGTGCAGCGTTTTCTGCCACACTTTTTCCTTCCCACAGACTTCCCACTGAGGTGCCTTGATACAGCACTCTGGGAACAGCCTATTCGTTCAGAAATTTCTTTCTGTGTCTTACCCTCTTGCTTGAGGGTGTCAATGATGGCCTTCTGGGCAGCAGTCAGGTCGGCAGTCTTACCCATGATTGCTGTTTTGAGTAATGAACCAGGCTGGGAGTTTTTAAAAGCCTCAGGAATCTTTTGCAGGTGTTTAGAGTTAATTCGTTGATTCAGATGATTAGGTTAATAGCTCGTTTAGAGAACCTTTTCATGATATGCTAATTTTTTGATAGGAATTTTGGGTTTTCATGAGCTGTAAGCCAAAATCATCAGTTTTAAAACAATAAAAGACCTGAAATATTACAGTTGGTGTGCAATGAATCTAAAATATATGAAAGTTTAGTTTTTATCATTACATTATGGAAAAGAATGAACTTTATCACAATATGCTAATTTTTTGAGAAGGACCTGTATGTGCTCAATGTGTACCAAGAAAGTGTTTTTGCTATAATTTAAATGATTTCAACCATCTTTAACTGAGGAGTTCTGTTTACATGTCGCAAAGATCCTAAAATACTAACTACTTATGCAATACTGGTACACACACAAAAACCCCACACTGTACTCATTGATTGCACAAAAACATGAAATACAGACCAGACAAAATGTCTTCTTAGCCCTAATTAATAAAATCCTGGTTTTCTTCTATATCTTCCTGTGCCTTCCTGACATCATACAATTCTGAGCTTAGGCTGATTGTAAAATAAACAGCGAACGAATGGATGAGAGGTGAAAACCATTTTGTTTTGAGCCTGAAAGGCAGCGCTGCCACCACATCTGCACAAACATCTCTTAGCAAGCCAAAGGAACTTGTAATACTTTATGAGGAAACTACTCCCAGAGGAAAAGAAAAACAAGTTTTTTTGTACATTCTGTATTGAAAAGGCCTGATAAGCAGATGTGAAAACACATTTTCGGTGGCAAGCGGAGTTCACAGCATCCTGCCCTGAAGCAGAGATTAATTCCCTTGACTGTGTAGTTGCACGAGAACTTAGGTAATATAAGAAAAAAAACATTACGGCCTTTGGCCTTTATTATTAGAGAAATTGTCTTAAACCCGTCTCCAATTCATTATGAATTCTTGCACAGCTTACAAAACACTTCTGTTCGACACGAGAAGCCATATGTCTCTCAGACCCCATCGGTGTTTGAGCTTAAATGTCAAATTGAAATTCAAATCATTGAATAAAGCTACAAGAGGTAATCTAGAGGCTCAGAAATGATGCAGAACATTAATCAGAATAAATATCCATCAAGCACAATGAAATTATGTATCCAGAGAGCAATTTTAGTGATGCCATTTCACCGTGTGTCCTCAGCTTCACCTTGTAGTCAAAACTGTGCAGAAAAGTAGTTTAAAAAAACCAACAATAAGTTAAAGCAACAGCAGACAGCTTCCGTGGTAAACCTGAAGGTGTAAATTTCATGTTATCACATACATTTCATGTCTTGGTCGGCAGCTACCTTCCTGAATAAAAACATAAGATACGGAAACAAATGATACGTTTTACACCATTATAAATGTATATACCGGGCTTTAAGCAAACACAGCAAATAAATCTTTAAATATTATTTTTGTTTGTTCAGACACTGTGAAGACAAACACAGAAAATCTGCTTTTAGCTTTCATGCTAATATTTCTACAAAAACCTGACAAAATGCAAGACTGCGACAACGAAGAAAACAAAAAAGGAGAAGGAGCAGAAGCAGAAGCAGAAGCAGAAGAAGAAACTATAATTGCTTGGTTTGAAAACATAGAACTTTGAAGAGGAAGTCCAACATGTTTAACACATATCTGAAAATGGTGGTGTGTATTTATAGCCAGCCTCTCTAAATCAATACTCTGAATGTTTAAGGTCGTTGACATTGCATGCTTACAAATGCAATACAATTCCATAGGTTGCATGAAAATGCCTCGTCAGAGTGCCGTACAGATTCCAAAAGTTTTCTTTCATACTCAAGGACAGAAGATAAGACAAACAGTGGGGAGACAGTCTGATTCCCTTTGCAGCTGCAGAGCACAACCTTTCCGGTACCATAACCTTCAGTGCGTTAGCTCAAACAAGTTCATTCTGTGAAAGTTCATAAGCATTAAAATAAAGACATAACATGACCATCAGATAATTAAAGTCATAAGAATAGCCTGTAACAAAATGTTGCCACCACACCTTTCACTGCAGTCTCATGTCTTTTGCAGCCTCTAACGGGTTTTCATCCAGGATTGTCTTGTATACGCTGACCGGATTCATTGTTCCTGCTAATATGAAAACCTCACAGCATGATACTGCCACCACTATGTTTTACTGTGGGAGTTATGAATTCAAGATTATGTCAAAGGATTTTGTCAAACAAAGCGTTTTGCATGAGGTGCAAAAAAAAAAAAAAAAAGGTTCGATCTCATCTGATCAAAGCACCTTCTTCCACATGTTTGCCCAGCACCTCACGGCCCTGATGGGCGTGTAGAGATGTAATAGATAACCAGGATCTTGAAATGCACTCGATAATAAACCGGGAGGGAGCCAATGAAGTTGCATTAGCAGCGGAGTCACATGACAACATTTTGAAGGTCTACACAAGAGCATAGCAGCAGGATTTTGTAAAGACTGCAACCGGTATAGGGAGGTTTTGGTGAGACATGTATAAAGAGCATTGCAATAATCCAAATGCTTGAATTAAAATGTCCATCTCAGGAGAGACAAAAGGGTTTAGTTTGGCAATGTTTTGCAAATAGTAGAAACACGATCAAACTAGAGATTTTATATGATTGTCAAAAGCAAAACCTGAATCAAAGGTTAAACCAAGATTTCTAACAGAAGCCCTAATCCTTTATCTTTAAAGTTATTTTTTCTGGTGCAAAGATAATTAATTCAGCCCCCCCCAAATTTAATTGCAGAAAACTTTCAGCCATCCAGGTTTTAATAGAATCTAGACATTTTAGTAAAATGTGCAGAAAAGGAATATACAATTGGATATCATCAGCATAACAATGTAAAAGGATATCTTTTAAATATCACATAATGGGACCAAGAGGGAGCAGATAAAGCAAGAACAGTGAGCCCCAAACAGATCCCTGTGGAACACCAAATGGAATAGGACAAAAATGGTATCTGTAAGAAAATGCAGCCAGGAAGCTTAATCTATCCGACAAGTATGAGGACAGCCATTTTAAAGCAGAACCTGAAACACCATCCCGACACCTCAGCCGGATGCTCCACAGCATCAATAGCTGATGTCAGGCCTAACATAAGCAGCACAGAACTTTTTCCTGCATTCATCTGCATCAAAATTTAATTTGAGATTCAAAGAAGAGCTGCTTCAGTTGAGTGGCATTTAAGAAAACCTGACTGAAAATGGTCCAGACTGCTGTGTTGATCAAGAGCAGCGGTCAACTGTTGTGATTAACGCTTTAGGTGGACACCCATGTCTTGGTAGATTTGACATGCTTTCAATTTTGAAACGATGGATTGAGCCGTGCTCTGGGATATGTCTGGGAAACAGTTTTATAGCTTCTCCTTGCATTAAATTTGTCCACACCTTCATTCCTGACCTCCTTCATTCCTGACCTGTTGTTGTGTTCGCTGGTCTTCATGATGCTGTTAGTTCTCTAACAAACCTCCAAGTTCTTCAGAGAACAGCTGGATACATACCGAGGCGAACTTACCTGGACTCTATATACTAATTAGGTGGCTCCTGAAGACATTAGTTTTCTCTAAATCACAGTTTTGATACAAAGGGGACATAAAATGTGTAATTTTTTCTATTAACATTACAATCATGTTCTACTTTGTGTGGTCTTTAACATAAAAACTGTGACACAATACATTGCAGTCTGTGGTTGCAATGCGACAAAACGTGAAAAAGGTTTAAGGGGTGTGAATACTTTTGCAAGGTCCTGTATCTAAAGACAGCAAAACCGGGGCATCTGGAGGCTGCAATTGTACAATTTATTGTGGATCTGAAGTTATACTACAAACAGTTATTAATCCAGTTACAAATTCTAATAGTAAAATGAGTTTTGTTCATCCATTTTGTTACATATCTCAAAAGATAGGGACTCACATCTTAGTAGCTGTGTACTGATCAAACAACTAAATGGTTGAATTATTTGTGACCAGCATGTGGGACTATAAAAAAATGTAGAAATCAGTATAAGATATGAGGTAAAAACATAAAGCACAGGCTTTGAAAGCTGATAATAAGTAACGTTGTTTGTTATTTTGTGTCATGAAGTACTGAAATTAAATTTTCCTAAAGGTGCAAAGTCTAATGAACTTAGAGCAGTAATGTGACCGTTAGCCACCATAATCCTTAACCCCTCATTACTCACATGAGACACATTTGCCTGCAGATTGCTGCCGTATTCCTTCCTGCTCTAACAAGATCATAACACCCCGGTGACCCCATGTTGACATTTCCACAAGCAGATTCCTGAGGTTAAAATCTCAAGCGTGGCGCTACAGAGAATTTACTTGAAAAAGTGGCAGAGGCCCAACATGTGGGCGGTTAAAAGGTTACGACCAGCGTTGTGTTAATTATGATGGGAGTTCCTCAACAACAACAACAAAAAACCCGAACAGCTTAATGCCCACAAATTGCAAGCTGAAATGAACATTAGGACCTGACCCCGCCCACCTCAAAGCAGAGCCGGATCATA
Organism: Valencia hispanica; assembly: GCA_963556495.2. NCBI lineage: Eukaryota > Metazoa > Chordata > Actinopteri > Cyprinodontiformes > Valenciidae > Valencia > Valencia hispanica. The sequence continues at coordinate 44,687,272 of OY747700.1, read as the reverse complement.
AGAGTTTGAAACGTAACCTCGCACTTAATCGTTCCGATTAGCAAAAACAAGACTTCCCCTTACAGTTTACCTCAACACTTACTTACAGTTTTAAAACCTATAAACCCCTATTTTAACCCCCTCCAAACACATCCAGTTAATATTTGGTAAAAAAAAAAAAATAACAGGTTGTATGTTCTAATTTCAGATGGTTTTCTAAGAGAAAAACAGGTTCTACTATACATTTCTAACCGATAACGACGATCCGGCTCGTTGCGAGTCCAGCCAGGGTGACTGTGAGGTCTTACCTTGGTATTTTTAGCAGGGCAGTCTGTGTCGTCCATGGAGCGTCTGGTCATCCAGAGCCCAAGACGTCGCCTATCAGCGTTGACTAAACCCAATCACACAAATCCCACATGCCTGGGCTTACAAGTACAGCAGGCCGTTTTCTGCTCGGTCAGGCTTAGGACGCAAACACACCTACTAAAGCATGTGTGCGCCCTGTCGTGCATACACACACTCCCACACAGAGCTTTAAAACAAGATCCTTGCCCCTAATCCAAGACGCCTTGATGCATATTCACAAAAGTCCACAAAAGGTGTAGGGAAAACATGAGTATGAACATAGCAGAGGTAACAAAGTCAGAGAAATATGACATGAAACTGCAAAGATGTAAACTTCAGAGAGCGTATTGAACACTTGAGACAGTCTGCGTCTTGGTCTAAGTAACCCCTTTCCAGCCACCTGGATCCCTCAGTGCCAAGTGGGCGTCCTGCCAGGTACAGTAGTACAGTGGATCTACTTAGCCTTTATTTCTTTTGTCTGTCTGTGTGTGTGAATTAGAAGCAGAGAGAAAAGAAGAAAGACACCATCAGGGGCTGAAACGAAAACAGTCACTATGATGGTGACACTAAAATCACCATGCCCTCCTTCTTTGTCTCCCTAGCTGCGCTTGAGTGTTGACCGTCATTCCAATCAGCATCAGCCGAGGCACTAGGTTAATCCTCGTCACTGCAGACACACACAAACAACGAGGAGGGGGCAGAAGACAGAAAGAGAGAGAGAGAGAGAGAGAGAGAGAGAGAAATTGGCAGACAGTTATGAGGGCTGTTGTGTGGTGACTGGTCCTGTATGGTTCAGTGATGGGCTAATTCTCCCCGTCAGACACAAATAGCTGCTACTTGGAAACCATCATACGACTCACTTTTGACGTCAGAACCCATAAGCCCGGTTGCATGGGTTCGTAAGTTCACGGCGAGGCTTTGTTTTGTGTCCTGAACCTAAAAACCGTTACCCTGTGAAACGCCGTAGTTTCACAAATCGCAAACACACACAAAGTCACTGTTTAAGGAGACAATGCAAGGAGCACAACTAAGGATTTGTGGATCTTCAACGTGTAAATAACCCCTGTCAATCTGGCAGGGTTTTGTGGTGTAAAAAAAATAAGATCACACAAAAGATTATTTCAAAGCCTTTTCCACCTGTAATGAGAAATGTATACAGTTCAATTTACCAGAAAACATAATTGGTTAGAGGAAAAAAATAAGGTGCAACCACCTGGTTCATCAGTGTGCACACCCATAGAAAAGTACTTTATTTGATGCACCTTTTAATCCATTTAGTCTTCTACATACCTAAGATCATTTATGATGTATCTGATTAACTATAAATAAAGTTTACCTCTCTTACTACTGCAGGACATTTGCTCACTGGCATCCTTAAGCCATAGCTGACAGAGGGAACAAAGGATCAAATAGACTTCATTGCACAACAGTATCTTACTTGTAACATAAATCTGCCTACACACATTGGAATCTGCCCAGGACTTGGGCAGAAAGCCTTCATCATGTAATCACACTGACCAGATATGTCATACCGCAGGTGTTGCTCATTACTTTCATAAACCATCACTCAATGTAATGTTTATTAACTGGTATGACAAAGAGGGTTTATTTTGCATGTGAATCTAAGTATGTCCCCTAAAGCTCATCAAGTGAATAATCTTATTTTGCTCCTTATGCATTTTGGTAACTATCGGTGAGGCCTTGTCCACACGTAGCCAGGCATCTCACAAAACAAAGATATTTTTCTACGATTCACACGAAAACGCAATTAACAAAAACAATTTTTTCAAAAAACTCCGGCCAAAAAGTTAAGCTTTGCGGATGGTCCGTTTTAAGCGTTTTCTCGTGGACAGAAATAACCGGGGCTATAGGTTTCGCAACATCACTGCCTGCGACAAAAATGCTCCGACATTAAATGTGCGACCTGAGATTCCACTAAGAAACGGCGTTTATGCCCTCAGATCCGTGTTGGCATCATCGATTGTCCAAGCGCTTTTTACTTGCTTGGTTTTACAAGCTCAATTACTGCTCTATGTAGAAGTTAGAAAGTAAAGTTACTGAGTGGTAAGGATTTGGGGAACTACAGCCCCCTACAGATTTGGCATGTCCATGAATGTGCTTAACAGAGAACTTATGTGGTTAGGTGTGGATGTTTTTTGGTTTTGGTTTTTAGAAACGAGGTGGTGACGATATCCAATAAAAACAAAAACAACAACAAAAAAACAGCTATGTGTGTACATGGCCTTAGACTTTTTGCTCCATCGAGTGTTATGTGATATTATGAAACTGCCCTTGCTGAGTCCACGACTGAATCAGGGTCACCTAAAAAGGGCTGCCATCAGATTGGCTCTTGCACACATAGAGACGGTCTTCACTTGTGGACATGGGATCAGCGAGATGACTTAACATTGTGCAATTTTGAAATAATAGATGTTTTAAACTTTAATTATTGGGTCAAATACCAAGTCTTTTCAAGTAAATAGGGTTAAGTCCGAGTCAAGTCCCAAGTCATTGGTGTGGAAGTCCAAGTCAAGGTCTTTGAACATTTTTTCAAATCAAATCTCAAGTCAAAAAATGTATTACTCGAGTCCAAGTCATGTGACTCGAGTCCACACTTCTGTTGTAGACACATTCAAAGAAAGTGGCGTGCTGACCAATCACAGGCTTGCGTTCTCTGTAGCTTTCAAAGGAGATTTAAAAACTTAGATATTTCTCCGTCACCCTCTACAGGCCTACGACAGAATTGGTATTTGCGTCAACGAATGATGGCACTGCGTGTTTCTGCAGCCAATAAACTAGGCTTTGGTTGATGAGTGTGGAGACGTGTGCAATTAGGTTATTGTAGTTTTGGGTGGATTTTTCCCCCAAACAACTGTCTGTTTTAGTTCAATTGCAATGTGTATGCACATAAAGGCTGGAAAAGATTTTCATGCTGAGATTTTTTTATGTCAAAAATTTAAGAGGCAGCTAAACCTTTGAACCAATTTTTGTTCCTATTGTAGCTAAAAAGGATTAAATAAAAAAATTCAAATGCATGTTTTTCACTTGGAAAAAACTTCTAAAGTCTCCAGTTTTTTAAACAGGCCATTGGATAAGCCGCTTCGCCACAAGACTGTCCTGAGGCCAAAATCAGGTTGGGGCTTTTCTGTGTGGAGTTAGTATGCTTTACCAGTGCATGCAGGAGGTTTTCCCCAAGTTAAAGTTTCAACCCACAGTTCAAAACACGCATGCTGGGCTAACTGGAAGTTCTATTTTGCCCATTGTAATGTGGGTGCATGGTTGTTTAACCGTGCATTTCGGTAAGATTACCAAGAGGAACAAGAGGCGTTTCAGCTTTCACTTAGAACAATACAGGTCCTCCTCAAAAAATTTGCATATTGTGATAAAGTTCATTCTTTTCCATAATGTAATGATAAAAATTAAGCTTTCATATATTTTAGATTCATTGCACACCAACTGAAATATTTCAGGTCTTTTATTGTTTTAAAACTGATGATTTTGGCATACAGCTCATGAAAACCCAAAATTCCTATCTCAAAAAATTAGCATATTTCATCCGACCAATAAAAGAAAAGTGTTTTTAATATAAAAAAAAGTCAACCTTCAAATAATTATGTTCAGTTATGCACTCAATACTTGGTCGGGAACCCTTTTGCAGAAATGACTGCTTCAATGCGGCGTGGCATGGAGGCAATCAGCCTGTGGCACTGCTGAGGTGTTATGGAGGCCCAGGATGCTTCAATAGCGGCCTTAAGCTCATCCAGAGTCCAAGCATCCAAGCTCATCCACTAACCCCAACCCATCCAGGAAAAGAATGAACTTTATCACAATATGCTAATTTTTTTAGAAGGACCTGTACCTTAGTTGCTAAATCCCTCACCCAATTTACTATTGTAAACAAAATCTCGTGACAAACATGAAAACTTTCACACCTCATTTGAAACTATAAGTTCAGGTCTACATCACAAGAAGAAGTTGATAATTAAATGACTTAAATCTAATGCAATAACATTCATGATGTTTGCTGTACAGAACTTTGAACACAAGCTCAAGTCCCCGACATGAAACAAACAGTGCAGACTCAAGGTGTACACTAATCCAACTTGTGATCCAGACAAAAGACAAAGATAGTTGAGTAAAAAAGAAAAGTTTTATTTTTTCTATAAGAACAAGCTCTCTTGGAGAAAGAGGGGGAGGGGGGGTGTGAGGGAAGTATTGGAGGTAAAAGCGGCTGAGGAAGAGGGCGGAGTCAATTAGACTGAGGGATGGGGCTAAAACCTGAAATTCTGGATCTATGCTAATGATCCCATTGGGTCCCAAGCAGGAAGTACAACGGCCTCCTGTTGCATCACTTCCAGGACTTCGGAGGAGAGGAACTTCTTGTCCACAACCACCTCGTAGACATACTCCGAGAACCAATCGTCCGTCATGATGAGGTAACCTAGAGAGAAATGGGGAAACGGTTTAGTCAAAAAAAAAACTACTAACAATTAGCTGCCAAAAAATAAAATAATATAAAGAACAATTTTAAGTCCAACTTAAGTTGAACCATACCACTGCGCACAGCAACAATAGCTGAAACAGATTTTTCCTTCTCTGCTGTTTACATTAATATAAATACAAATAATTTTTAGGTGGCACCAACCACCTGGAGTTTGGAAGTCGTTACTGAAGGAAGGAGACAGCAGCTTTCTTAGGGGCTGTTTACAAGACATTTTTCAGCAATTCGGCCTCTCGTTTACACGACAACGGGAAAATGCAGCTTTTCGAAAACGGCTTCCAGAGTGGAGAGCTCTGAAAACGTTGGGTGATTCGTTGTCATGTAAACACAAGCCAGAGACTTTTGAAAACGATGACGTCACTGCCAGCCGCCTACGGCCATGTTGGACTTGCGCACTCCGCCTTTCTACAGAAAAACAACAATGGCGGATCCAGGTATGCTGTTACTGCTGATGCAGCTTCCGAAGTTATTTGGTCTCTGTAAGCAAAACTTAGAGATCAGGCTTCTATGGGATCGCTTTGTACAGATCATAGACCTATTAAAAGAGGCATTATGTCCCCTGTTAAAGCTGGTGCAACAGAGTGCTAGACTTCTCAGCTTCAGATTTCACTTGTTCTTGTTTTGTGCTTTTTGAAGTACTGTCTGTTTTATGGCTGATCTTTTTTTGCAATAAACCACATGATGTCAGTTGATATCTTTTGGGGCATTTTGTTGAACTAACCCAGACCCGGTAGAGCAAAAGTGCTCTGCTTAATTCTATAGAGCTTTCAACCTCTAACTGTCATGAAACATCCTGGATTTGGACATGATGACAGCCTTATGGAAATCTCAGAGTTAATGTAAGGGTCTACATTCTCTAAGGCCGTAGTTCTCAACTTTCCTACTTCTGTGAATATAAGTGTTTGTATTGCCTACCACTTTGCTGCTGCTACGCCCGAATTTCCCCTTTGTGGGACAATAAAGAACTATTCTGTTCTATTTTCCTTAAAACCCCTGTTCTTACACCAACAGAAATCCATCCAGCACCAACGTAATGCTCGCTTGAACAATCGTGTACACATACACAGGACGGATTTAAACGCATGTTTACGTGAGCATTTAAGCTTGCTCACATATGGGAAAACTTTGCAAATGAACCAGTTTTTTTATTGCTAATAGAAATCTTCAAAAACTGATAGCTGGCATATTCTTTCAGATTTCTGCTTCTAATGTATATAATTGATTGCTGCCAAAGAAACTGACTAAAAATTGGTGATGGCAGGTTAGAGTGTTACTAAAACTCAGGATGGAGGTTCAAAAACAAATATCTTATCGGTACATTCCATTCTCAAGACTTCCTACTTATGCACCCCCCTTTTCTGTACCAAAACTACGTGAAGATGTTTTCTTATGTAAAGCTACCAAGACAAGGTTGATGACAACTTGTTGCATTAGTTCTGTTTAAACAGTTGTTATGGTAGTAGGTGCTGAAGTCAAAACAAAAGTGCATAATCACTGTACTTTTGAGATCAAACACATTAAATTACTCTCGGCCAAACAAACCCGCAACTGAATGTTTTTACTGGTTACGTTATGGTCTTCTCCATTTGCAGGGACAATTTAACCCATTATCTCTTTCATGAGTTTTTCATTCGAGCACAGCCCAGTCAGCAATGGTATGCAGCATTATGGGAAGGTTATGCAACACTCCTTAGTCCTGTGCAGACATATTCATCTTTCTCCTCAAGGAAAGTGAACCAATAATACTAAATACTAATAATACCAATAATTAAAAAAAAGAAACAGGACATTAAACCATTAATCACTTGCCTTCTTTCAATACATTTAGAGGGATTAAAGAGGAGAATATATCATAGTAAAATTTTTTGGCCTTTGCATGCCAATTTGAATGGGTTTTGAGTGTTCTTAATCGGCAAACTATTGTTTAAACCAACAGGAGGGACCCCCGCACTTATGAGTTAACACTGCCTCCCCCCTCTGTGCAGTATGCACTCAGCACCCCTGGTACCAACTCTTCACACCCATCGTGAAAACCCCCCCAAAAACTTAATGTTTGTCCAGTCCCCATTATTTCGAAATTACCTTCATTTGAATCTGAAATTGCAACCTGAAATCAGTTACATTCCTGTTAAAACAGAAATCAACTCGCTTTTACTTTCTTTTGCTTTGCAACAGTCTCTTCCCATTTGCTCAGAGTTGAGAAAACACTCCCAACTGTCAAGTAAACTTATCAAGGACGTTAGGGTAACTGCAAGAACGTGCCACAGTTCAAAACAATGCATCAAGATTGCATGTGTTGCATATTCACGTTCTTCCAAGTACGCACATCTTCGTATGGCGTGTTGCCTGGTTCCCACTGCGGTATTCCTGTGAGCTGGTGTGAGCTTCCTGGAACCCACATGTTGGGTGGCATGGTGTGTGTGTGTGTGGAAATGTTGGGTGTTATTTGCCTTTAGGCTGACAGAGCAAAGGACAGATTGATGTAGTAGAAATGTAAAACAGCTGTCTTGCATTTCACATAGAAAAACAAGTCGCAACAAAAGGCTTTACATTTTTCTGTTTTAAAAGAACAATAACAATACTTTAAGATTTAAGATCTGTCTAACTCCACATGATACAGCACTGAAGGGAGTCTGCCTCATTTGAGACACTTTGGCTTTTCGCACTTCTGTGTTTGGTTCATTCCTCGGCACAGAAGACACTGGGGTACCAGAATGTGGACACACAGTACATTGGGGAATGATCAGGTTTTAAAAAGAAAATAAGAAAAATAACTCAAAGAGCATAGCACTGAAACAAAACACTTGAGTGCATTGCAATTCGATCACCACATTCTAACCTTGAGACAGCTGAGCAAATGAACACAGGTAATCTTGATCAGTAGATTCTAAAACGTAAAAAATGCAGCTACCATCCAACATCTGGGATATAGAGTCACTAGATAGGCAGTGGCCCCTTTCCAAAAATTTTTGATATCATGGAAAAGTTTATTTACTTACGTAATTCCATTCAAAACGTTAAACCTCCATAGTTATAGATTCATGGCCCACAACTTAAACGACTTCAAGTATTTAGTTGTTTATCTGTACATAATTTGGGCTTCCAGCTCATAAAACTCACAAAAACTGGAATTAAAAAAATTTGAATACTATGAAGAGATCAGCCCAAATTTTAGAGGGAATTAATGTTTTAAACTGAGTGTCACACACTACTCATCTACTAAACTCAAAGCACCTGCACAGGTTTTCCCAAGTGTCATTAAATTACTTCATTTTGGTTTAATTGTCTCAGTTAGGTTCAATATGGGGAAGACTACAGACTTGACAACTGGCCAGAAGACCATCATTGATACCCTCCATAGGATGGGTAAGCCACAAAAGTTCATAGCTAAGGATGTTCACAGAGTGCTGTGTCCAAGCATATCAATGGAAAGTCTAGTGGAAGGGCAAAATGTGGCAGGAGAAGATGCACCAGCAGAAGAGCTGACTGTGGGCTTCAGTGGATTATCAAACAGAGACGATTCCTGAATCTGGCAGAGATCCAGAAAGAGTGAATGGGCTACAACTGTCGGAGCCCATTCACTCTTTCTGGTTACTTGGGTCAAAACACTTCTGAGCCGAAGTCAACTTAGGAAGCGTCTCAACATTGCCAAGGAGAAGACGGACTGGACTGTTGGTTTGTGGTCCAAGGTCCTCTTTTCCGATGAAAGTGAAGGGTGCCTTTCATTCAGGAATCAAGGTCCAAGGGTTTGGAGGAAGAGTGGTGAGGAACAGAACCCAAGCTGCTTGAGGTCTAGTGTGAAATATCCACAGTCAGTCATGATTTAGGGTGCAATGTCCGGTGCAGGTATTGGTAAACGCTGCTTTCTCAAATCCAAGGTCACCGCATCAGTCTACCTGAATGTTTTTGAGGAGTTCATGATTCCTTCTGGTGAGGATTTGTGTGGAGATGCAGATTTCATCTTCCAGCAGGACCTGGCCCCTGCCCATACCACCAGAAGCAGAAAAACCTGGTTTGATGCCCATGCCATCACAGTGCTTGCCTGTCCAGCCAACTCGCCGGACCTAAACCCCACTGAGAATCTATGGGGTATTATCAAGAGGAAAATGAGGGGCACCATACCTAAAAACAAAGAGCTGACAGCAAGCATCAAAGAAATCTGGGCTTCCATAACTCCCAGGCAATGCCACAGCCTGATTGCCTCAATGCCACGGCGCATCGAGGAAGTGATTAGGGCAAAGGGATTCCCTAAAAAGTATTGAAGATTGACATATCGTTTTGAAAGTATTATATTTTGATTAATTTCTTGTTTTTCTGCAAAAACTGAGAAGTAAAAAGTGATTTCTTCAAAGCATTCTAATTTTTTGAATTCCTGTTTTCGTGGGTTTTATGAGCTGGAAGCCCAAATTATGTACAAATAAACAACTAAATACTTGAAATTGTTTAAGTTGTGAGCCCTGGATCTAAACTCAGCAAAAAAAGAAACATCCCTTTTTCAGGACTGTGTATTTCAACAATAATGTTGTAAAAATCCAAATAACTTTACAGATCTTCATTGTAAACGGTTTAAACAACGTTTTCCATGCATGTTCAATTAACCATAATCAATTAATTAACATGGAGCTGTGGAATGGTCGTTAAGACCTTAAGAGCTTACAGAAAGTAGGCATTTAAGGTCACAGTTCTAAAAACGCAAGACACTAAAGAGACTTGTCTACCGACTGTCAAAAACACCCAAAGAAAGATGCCCAGGGTCCCTGCTCATCTGCGTGAACGTGCATTAGGCATGCTGCAGGGAGGCATGAGGACTGCTGATGTGGCTAGAGCAATAAATTGCCATGTCCGCACTGTGAGACGACTAAGACAGCGCTACAGGGAGACAGGAAGGACAGCTGATCATCCTCGCAGTGGAAGACCACGTGTAACAACACTTGCACAGGATCGGTACATCTGAATATCACACCTGCGTGACAGGTACAGGATGGCCACAACAACTGCCCGAGTCACACCAGGAACACACAATCCCTCCATCAGTGCTCAGACTGTCTGCAATAGGCTGAGAGAGGCTGGACTGAGGGCTTGTAGGCCTGTTGTAAGGCAGGTCCTTACCAGACATTACCAGCAACAACGCCGCCTATGGGCACAAACCCACCTTCGCTGGACCAGACAGGAGGGGCAAAAAGTGCTCTTCACTGATGAGTCACGGTTTTGCCTCACCAGGGGTGATGGACGGATTCGTGTCTATCGTCGAAGGAATGAGCGTTACCATAGGCGGTCTTAACATAGAGGCATAGGTAGGCGGCTGCCTGGGGCCCCCACAATTGGCTGTAGTAGGGGGGGCCCCGTCCAACCTAAAAATAAAAAGAATAGAAAATAAAACCATCTCATCATTAATGCTTCAAAAGCAATGTCAATTTTATTAATATTCTTGAAAAAAAGTTGAAACGTTCAAGTAGTAGTTACAAAGCCCATTTCATGGTTATCTCTCCCTACACATGCCACCCCCCCTATTATCAAAATGAAATGCACTAGTCCTCTAGTTCGTAGCAGTGTCCGACAAAAAACATAAGTGACCTACACCCCAGTCCAGCTGGTGGCGGTAATGCACTGTTAAAGCGAGTTGCCAACCGCCATAACACTAATAGAAGAAGAAGAAGAAGAAGAAGAGGGAAGAAGTGACAGGAGAGTGAAAATGAAACGAAACGGATGTACCCGAGCGGATCAAATAAGCGGAAGAAAAGAATAGATACTGACAGGTGTTTGGCAACACTGCCAAAATTAATTCCACAACTGTTTGGGATGATAATACAGATAGGAACATTGCTGATGTTGAGCATGCAGCTACAGCAGCAACAGCTAGCTGTGAAAGTGCCGCCAGGTGAGGAGGACATCAGCCTGTTGCCGCCCGAGATTACAGCCACAGACAGCAGTGTTACCAACCTTGACAATGACCACAATTTGGTGAGTCAACCGCCTAGCTTTGCCACCAACCAAAACACTGAAGGCTTGCTCACAGATGACCCAGCTCTCTGGCATAAGAAGCTCACGGCCGAGGAGCGTGCAATCGTTCGCAAAGGTCCCATACAAGTCAGTATAGTATTTCCCAAAAATTAAGAGGAGCGGAGATTTGCCAGTCATAACTACTGCATCAAATACAGTCTGAAGCCCCTTTCCAACAGGCCATGAAAAACTGTCTTTTTCCAGACTTCGTCTTTTTGGCTTTTGAGTCTGAAAGCAATCTTCAGGACTTTATCCGGATACCCTTTACCGGTAATTTTACGGATGAGGACCTAGTAACAAGAGCGGACTTTTCGCGGTATGGTGTTCGCATTCAGACTACCAGGTAATGTTCTGGGGAAGCTGGAGGGGTGTGGGGCGGTGGGGAAAAGGGGAGGGGGGCAGGGAACCATAGACATATATAAAGAATATATACATTTCCTTTAAATGTATCTTTATATATGTCTATGCAGGGAACTCTGTGAGCGCACACATTGATGACGTATAAATGTCACTATTTTCCTTTCAGCTTCTTCATCGATGTCTCTTAAGCGTTTCCATGTGCGCAAAATTGCAAAAGTCACAAAGACGACCCCTGTGAGTAGATCTGCTGTTTCGTCGACCATCTTTGCAATAATCCATTTGTTAGGGGAAATGACGTACGCCCGCCGCACTAAGTTTACGTAATATCCACATACAACCCCCCCACCCCCATAACAGGGAGAAGGTAATCATTTAACAATACAACAAATCACATTATATCATAATCCCAATGATTGACTGCTGTTGTTTTTTTGTTATCTCCCACTTCATAGGAGAACAAATAAGCCAATCACCAACCTCTGGATAGCTAAGGTAATTGACTTAACCTTTTATTTGACCAAAAATTGGTCCACAGTCATTTTGTTCATAGACCATATTGTTATTGTGAATGTTTTTTTTTCAATTATTATTTTATAGGTACAGCTCCTACATCGGCGTTGTGATGTTGGTGTGAAGGCTGTAAGAAGACGTCAACAAGTAGGACTGATTTGGAGGACAATTTCTCTTCAATTTCTCTTCTCTCTCATAGACTCACTCACTCACTCTCTCACAATCATGTATATGGTATGTTTATAGGATGCTTATAGTTTTGAAACAGTTCAATAAACAGGGCAGGTTTTCCTGGAATTTTGGCAAAGACTTGTTATCTGAAATCTTATTCTCTGATGTTCAACCGTGACTAATACTTTGTGTAGTGCTACACACTTTGTTTTCCATCTTCATTTTGGAGTAAAGAGTGTATGTCGCATTTAAAGGGCAAGGTTTGTTCCCCTTTCCAACAACTTTTACTTTTACTTGCTCATTCGTTTAATTGTATGAGGGGGGGGGGGGGGGCATACATACCTTCGCCTTGGGCCCCCAATTTGCTAAATCCCCCAATGAGGGTTACATCGAGGCCTGTACCCTGGAATGGGATCGATTTGGAGGTGAGGGGTCCGTCATGGTCTGGGGCGGTATATCACATTACCATCGGACTGAGCTGAGCTTGTTGTCATTGCAGGCAATCTCAATGCCTTGCGGTACAGGGAAGACATCCTCCTCCCTCATGTGGTACCCTTTATGCATGCTCATCCGAACATGATCCTCCAGCAGGACAATGCCACCAGCCATACTGCTCGTTCTGTGCTTGAGTTTCTGCATGACAGCAATGTCAGTGTTCTGCCATGGCCAGCGAAGAGCCCGGATCTCAATCCCATTGAGCACGTCTGGGACCTGTTGGATCGCAGGGTGAGGGCTAGGGCCATTCCCCCCAGAAATGTCCAGGAACTTGCAAGTGCCTTGGTGGAAGAGTGGGGTAACATCTCACAGCAAGAACTGACAAATCTGGTCCAGTCCATGAGGAGGAGATGCACTGCAGTACTACAAGGAGCTGGTGGCCACACCAGATACTGACTGGTACTTTTGATTTAGAGCCTCCCTTCAATCAAGGACACATTATTCTATTTCTGTTAGTCACATGTCTGTGAAACATTTTTAGTTTATGTCTTATGGTGTTGACTCTTTTAGTGTTCATACAAATATTTACACACATTAAGTTTACTGAAAGTAAAAACAGTTGAAAGTCAGAGGACGTTTCTTTTTTTGCTGAGTTTATAATCTACGTAAAATTTAATGTTTTGAATGGAATTATCGAAACAAATAAACTTTTCCATGATATTCAAATTTTTTGGAAAGGGTCTGTAAATATAAAATTAACAGATAATATACACCTAACAAATGCTTCAAATGTGCCTCTATAAAAATCTCGTTTTGTAGTGTGGAATAGCCCTACAGGCGTCAACAGGGTCGTTTGAGTGGTCAGTAACGTAGAGAGGTGCCATGGAAGCACAGTCCAGTATTTTACAGTGTCAAGGTCAATAATATGGAGAATGGGAGTCAGTTTTCAGCAGACGTGTCATGTTAAACCCCTATTTGCAATCAGAGATCTTCCATTTCACAGATGTATTTATAGCAATGGAAAGAATGATTTTGACCAAAGACACTAAGATAAAACAAAAACATTTTCCCCCCTAAGTACTGTTGTCGATCTTGTTGCTGTTAGATACTGTTAGATCAAAATATTGAACTACTGACAGGTAAGTGGGTATAAAAAACATTTCATAATGGAGCAATGATTTGCTGGGAAACTTCAGCTTTCTCCATTTGTGAAGATGCTCCTTTGGGAAATTCCATCTAAGCAAACAGTGGGTCCAGACGAGAACTGCATAATAGAAAATCATGTGACAGTGATGATATTGGTGAATATTGAAATCATTTGCTATAAATCCACGGTTTATTCACTCCTTTCCTTTTCATCTGTACTTTCAGCTCGCTCTGTGACCTTTAGCGTCTGTGACCTGTCATCTGTGTCAGGTGTGGACAGCCACTGTAGGAAGACTCTATCCAACAGGCGGAACTTTATATTGACATGCAAAATGAAAACTCACGATTCCTGGAATATTATAGCTAACAGCTGTTGCATTTCACACAGTCCTGTTGTTTATATTTCAATGACAATATATTCGCAATGTATTAGTTCCCTGTCCAGACCATACACCCATGCCCTGGTCTCATTAAAAGGCTCATACAATAAGGAAAACCTCCAAATCCCAGACTGGATTAGTATCTGAGGTTTAACGCTGGGAATGAGCTCAAATCACAGACGTTCCAACCAGAAATCCAAAGGATGCATGGAACCTGCTGTCAGCGACACACAACCAAACACAATGGTATCTCCCCAGCGGTTCTTGGCCCTTGCACCCATGGGTCATGGCCTGCTTTGGGAAAATGAGTGGGAATTGCACAACACAAGGAAGGTGGTCCTAAGGTCCCAGCATTGTGGCATTATTGACGACAGCACAACGTAATTGTGAAAAACAGCCTGACACTTCCCAACCTACTTCAAAAGGAAATGAAAACAGGCCTTTAAATGAGGTGCAGGAGGAGATAACTGGGTGGGAATAACACTGATGGATTGGAAACACACTTAAAAGCTAATGAAGCCTCTCTTTCAAAATCCTTCCACCCACATTAGCATCATCTTCTTGTGTTTACCCAACAACAGAGTAGGACTGGGAGGAAATTAATGCATCCTCTTTATCTGCCTGAATAATTTGAGGCTTAGATACGAGATATGATGAATGTTCGTGACTCGTGCTCGACCAAATGTTCTTCTTAAAATGTAAAATAAAACCCAAGGTGATTGTGGCCAAGTACTTCTGTAAAATTGTGTAAAAACGAGTTGTGGATAGAGTGGAGCCATTACAGCATCTGACAGACGGCTTAAAGAAGAAGGTACAGAAGGTTAAATCTCTCGTGAGACTGCTTCAGGGTCAGCAGGAATATCAAGAGACCTAAAGGGAGGCATTGGGTTTTTACGAACACTAAGCTCTCCATGAACGCTCCGTTTTTTACCCTCTACCACTAAAAGTTCCTAAATCATCACTCAATCTACATACTTTTGTTTTACTTCAGTCTCAGCCTGTGCTACTCATTTTTCAACCTCTCGTTCACCTTTTCTTTTTCCAAGAAAACCCTGTTTCCCATATGAATTCCACTACTCAAAGTTTGGTTCTCGACAACTTTATTAATTTAGCAGCGGACGGGCTGGGGGTAGGGGGTTTCATCCACCATCTGCTGAAGTTTATGGAATAAGAGCTGCGTGAAATAAATCTGATTTGACTGAGGGGCTTTCACATGTTTTCCCAATACTCACAATATTTGCTTGAGCCCGCAAACCTTAATGAGTACAATCGTGTGCCTAAATGTAGTACACACTTAATGTGTGTGTGTGTGTGTGTGTGTGTGTGTGTGTGTTAGGCATCCCTGCACTTCCAGAGGATTGTTCAGGCCAGAGATGGAGATAAGCAGCAGTGAGGGTTGAAGAAACCTCAGGAACAATGATGAAAGATAAATGGAGTAATGGAACAATGTGGGGCGTTTGGGTGGAGTGGAGTTGGCTGTATTTGTGACGGCTGCTGTCTAATCAACTACATTTAATTAATTTTTACAATCCTGATATTAGTTTCATAATAATAATATTTTATGTCTTTTGTTTGGTTTTCTCCAGTATATCATAGATTCACAACCAGAAGTAAAAGGTCAATTTTCTTTCTTTATTTTTTTGCACACAACAAAATTGTCTTCCAAGACATTTAAGAGACACAAAACTATAATTATAATCCAGCCGTAAAATAAAGCTTTGGATCACTTCTCGTTTTGACTTAAGGATTACCTCAATAAGTCAGACTCCAGACTCTCGGTGAAAGACGATACAGACGATTACATATGTATACAGAAGTATCAAAATAGAGAGATCTAAGGAACAGAGATGCACTGGGAAAAAGAGAAAAGGGAAAATAGAAGAAACTAAACCAATACACGAAAAGATTTCTATTTATATGTATAACTGAAAAATATCTTAAGTTTTGGAATTAAAGTACTTTCTATGTCTCTTTTTTTAATAAAGAACATTACCATCATTTTTGCAAAGGCCGATTTATTCTTCACAATCTAAAACCCCCCATGTTGCAGGAGGTGCAGCAACGATTTTTCTTTTTTAAGTATTCTTTTGTCACTAGTGGCCTTTATTGATATAGAGCCTCGGTTTGTGGTTGCAGTTGCTCTACCAACTGAACCACCCAGTGCCCCAGCAATAATTTTTGATTTGTTGAATTGTTTCCTGCTTTAGCCACAAATTACTGCTGAATAATAAGTAGACGTGGACAGTTACAAGAGTGGTGGTGCGGGTGCTTATAGCGGCCTCCTTTTCTACAGGAAAAAACTTGTTTAGGTTTGACTCTATGCACCAAGATGCAGCTTTTCACAGTTTTTGATATATATTGTGTAAAACCTTTGACGACTCATCAAAGAAAACAAATTGCTGGTTTTGGAGGAGGACCTGCATGACCAGCTGCTGACCAGGCTAACTGAGGGAGGAAGCACAGATGTGCTTCAAGCCCGACGCTAAGCAGAGCAATGCTAAAACTTACCAGCGCTGATCAACAACCCCACTGCTGCCATTGTTGCTTGGATGACAAGATGAGTCATTTAAATTTATAAGAACACACGCAGCAGTGTTTATGACAGTGTCCACAAGCAACAAGTCTAAATCTGACTGGGCGTAGTAATGGGCTGGCAGCAATAAAGTGGTTATTCTGCATAAACTGTCCAAAATTTTTAACACATGTGACTCCCCTCTGCTTGGGAGCTTGAGGGTCCTGCGCAGTACTTTTACTGTTCCAAGTACTGCACTTTTCTGGACTGAGATCTCTGAGGTTCTTCCAGGGATCTGCTGAAGCCATTCCCCCAAGTTGGAGGTTCACTGCCCCGAGTGCTCCGATTACCACGGGTACTACTGTCACCTTCACCTTCCAAGCTTTCTCTAGCTCCTTTCTGATCATTTGGTATTTCTCCAGTTTCTCATGTTTCTTCTTCTTGATGTTACCATCACTTGGTATTGCCACATCCACCACAACGGCTTTCCTCTGCTCTTTATCAACCACCACAATGTCCGGTTGGTTCGCCATTACCATCCTGTCTGTCCGAATCTGGAAGTCCCACAGGATCTTTGCTCGGTCATTCTCCACCACCTTTGGAGGTGTTTCCCACTTTGACCTTGGGGTTTCCAGCCCATACTGTGCACAGATGTTTCTGTATACACTTGGTTATGGCGTTCCATGTATGCTTTACCTGCCAGCATCTTACACCCTGCTATGTGCTGGATTGTCTCAGATGACTCTTTGCACAGCCTACACCTTGGGTCTTGTCTGGTGTGGTAGATCTGGGCCTCTATCGCTCTGGTGCACAGAGCCTGCTCCTGTGCTGCCAGGATGAGTGCCTCTGTGGTGTCCTGTAGGCCAGCCCTCTCTAGCCATTGGTAGGATTTCTTGAGATCAGCCGTAAAATCCAAAAAATGTAGGGGCTTGTCCTTCCATGATAGTTCCTCCTCCAGCACCTCCTCATCTTGCCATTGTCTCAGGCATTCACTAAGAATGTCATCTGTTGATGCCTTGTCCTTGATGTACTTATGGAGTTTCGATGTTTTATCCTGGATAGTGGCTCTTACGGTCATCAGTCCTCGGCCTCTTTCCTTACGGCTTGCGTACAGTCTCAAGATGCTGGATTTGGGATGGAACCCACCATGCATGGTGAGGAGCTTTCGTTTCTTAACATCTGTGGTCTGTATCTCATCCTTTGGCCACCTTATTATTCCCGCAGGGTATTTGATCACTGGCAGGGCGTAGCTGTTTAATGCCTTGGACTTGTTCTTGCCATTGAGCTGGCTTCTTAGGACTTGCCTCACCCGTTGGGAGGTATTTGGCTGTTGCTGCTTCCCTCGTTGCCTGTTTGAGGTTGCCATTTGCCTGTGGTATTCCCGGGTACTTGTAACTGTCCTCAATGTCGGCTATTGTTCCTTCTGGGAGTGAGACCCCTTCAATGTGGACTAGCTTAACACGTTTTGTGACCATCCTACTACATTTGTCAAGCCCGGATGACATCCCGATTTCATTGTTGTAGATGATGCCTGACATGAGCTTCCATGTTGTGGAGAGACAGGTTATTGGCCGATAGTTGGATGGGACTGAACCTTTGGTGGGATGATTCAGGATCAGAATCGTTCGCCCTTTGGTTAGCCATTCTGGGTGACTCCCATCTCTTAGCAGCTGGTTCATTTGTGCTCCCAGGCACTCATGGAGTGCTTTGAGTTTCTTTAGCCAGTTGGCATGGATCATATTATTTATATATAAACTCAGCAAAAAAAGAAACGTCCTCTGACTTTCAACTGTTTATACTTTCAGTAAAATTAATGTGTGTAAATATTTGTATGAACACTAAAAGAGTCAACACCATAAGACAAACTAAAAATGTTTCACAGACATGTGACTAACAGAAATATAATATTGTGTCCTTGAATGAAGGGAGGCTCAAATCAAAAGTACCAGTCAGTATCTGGTGTGGCCACCAGCTGCTTGAAGTACTGCAGTCCATCTCCTCCTCATGGACTGGACCAGATTTGTCATTCTTGCTGTGAGATGTTACCCCACTCTTCCACCAAGGCACTTGCAAGTTCCTGGACATTTCTGGGGGGAATGGCCCTAGCCCTCACCCTGCGATCCAACAGGTCCCAGACGTGCTCATGCAGAAACTCACGCACAGAACGAGCAGTATGGCTGGTGGCATTGTCCTGCTGGAGGATCATGCCCGGATGAGCATGCATAAAGGGTACCACATGAGGGAGAAGGATGTCTTCCCTGTCCCGCAAGGCATTGAGATTGCCTGCAATGACAACGCCTGCAATGACAACAAGCTCAGTCCGACGGTGATGTGATATACCGCCCCAGACCATGACGGACCCCCCACCTCCAAATCGATCCCGCTCCAGGGTACAGACCTCGGTGTAACGCTCATTCCTTCGACGATAAACACGAATCTGTCCATCACCCCTGGTGAGACAAAACCATGACTCATCAGTGAAGAGCACTTTTTGCCACTCCTGTCTGGTCCAGCGAAGGTGGGTTTGTGCCCATGTCTGGTAAGGACCTGCCTTACAACAGGCCTACAAGCCCTCAGTCCAGCCTCTCTCAGCCTATTGCGGACAGTCTGAGCACTGATGGAAGGATTGTGTGTTCCTGGTGTGACTCGGGCAGTTGTTGTGGCCATCCTGTACCTGTCACGCAGGTGTGATATTCGGATGTACCGATCCTGTGCAGGTGTTGTTACACGTGGTCTTCCACTGCGAGGATGATCAGCTGTCCTTCCTGTCTCCCTGTAGCGCTGTCTTAGGCGTCTCACAGTGCGGACATGGCAATTTATTGCCCTAACCACATCAGCAGTCCTCATCTCTCCCTGCAGCATGCCTAATGCACGTTCACGCAGATGAGAAGTGACCCTGGGCATCTTTCTTTGGGTGTTTTTGACAGTCGGTAGACAAGTCTCTTTAGTGTCCTGCGTTTTTAGAGCTGTGACCTTAAATGCCTACTTTCTGTAAACTGTTAAAGTCTTAACGACCATTCCACAGGTGCATGTTAATTAATTGATTATGGTTAATTGAACATGCATGGAAAACATTGTTTAAACCCTTTATAATACAATGAAGATCTGTAAAGTTATTTGGATTTTTACAACATTATTGTTGAAACACACAGTCTTGAAAAAGGGAAGTTTCTTTTTTTGCTGAGTTTATATATAATTTGCACCCGACAAATTATTATTATTTTTTGCTATATAAAGTATGAAATACATGTATAAAGAGCCTCTAGCAACTCTTATTATTTAGAAATATATAAAATTAAATACCCTGCATATAGAGAATGTGAAATATGATGAGACTCAACTGGAAATAATGAAAAAAAAAAAGAACTGTTCTCTCAGAGTTAAGATTAAATATGTTTTTTTTCTCTAATACACCTCTTTAGTTCAAATGCAATACAAGACACTAACTTGAAGCTTGAATTCATTAACTGCATGTAATATTGTGAAATATTGTCACAATTTAATTCAGATGTTCACAATATCTCAATTAATAAATATGGTTAAAATGGGATGTAAAAAACCTTTTGGGTGGACTTCTGCAGAAAGTCTGCACATAAACACACACAGGCAGCTAATCTTTCAGATACAGGACAGAAACATGAAAACCTGGTAGATCTCTACCGCTCTCTGTTGGTGTGGTTCCTAAAAAATAAAAATAAAACATTTGGGCGAAATCAATACGCCATGTTTGTTCAGATATAGTTGTGCAGACAGAGCCAGCCAATGAATTAAAGGGACTAACACAGGTGTTAAACACACAGCACGTTGGAAGAAAACTTCTATAAACAAAAAAAAAAAAAAGGAGA
Organism: Valencia hispanica; assembly: GCA_963556495.2. Lineage (NCBI taxonomy): Eukaryota > Metazoa > Chordata > Actinopteri > Cyprinodontiformes > Valenciidae > Valencia > Valencia hispanica. The sequence continues at coordinate 44,667,088 of OY747700.1, read as the reverse complement.
TGAAATCACGAAAATAACGTGTCGAATAAAATGTGGCATCGATAAATCGTGGCCGGCTTAGTTGGAGATGAAACCTGTAGTGGTTAATACTTGACATAGATAATCTGAATAAATATAAAAAGTGACAAAAAGAGATTACAAATGAGTTCATCTATTAAGTGAAATAAAAAAAAGCCATCCAAAACAACCTGACCCTGTGGAAAAAGTAGCTATCATCTAAACCTAACAACTAGTTGGCAACATCTACCATCAAGCATTTGTAATCACTGGCACAGAGTATTTTCCAGCACTGTGGAGGAATTATGACCCATTCCTCTTTACAGAATTACCTTTAATTCAGCCATGCTGGAGGGTTTTTGAGCTTGAATGTTTTTTAAGGTAACCCCACATCATTTAAAATTACTTTGCTTTTCATCTGGTTTTAAGTGATTATGTGTCGCCTTTTGGATCCATTAGCCTACTTCATCTTGTAATACAGCTCCTATTGAAAGAGATTTCTGGATTTTACTGCTCTGGCAGTGATCAGCTCTTGGAGTGGGTAGGGAAAATACATTGAAACATTGGTTTAATCACAGTTTATTTATGATTTACCAAGAAGGACAATTTATTTTTTACATGAAATCATCATTTAAAAATGCCTTATTGTATTTATTGAGGCTATTTTTGTTCACTGTTAAAATTTGGTGGACGATTTAGGTATAGGTAGAAAAGACAAAAATAGAAATTCCTTTAAAAGCACTGGTAATTTCTTGTTGCACCTTTGCTTCTGAAGGTATTTTGTACTAATGTGGTGATGGTACAAAGCCTTGAAGTGTCTCCATATGACTTGAGGTCTCAAATTCATATTTGAAACAGAGACCACGTATATTTAGATTTCCTGTTTCCAAAGCAATATTAAACAATCTGCCATCTACGGCATAATCCATGTACCTCTGGTGTAATGTAGCTGATCCAATTTTATAAGTGCCGTGGTTCCTTTACAAAAAACAGTGGCTTGCAAAAGTATTCGGCCCCCTTGAACATTTCCACATTTTGTCACATTACAGCAACAAACATGAATCAATTTTATTGGAATTCCATGTGAAAGACGAATACAAAGTGGTGTACACGTGAGAAGTGGAACGAAAATCATACATGATTCCAAACATTTTTTACAAATAAATAACTGAAAAGTGGGGTGTGCGTAATTATTCAGCCCTATGAGTCAATACTTTGCAGAACCACCTTTTGCTGCAATTACAGCTGCCAGTCTTTTAGGGTATGTCTCTAAGAGCTTTGCACATCTAGAGACTGAAATTCTTGCCTATTCTTCTTTGCAAAACAGCTCCAGCTCAGTCAGATTAGATGGACAGCGTTTGTGAACAGCAGCTTTCAGATCTTGCCACAGATTCTCGATTGGATTTAGATCTGGACTTTGACTGGGCCATTCTAACACATGGATATGTTTTGTTTTAAACCATTCCTTTGTTGCCCTGGCTTTATGTTTAGGGTCGTTGTCCTGCTGGAAGGTGAACCTCCGTGCTCCGTGGGATGTTCAAGGCTTGGGAAATCTTTTTGTAGACTAAGCCTGCTTTAAATTTCTCAATAACTTTATCCCTGACCTGTCGGGTGTGTTCTTTGGACTTCATGGTGTTGTTGCTCTCAACATTCTCTTAGACAACCTCTGAGGCCGTCACAGGGCAGCTGTATTTGTACTGACATTAGATTACACACAGGTGCACTCTATTTAGTCATTAGCACTCATCAGGCAATGTCTATGGGCAACTGACTGCACTCAGACCAAAGGGGGCTGAAAAATTACGCACACCCCACTTTTCAGTTATTTATTTGTAAAAAATGTATGGAATCATTTATGATTTTTGTTCCACTTCTCACGTGTACACCACTTTGTATTGGTCTTTAAAGTGGAATTCCAATTAAATTTATTCATGTTTGTGGCTGTAATGTGACAAAATGTGGAAAAGTTCAAGGTGCCGAATACTTTTGCAGGCCACTGTAAATCCTGCAAAACTATGCATTTGTTAGATTGTTTGTTATTACCCAAAGTGGGCGAAATGCACCGTAACAGAAACTGCTCCTTCTAATTCTGTTTTTAATTGAAAACATGTAAACAGGAGCATTATGAGTCATCATCGGACCGGACGACTTTGCTGGAAAATGTGATTGCGAGACCACATCCAGGTGAATGCAGGAGTTTCCGTTTGAAACAGCCAACATTCAGCATCACACATTTCTGAAGACCAATCGGAGGTTTTTGTTGTTACCTTTGTTTCCACGGTCATCGCCCCAGGAGTTTTCCACCCGCCATTTTTCATAACCTTCTTTCCCATCCTGTGAGTGTGTGAGAGAGAGAGAGAGAGAGAGGGAGGATGGGAGACAGACGAAGGGGGGCAGATAAGAGTGAGAAGGGGAGACACGAGGGGAGAGAGTGACCCAACAGCTGGGGTTACTTACAGTGGAGGAAATTGACAGAATTATGAAAAACTGCAGCAGATTAGAGCCGAGTAAACAAACAGTAAAACCCTGGGAAATTCTGAATGTGTGTATCCCTTGTGGTCAGGCAGTGCTGAGCGTATGAGTTTGTCACATTCCTGTAGTGTAGGTTTATGGGAGTGTACCTTGTCTGTAACAGCAGTGAGGATCATGGCGTGCGTCATGAGGGAGTCGCCGTATATCAGCCTCTCTGCCTTGGAAAGGTTCTTTACAGACACTCCAAACACGAGCTCGTGGTTGAACCTGGAATCGGGATCATTTTAAGGTTTGAACTCAGGTGGTGGCTTCACTTGCGCACTAAAATTGTATTTCTATAAAAATAATCTTAAAAGTAATCCTTGAATCTATTTCAGCAGGTTCAAAGGAAAAGCCAAAAGAAGAATGGGTTGTCATGTCTGTCTTGAAATGACTTTCAGCTTTTATTTGACTGAATCAAGGGAACTAAATAAAAATTTATGCTAAACTGAGGTGATTTCCACAAAATAAAAATAAAAAATACACAAAGGTCAGTTGTTGTGCTATGAGAATAAGAAAAAGTTAAAGCGGTATAAATACTTTTGTAAAACAGTGTACAAATATTTGCGTTTTGGTTCATTTACATGAACATGAAGAGAAAAAAAAATAAACAGGTTGGGACCTAAAAGTGGTCAAAATGGTAGCCTGTTTTGCTGGTAACATAATCCTTAATAGCTAGGTTGACATATTTGAGAAAAAAGGTATGTCCTAATTTCCTCTAGCTCTTTCCGGGATGCTGTTAGTAATATGTAAAGGAAAATGTATTCTAAACTAAACCTTTATCCATGATCAGGAGAAACTTGGATTATATGTCATTTAAAATCAGCTCATTTTAAATGAAAATATCCCTGAAATTTACTCACACATTCATGTCGTTAATGCCCAGTTTGTTGTGGAAATGTTTTCCGACGTCACATCCAAACCACACGGCCTGAGAGAAGTGGAAAGACAAACAAGCATAAAAAAAGAATGTATTTTTCAATTTCCACAATCCATAGTTTACAAACATTTGTGTCTATGGTCATGTCCATCGGTTCCCACGGACCTCTCCTTCCTTGATGGAGTCTGCTGCGGCCTTCTTCAGCAGCTGGATGGGTTGGTTGTTGTACAGAGTGCTGCGACCTCCAACCATATTCCCGAGGAACTCGACGCTGTACAGCTTCCCGTAAGGGTTCTGCGGTCGGGGGTCATTTACAAGGCAGACCTGAGCGCAGGGAGGAACCGCACAAGTTTAGAGACTGAACAGCTTCGCTCTGCGAGTATGCAACTCTTGTTTGTGTGGTCTGTCTGATGTGGTGCGTACTTTGTCCTGGATGTTGTAAAGAGGTTTGACGTGTTCCCTGTAGAACTCCTGGGGGGTGAGGGGTCCCATCCGGTGGAAGTTCTTATCCTTGTCCCTGTACTCCCAGCAGATGGTGTCAGGTGGGCTGCCTAGACATACGCTGGCCACGCGAAACACCTGCACAGACAGCAAAAAAAAAAAAAAAAAAGTTATCCGCTTGGTAAATGTGGGAGCAGCGGCATCATGCTCGTGGAGAAAATGCACCAAAAACGAAGCTAGGCAAATCCTAACCATTTCTAGCTTGTTTTTTTTTTTTTTTTTTACCACATCAAGTGCTCAAATGTATTCCTCAGCCACAATCTTTGACCCAGATCCCACCATCCTAGCAGGAGTTGTACCTTTTGACCCCCCCCCCATTTTCTTCTCCTACATTTTTCCCCTCACCTCATCACCCCCTCCTTCCCTCATATGTGTCTTCCTGCAGTGCAGAAGTTCAGAAGGAGTTCCTGTGGGCTAAATCGAGCTGTTTGGACTGGGCCGTCTGTCAATCTGGCCATTCTATCCGCTGATATAGTTATCGCTGGAATTTCCCCTTTCTGCTTTTCCCTTCTCCAATCTTCTGCTCCCCTCTCCCAGAAGCTAACATACGGTTGTTCCAATGAGATACAGTCAAGAATGAACAGGAAAACTAAGATGCAGTGCAGCGCATTTGTGGTGGCAGAAAACTGAGTAACCAATAGACCTTGGTGCAGCGATGTGAGGACAAAATCAATACTATAATGTGTGTACACTTGTGCAAGTTATAACTAATGATGAGATGAGCACTTTCAAAGGACGACTTTTTCTAAAATTCCTAACCAAGTACGAAGAAGAAGTGAAATTTAGCCCTGCCTTACTCAAACAAACACTTGCCTTTTTCAGCACTGCAAAGCGTAAAGACACAAAAAGAACAGACACGAACCAAAATACACAGATGTACTGAGTCAACAAAGGCCTCTGAACCACCTTGATCCCAGTTCAAAAACTCTGTTTATACTGCCTTATGGGCCAGGTTGAGGCCAAAGTGTCCATCTTCCTGTCTGTCCCTTGACCTCTGCCTCAATTCCTACTTTGTCTTTTATTACTAGTATTTTCTTCCTGGTAATGTTCAACCATCTTGTGGATTTAAGTCTTGTTTGCTGCCCAACCCATTGTCTACATTTTGTCAGGTTACACAGGTTATACAGACTACATTACACTTTATCGGGACATTATTTAATACTCTAACACACATTTGAAGTAAGGTTTTGCATTTGTATTTAGCCAACCAGGACCAATACTTTACAGAACTAGCTTTGGCTGGAGTTACATCTGCAGGTCATTTGGGGTTCGTCTCCACCAGCTCTAAATATTATCCTCTACAAAAAAGCTTCAGTTCGTTCTGAGTAAATGGAGAGTCCCAGTGAATATTGCTGAAGATACTCTATAGGCTTTCTGTCTCCTATCTGGACTTTAACTAAGACATTCATGAAGATGCTTTGGTCTAAATCAAGTGATGCCTAGGTCCAGACCCCGAGAACTACTATCCTGCAACTTTTAGACGCAGCTTTGCTCCAACACAGCTGGGCCCTCATTTATCAAACGTTCGTACAAAACTGTCCTTTATTCTATCCTACAAATGAAATTTAGAATGTTCGTATGAACAGTCAAAAGTCAGATTTATGAAATGTGCGGTGGCCACTCGTACGCATGTTCATCTGATGATAAGTCCCACATGTGCGTACGCAGGTGCTCGTGCCCGTTCTCAGTCATTTGCATACAGAAACGCCTTCAATTAACCATATTTGGTAACACCACATCATCTGTCACATACATTAAGTCCTTGCGTTCGTCCTTAAAATAATGGCCAAGAGAGTGAAAAAAGGAATTTCAGTGACACAGAGATCGAGGTGAAACATAGGTGGGGCAGTAAAAAAAGAATTCATGATGAACAGATTTTTTTTTTAAGTTGTCATAGTTGATACAAATTCATTTCACCATCGATAATTCTTGCCATCAGCGGTTTCTCTGTTTATTTCCCCAGCAAGCAGCCGTTATATTTCTGCTGCAGAGCAAACATAAAAAATGTGGCAAAGAATCATTTCATTTGCTGTTAAATACATACTGTTGCTGTTAAGTTAAATACGCTAAATTCGTACTGAACATTGCTGTTTGGTTCTATCAGCTCGGGGAGAACTAATAAAAATAAAAAATAACTCTGCCTGGGAGAAAGTGACACAAGCAGTGAATGCGGTCGGGACAGTAGAGATGTTCCTGTTGGAAATAAAGGAAAAAATGGTTTGATATCAAACTGAATACAATAAAACGTCCCTCAGCACATAGCTTGGCCAGATCTCCTACTGAGGGCGCACCGATCAGCATATTTGACACTTGTGTTGCCATGCGTAATTGGAGACACAGCTTTGGCTGCCATCAGTATGCAAGGAAAAAGCAACAACCTGCTTCACTGATGTCACAGTACAGTTTGCAAACCTTTTAATTAAAAGTGTAACAACATCCCATTAAGCTGAAGCGCTTGATGTGACAAATAAACAAATAAGGGGGGGGTCTGCGCACGGAGAGCGCAAATTGCGAATGATCACCCCCAACATTAAATTATGCACTTCTTGAACATTTTTAAATATTTCTGGAAAGTTTAATGCAAATCTGTCCATAACTTTGAGTTATTTTGCTAAAAGACAGACAGACGGCAACATAAGCTCCTTGGAGGAGGCAATAAACTGCTGAGAGAAATTATTATGTCAAAGTAAAACTGTTTCAGTGTTGCAGTTCCTCTGTTCTAACAGTAGATGCTGTGCATACGCACGATTAGAAGTGTACTTGTATTCAGAAACATTTCTACGCACAAGTACAAATTGATAAATACCACACAATGCGTAGAATTGTTCCTACGCACGAAATACGCACAGATCTGTGCGTAAGTACGGTTGATAAATGAGGGCCCTGGATTCCCCCATCAGCAGTCATTCCGCTCTGCAAAGGCCTCGTAACGAGCCATTCATCTGATTCAGGTGTTCAATGTTCCTTAGTCTCCTCTGACCAGAGCACCTTCTTCCAGATGCATTGCTTTTGACAAACTGTAAACACGACTTCTTATGGCTCTGGCTGCGTCCACACTGCAGGGCTTAATCTCGACTCCGATTTTTTTTTTTAAAGTCGATTTTTTTTGCAAGGCGGTTCACATTTCAAATTAAATGCAACCTTTTGTGATCTTCTGTGTGAAGGTGAACCTCGTGAAATGACCCAAAATTGACCCGCATGCGCAGAAGAGAAGAGTACTCAACGGTCAACGACGTCACTTGTTTGCGCAGGTAGTTACACATGGATGTCGACAGTGGATCTCGTTTAGCCTCAGTTATTTTCACAACGGATCCAGAACAATTTCAATCTTCTCGTTTTAAGGAGAAAAATAAAATGGAGGAGGGTTTTTGGCCATGGCGTTTTGTGGAGCAGTGGTAGCAACGTCGGTACAGAGAAACGTGTGGGTTCGGAGTCGCAGCCAGGAATGGTGGGATACTGATGATGTGAGTGGCTTCACTAATACAGAATTCATCAGTAACTTCCGAATGTCCAGATCCACTTTTGATTTTGTGAGCGCCTTCGATTTACTCTGTCACGGGAAGAGACATGTCTGCGGCGTATCAATGATGTGCGGGTCGGATACATGCGACCTGGCCGTTCAGACTGAAGTCGCATTTCAAAAGATCGGATACATATCGGATTTTGGACCACATACCCAAGTGGCCTGGGTCGCATTTGAAAAGATCGGATCTGTGTCGTACAGACTGTCGCATAGGGGCAAAAAAAATAAATCGGAATTGTGTCGTTTCAGCTTGCAGTGCGAACGTAGCCTCTGTTCCAACAATGGCTTTTTACCTGCTACTTTAATAAAGTCCAGATTTGAAGAGTGAGCGACTAAAAGCCAGCCTGTTAGTCTTCCACTTGCAGCTCCTCTCCTGAGAATGCCGCTAGGCTGCTTCTCATTGGCCAAGCTTTCAGTTTAGGGGGATGCCCATGTCTTGGCAAAGTATGAAATTGTGCAATGCTCTTTATTTTCAGATGATGGTTCGCTCCATGAGCTTCTCCATGACCTGTCTGTTGCAGTCCTTGGTCTTCATGTTCTCTAACAAACCTCTGGGCGCTTCAAAGAACAGCCGGATTTATACCGACGTTAAACTATCCACAGGTGAACTCTCTTTACCAATTAGGTGACCTCTGAAGGCAATTGGTTGCACGGCATTTTATGTATTTAGGGGTATCGCCATTAAAAGTGATTAAATACCAATGCATGCCACACTTTTCTGATTTTTATTTGTAGAAATCTACAAAACCATATGTCATTTTTATTCGACTTCATTTTATTTTGGAACTACTTTGTGTTGGTCTAAGACTGTTTGTGGTGGGAGCATGATAAAACGTAATGTAGTGTCCATCAAGGGGGTGTGAGTATCCCAGGTCAGCCTTGTGAACACTCATCACATAGGGTAAGGTAAACAGAGGGGGTGTGAGTGTGAGGCCGGGGTGACAGAAAGAAACCATAGAGAATAAACAGCCATGGTGACGTGGGAGCAGGACCAATATTGAAACACCTGTCGCATCACTGACAGATGAACATGAGTGACACAAAAACAGAAAAGGGAGATACGGAGGTGCCGGAAAACAGCGATAAAAGCTTGGTTCTATTAGCCTATTAATTTGTTTTCACCATGGCTCCATCTGATGATATTAGCTACGAGTAAACGAGCCAAGATGTCCAACCGAATTAAAAAAATGTTCTGAAGCAGACACACAGTTCACAAGTCATGACGGCTGGTGCTTCTTCATTCATTCTACAATATTAATGAAGCATGCATTCTCTCAATTGCTAATATTCCCAACATCTGAACTGAGAACAGTTTAAGACACATTTTACACTTACTGAGTGGGGATCTGTTATTGTGCCGCTTCCTTTGTTTTAACTCAGTATTTGAATGAAAAGTCCGCCTCCAGGTCTGTCACGGTTAGTTTGCATGTCTAGCTGTAAACAATGACCGACTGACTGCACGCCATTGACGCCAACTGTGGCCAAAGTCTGATAAGATCTGTTTCCAGTGTTTACTGGCTGGCTGACACCCACCTTGCATATTTAGACGTTGTGTGTGACCAAAACAAACAGGTCATCTGAAGTTAGGAGTGAAACTATCCATAAACAGCAGACAAAAAATGAATGACACTATAAAGAGTGATTGCATCCAAATCACCGGAGGCACATTATTGGTACTACTGCTGTTGTACAACCCCTGTATACCAGTTTAAGAGCTCTTACTCTTTTTTTCTATGACATTTCACAGGGGCGGGGCATTCAGAGTGAAATTTCTTTGAGTATTTTTCGGCTCTCTAACTTGTCCTGGTTCTGCTTCTTTCTTCTCTTCAGCTCACCCCACATGTTTTATTTTGGTAGGGGGACAGAGATGGCCATGGAAGAAGGCTGACTTTGTCTATGATGAACCCTTATTTGATGATTTGGTCATGTGGCCTGGATCACCCAATGAGGATCCAATTTCCTTTTACTGAGTCCACCACATTGTTATTTAACAGAGATTCTGAACTAGATTCCCAGGGCTTTTGGAAAGTAAACAGGCCCAAAGTATCATAGATCCTGTACCGTATCGGAAGAGGTGCTTCCCCACCTACTCTTCCTATATTTTGTTGCCGAGAAGTTCGATCATTTAGAAAGCAGACTTTAAGAGCACCACGGAGCGTTTTTGTCAAAGAACCCGAGGCACCTTTGGCACGTCAAGCTGATGTGCACCAAGACCGAGCGGATTTCTGGGCTTTGGTCATGAATAGTTCAGGGTTTCTCTGTGTTTTAGTGGGATAAATGAGACTTTTTGGCAGCCGAGTTAACTTAGTTAACTTTAGTTTAACTAATAACTCCATGTACCGTTACTTAATTTGAAAAGAACATTTCTAATACATTTCCTTAAACAAAATGCCAGTTTCAGGAGCAGAACTTTAACAGTTTCCAGGGAGGGGCTGAACCCATAGGTTGAAGTTTTGTCTCAGCATAAAATAACACCTTAATTCCTCAGCTTGAACTGCAACAAGCATAACAGATGATTGCCACCAGAGCCCCTTAAGAAATTAAGGTAAATGACAAAGTAAATAGAAGTATTGAAATAATTAACGTACAAATTTAAGACATAACTAACCATAATTTAATTTCAGATTTTTAAATCCAAAAAATGGAATTGAATACATTTGAGACACTGAGGAAACACTGAAAGTTTGATCTGAAGCGTCAAGCCTTTTCAATAACAACTGGTCTGAGACAGATCACTGGGTGATGTGCCTTGCATCAACAAATAACAAAATAATACGAATGTACGTTTTGGACATCCACTTGTTGCTGCAGTGTGTGTTACTCTTTAGTCTCATCTGATCAACTTACATGGTTTCCAGTTGTGTTTAGTAAACCCATGTTTTGCTGTTTGTGATGGTGGCTCACTTAGCGCCCACAAGATGTCACTCTTTGTTGCAGTTCTTCAACGGTGAGCTTTGCAATATATATATATTTTTTAACCCAACTTACCATACTCAACCTGTGTGGTGGCAAGATAAAAATGGGTCCTTCCTGCCGCCTAGAAGCTAAAAGAAATTGGCGGGTCACATCATATCTTTTCCCCAAGAAAACAAAAAGCCATGGATATCTTAGTACAAGTTGTTAGAAAGTCTGACTAATTTGAAAAAAGTATGAACTAAAGAAAATGACTAGGTTAGATGTATTTAAGTGGAATTGTTAGGGGTACCTATTAACTGTGCTACCTGTGAATTCAACAGCAATTGGATTATGCTTCGGAGATAAAATGAGTTGAGAAATTTACATGAGGGCTTTTTTCACACAAGTTAATCTTACAGTTTAACTTGTGGCCGTCTGTTTATTTCCCAAAAAGTAAATAATAAAACAAATTAAAGTAAAAGTAATCAATTAACTCATGTGCAATACATGCAAAACCATATTTAATAATACACAACAAACAAAAGCAAGCCTATGGAGTATTGCACACTTTAGTGTTATAGGCAGAAGAAAAGAGGTAATTTATTGTTGTGCATATGGTGGCCAGCAAACTTTAAGGGTCAAAATGGATTCTCACCAAACTGAACGTCAAAATGAGGTAAACCGTGCTCCTAATTGCTCCTCAGAAATAAATGTATAACTATCGTCTAGAAGCTGGACTGGTGAGTATAAGCAAATGACACCATGCAAACAGTTTGGATAGAATTGAAAGAGGTTTTGATTAAACTTCCATGTTTTGTAAACATTCAACACATGTGGTCATTGTTAAATCCCAGCGATTGTACGGAGAAAGTCGTAAAAATGAAAAAACAAAAAAACAAAACACAAACGTGAGCGGACGACTCAGGCTCCTGCAACCTGAAACGACGACGCACATGCAGCAACCCACCCACATCGAACAACAAATGAACGCGGCCCGGCGGGCCCGCATGCACCGGGGATCCGAGTAGCAGAGGGTGACCGCTCCGTGAGCCGATGGCTCCACAAATCAGACTTTGTCTGAGGAATCACACTCTGGGCGTTCAGAGCCAAGACCAGAGCTGCACATGGTGCGTCTTGATTCCATGACGCAATGGAGCGCAGAGCGCCTACGATCGTGAGGGACAACATCTGTGTAATTCTTTGTGTGTGTGAAGTGCGGCATACATGTACAGCTTCCAGTGATTGGTTTTTTTTTTCCTATTCCAGTGTGTGTATATGTAGTCTCTTTGTAGGGGATTGAAGAGAGACAATCAGTCATCATCTGAGCTCCAATAAAACAGAATCCAGAGAAGACACGTCATCATTTCTACCCGGTGTTGTCATAATTCAGTCTTTTGCCAAGGTTCTGAAATTAATGTCATGGATCTCGTTTGAATGAACATGCCCAGCCAACCGTAGAAATAAGAATAGGCTCTTGACACGCAAATATATTCATTAAAGTCGAGTGAGCGGTGAGTCTGGGAAGTGGAAGCAGATACACTGACCCCTATAGGCTGTCATGGCGGTGCGCGCGGGGCTGACGTGATGAAGACCAGGGCACAATCGCAGCCGCCACATAGGCCGGTTGGCCAGCATCACCTCCACGCTAATGAAAGTAGGTCTGACAAGACGCTTTGATCCTGAGCAAAGCACATGTGAGCAAGCAGAGGTAAAACTAGTCCCCACCCACCCCAACCCCTCCAACTGTGCAGAGGAAATTAACTCCAACAGATTCAAGAATACAAACAGAGCAGGTGGTGCGCACAGATTAGGACTTGGGGGCATGAATTTCACAGACTGTAAGAATCATGAGGTAGTTTGTAAACCTAATTAACAAACCTCTAACAGATTTGTTTCACTAAGAGAGATAAAAAAAACTCTTCTACCTTCCCTTCTGAGACCCAGAGGTTTGCACTGGAGATCAGTTGAAAGCCTCCCAAGAACTTCCAACGGTATTTCCAGCTGATTAAAACTGAAATCTGAAGTTTCTCTTAATTAATATGACTAATTCCATTCAATTTAAAATTAAGTCTAATAATTGTTTGAATGCAAATTTTAATCTGAAAACCTTTAAAGAAAAAGTGAAACTGAAAAGTAAACGGACGTATGAGGGACAATGATAGAAACATTGTAGTAAAACAAATGTGGCACTATCTAATAATATCATCAGGGCGTCATGTTTCCTCATATCATGGCGCTCTAAGTAGCTCCACTAGAGATAGATTTTTTTTCATCCTATCTTGCTGTCGGCTTGAATACCACATTGCAAGTTGGCCTGGAGCGACATCCAAGCGCGCTTTTTTAACGGGAGCGAATCGTCCATCGCCTCTGTTTCAGTCTCATGACCCTGTGTTGTGTTTTTGCACCTGTGTGATTTTGCACTGATCATAACCTGCATTCATGTATATATTAATCTGTTCATCCCATTTTATTTTTTAATTTTATTTATTGTATGTCTAGAGGTGTTTATTTTACGTTTGAACAAAGTACCGCAGCAATTCCCTAATGTTGTGAACCTGTTCACAATTCACATATATGGCAATAAAACCTTTCTGATTCTGATCGCCTGTGTCTCACTTGTGTTTCACACAGCAAACCGATTGCAGGTGGACAAACATGAACACAATCCTCCATCACCTACCACGATACGGTGTTGCAGAGGAGCAGCAGGAGGCCTAACTGTGTGCGCAACACACGTACCCGATACATGTGTGTGTGTGTGTGTGTGTGTGGTGATGAGAGGGCATCCGTGAAGGCGCAGCTAGACACAAACAACTGTATAAACAAGCGACCAGTCGGCGGCACAAAGCGACCTAACAGCTGATGACAAAGGCTGTTTAACCAGGCCTCCACACTCAGTCGATGGGGGATTGATTGACTGGCCTCGCACACACAGACACACACACACACACACACACAAACAGGAAGAGCGAATTATGTGTTAAACCCACAAAACATACACACTGTGGGGAGGGGGGGGCACCTGACATGCTACGCTTGTGGCACATGTGTTTGTTTACACACATGAAGCGGGTTGCACTTGTTGCACCGAGCTTTGCTGTGCAGCAACAGATCACCGACTGTTCCGTAAACAAGATCACTATCGTCCGCAGTCGTTAGTTCAGACGTGGCGTACGCACGTTAGACGCCGACTCCAAGGCAGAAATCTGCACAGAGGGGAAAAGAAGAAAAATAACGAGCTGCTGAGGTGTCGCTGTTTAGCAAATACTAATAAAAATACAATAATGAGACATTAACTCAGTCCTTACAGTTACAGGTGAAAGCTCTCTGATTTCACTAAAAAACAAAATGTGCATCAAGCTGTGTACAACATTCTCAATATTCCCTTATCTTATACTATGCTGTTTAAATTTGATAGCTTGACGGCTTATTGCGTCGCTTAAGCCTCTTTAATTGTAACAAATACCCAACAACTAACTCTAACTTCAATGCCTGAATATATGCTGGTTACTTTAGTGTTTTAGTTTTGCATTGACTGACAGCTCCCTCTGCTGGTTAAAATGGAACAATTCAGAGGAGAGGCAAGGTGTCTAAAATCTATCTCTTGTTTCAAGCAGTAATAATTTAACTACAACAGGACGATTCTGTTTCACAACACAAGGCTCTGAATTGTTCTCCTTTTCCATTTTCTACCAAACTGTTCTATAAATGGACAACGTGCAAGAGCCGAGAAGCTCGACTCACTCAACCAGATTGACCGTCAAACCCACACCCTCTACACGAAGCCCTAAAGTGCTAAGCAATTAACCACTTCTGTCAAATCATTCACAGTCCTTTGTACATTAAATCAATTAAATCGGCCACTTCATTGTGATTTTTGAACTTCGAACTGTAATTTCAACGCCTGTAAAGCTATGCCGAGTCTCACTAAATGTGGTGTCCCGAAGCTCAACACTTCATTGATCCACATGGACCATCAAGCATTGCAGCCGTTTTATAGACCCTTTCCGAAAAATTAGAATATCATGGAAAACTTTATTCATTTCAATAATTCCATTCAAAACGTTACACTTCCGTAGATTATAGATCCAGGGCCCACAACTTAAACGATTTCAAGTATTTAGTTGTTTATTTTAACATTATTTGGGCTTCCAGCTCATAAAACCCATGAAAACAGGAATTCAACAAATTAAAATACTGTGAAGAAATTAGCCCAAATTTTACAGGGCATGAATGTTTTAAACTGAGTGTCACACACTACTCATCTACTAAACTCAAAGCACCTGCACAGGTTTTCCCAGGTGTCATTAAATTACTTCACTTTGGTTCAATTGTCTCAGTTAGGTTCAATATGGGGAAGACAACTGGCCAAAAGACCATCAATGATATCCTCCATAGGATGGGTAAGCCACAAAAGTTCATAGCTAAGGAGGCTGGATGTTCAGACTGCTGTGTCCAAGCATATCAATGGAAAGGCTAGTGGAAGGGTAAAATGTGGCAGGAGAAGATGCACCAGCAGAAGAGCTGACTGTGGGCTTCAGTGGATTATCAAACAGAGAAGATTCCTGAATCTGGCAGAGATCCAAAAAGAGTGGGATGAGGCGGGAGTCACAGCTTCAAAAACCACCACATTCAGATGAGTCTTAACTGGGCCAATGAGAATTAGGACTCGACTGTTGGCCAGTGGTCCAAGGTCCTCTTTTCCAAGAAAAGTAAAGTGTGCCTTTAATTTGGGAATCAAGGTCCAAGGGTTTGGAGGAAGAGTGGTGAGGAACAGAACCCAAGCTGCTTGAGATCAAGTGTGAAATATCCACAGTCAGTCATGATTTGGGTGCAATGTCCGGTGCAGGTTTTGGTAAACTCTGCTTTCTTAAATCTAAGGTCACCGCATCAGTCTACCAGAATGTTTTAGAGGACTTCATGATTCCATCTGCTGAGGATCTGTATGGAGATGCAGATTTCATCTTCCAGCAGGACCTGGCCCCTGCCCATACCACCAGAAGCACCAAAACCTGGTTTGATGCCCATGCCATCACAGTGCTTGACTGGCCAGCCAACTCGCTGGATCTAAACCCCATTGAGAATCTATGGGGAATGATCAACAGGAAAATGAGGGGCACCAGACCCAAAAACAAAGAAGAGCTGACTGCAATAATGAAGGAAATCTGGGCTTCCATAACTCCTAGGCAATGGCACAGCACATCGAGGCAGTGATTAAGGCAAAGGGATTCCTTACCAAGTATTGAAGACTGACATATCGTTTTGAAAGTATCATTTTGATTGATTTGAGGTGATCCTAAGGCTTTATCACATCCAGTTTTATTACTAGATCTAGTTGATCTACTGGAACAAAGAAAGGTGAAAACATCCACAAACTGCCTGTCATACTTTTAATTTTACTAAAAGAATTACTGTCATTAATGGTTCCATTTAAATCCTAAAATCGATATTTTGCTGTTGAATATCGATCTGGAGTTCTTGTTCACGAATGAGGTAAAAATGGAGTGGGAGATCGATAGGCGGATTGGTAAGCCGTCTGCAGTGATGCGGGTGCTATACCAATCTGTCGTGGTGAAGAAAGTGCTGAGCCAAAAGGCAAGGCTTTCGATTTACTCGTCAATCTACGTTCCTACCCTCATCTATGGTCACGAACTCTGGGTAGTGACCAATAGATCGAGATCACGGATACAAAATGCTGAAATGAGTTTCCTCCGCAGTGTCCGGGCTCTCCCTTAGAGATAGGATGAGAAGCTCAGTCATCCGTGAGGGGCTCAGAGTAGAGCCGCTGCTCTTCCACATCGAGAGGAGTCAGTGGAGATGGCTCGGGCATCTGGTCAGGATGGCTCCTGGGTGCCTCCATGTTGAGGTGTTCCAGGCAAGTCCAACCGGGAGGAGACCCAGAGGTAGACCCTGGACACGCTGGAGGGAGTATGTTTGTCGGCTGACCTGGGAACGCCTCAGGATTCCTCCTGAGGAGCTGGCCCAAGTGGCTGGGGAGAGGGAAGTCTGGGTCTGCTTAACCTGCTGCCCCCACGACCCGACCCGGATAAGCGGAAGAAGATGGATGGATGGATGGATACAATATCGGGAAATAAAATAACGGGATATATTGATGTATCGATATTTTCTTACATTTCTACTATTCAGGTTGTCTTTACCTCTGAAGTTGGAGCTTGGAACAGTAAACCAAACTTTACATGACATAAGTTTGAAAACCAGCAGAATTGATTAATCTATATACTCCGTGACTAATTGTTCTTAGCAATACAAGATGATAGTATCACTAGAGGAGGTTGTATAGTTCTGGGTGAAAGATTCAAAAGGTTCCTTTTTCAAAGAATGGAAATAAATTGTGGTTGAAGTCCGGTTCTATGCAAGGCAGCCATATTGGATTTTGAAGTCTGACTTTCGCAATTTGGGATTTTGACTTCTGGGGTCATTTTTTCCAAATATTTTTCAACTTAAAAAAAAATGGGAGTAAAAGTTGAAAATGTTATAATATCGAATCCTACAAACAATAGTTAAAATATAATTTTTTAACAGTGACAGAGAGTTGCACTAATATTTAAAATGTCAGTCAGAAGGGTGTTACTTTGACAACTTGATATGAACTACTGATCCATCCCTGAAATTGTTTTGGGAGGTCTCCCTTATTTAAACACAACAGACACAGAGAGCTGTCAGAATGTGTCACTTAAATAACAAATCATCGCTCTACCAGTCCACTCTGGCTACTGTAGTGTGTGGTCTTTTTTTGCATTCCTGCTTTAGTTTGCTTGAAAAGTTAAACATTCTATGCTGCATTTCTGTCACTGTGCATATGCTCCATAAAGCCAAGGGTCTGCTTCAGTTGTTTTTTTGCGTCATTGCACTAAAGGTGAGCAAACTATCTACATCTACATTAGCACAAAAAGCAGTCTCGAAGACAAATGCAGTTTTAAATGGGCCCAGATGCTTGTTGAGTCCTCCACATTGTCAGACCAAACAACTTACAATTGCGACTAGACTAGACTTTAATGAGCTACAATTTTGCCTCCACAGAATCGGGAGCTAAAGGAAAATCCTATGAAAAGAAAATTTAAAAAAAAACTGTGAACAGACATAGTTGAATATTTGGGGAAAAAAGAACTGGGCAAAATACGTTTCTAAAATCTGTGAGACGGTTTCAGGGGTCTGAAAGCAGTTAAAAAACACCATCTGATGCTCTTGTATCCAAAGTAAACAAAATAATAACACTGAACTGTGCAGAAGCTAATACGACCAAGAGATAATTGAATAAGTGATTGGATGTAGACATTGCAGCTAAACCTGAAATCTGACTAAAGCTTTTTGTTAATGCTACACACTTGATGCTAAAGCTAAATGACGTTCCGATAAATCTCAGTTTTTCGTTTTTAAACTTCAGGATTCCCAGTTTTATTTTACTTTTGATTTTGAACTGCCTGCTACGGTGTGCTGTCACAAAAGATGTATGGAACACATCCGAAAAAATTACATTATAAATATATTGGATAACATGTAACACCGTTTGTAAGCTGTATAAAACAGACGCATACATTTTGTACATTTTCCCCCCCGTTTCTATTAAACACAAGGTGTAAGGAGTTGTGAAAAAAGTCAATCAGCCCAATTCTTTCACTACTGTAATCCACTGTTCTCACAGTGGATGCTGTATCTGTTTTACTGTAACCACATTTAGACAATACTTTCCCACGACTAAAAAAGATTTCACTCCTCAGTTCCTCAACAGGAATCGATACATCAACACGAAAGGGGGGAAAACATGAGTGGGTGTTCCCTTTTAGCCTCACCTCTTCTATCATGGTGTCGATGGCTTCAGACAGTTCGGCCTTCGTAGCGTCACTGGCCACCATGTTCCTCAGTCTCAAGCAGTATTCTCTCAGCTGAAACAAAGTGGGAGACAAGAACAGCTTCTTACTCACATAAGTCAGTGATGGACTTTTAATGTGATTTCTAAGCGAGCTAAGCGTGCTACCTTATGATTGAGGATGTCATTCATTCTCCGTGAGGCCTCGGAGCTGTGTGACTCGGGGAAGCATTTCTTTGGAATGACACCGTACTTCTCTAAACAAGAGAAATCATTTAGAAAGAAAGTGTGAAGCAGAAACAGCTTATAGACTCATTAATCGGGAAATGTCCGTTTTAATATACTATGATTGTGTTTCAGGAGAACTGACCAATGAGGTTGACCAGCATGTCCCACTGCCCGCCATCATTGGTTGGATTGGAGAGAAGGAACTGAACCAGGCGCCCATCTACCGGCTCCTTCCTCTGTGCCGTCTCCACGCATGCGTGGAGGAAGTAGTAGCAACGCTCGATCTGCAGAAAAAAATCAAGCCAGATGTTCATTTATTTACTTCAAAAACAAGCTACGGTACACATGAATTAACGCAATTCTTTCAGTCGATAATGTACAAATGCCAGATTTAGCCCTAGAGGCTAATACATCGGGGAGTAGCAGTAATGTGATCAACGCACAGCCTCCGAGACAAATCCAACAGGACGCCGTGTTAGGAGGGGACAGCATCATCCCGTCACGTTGACTAAATACAGTTGAAACCAGAAGTTTACATACCCCGTATAAAAAGACAACTTATTTTTCATCACCGTCTGCAAAATCCTTTCAACAGTCATCTTTAGAGGCACGAATTCTGTGCCTGCTCTGTGTGTGTGTGTGTGCATGAGTATATGTGCTTTAGGTTGTTAAACGAACATCTCTACAATGCTTCTCCCATCTCTACACCTAAAAGAAACTGGAAGCTCATGCCATAACCTTCAAAACTCAAATAACATACCAAGCCGTGACCAAGTGTGGGAGTCTGCTGCGGTTGCTTTGCAGGTCAGGCAGAGATGAGCAGAAATGCCAAATACAGCTCAACCTCAGTTCATTCTGTCACTTCTAAAAATCTGGTTCATGCCTGCCACTCCCTCTCCTTGCCACTGGCGTCTCAAGAACAGAAACATCCATAAAAGAGCCTTTCCCCAGGGGTTGCATTCTGTGTTTCCACTTGATGAATAGAGGCGGGTTCACTCAGCAGGGGACATCTACTGTTTAAAAATAAAACTGCTGCGACCATTACACCCGAAGCAGCAGTATTACATTTCATTTTGGAGACAGAACCGGCTGGGGAAGGGTTAAACGCAAGGTTATAGGGCCCCGGTCTCGACTTCTACTCAATAACCATCAAACAGGCAAGTACTGTCGGCATGGCAGCACCAATGTCTAATTAATGTGAGTTAGCGTTTTGTCAGCTGATGTTATTAACCTGAATCAGGACTAGGGATGGGCATAATAATCGACGATCGATTAATTGATCATTAAGAATTTCATCGATGACATTTTTTCTTTACCGATCAATGCATGTTCTGTTGCGTAGTGTGAGTTTTGAAGGAATGCAATTAATTTTGCTATGTGGCAGTAATTAAACACTTTACCACACGAGGGCGAATGATTTAAAAATAAAACCCACAGGCCGACTCAGTTTCTTTTCTCTGTATTTCAAAAGTAGCATTGTCATGAAGAGGTCGCAGCAAAGTGTGGCGTCGGACCACTTTGACTAAAAAAAACAAACATAAAAGTCTTGGTTCACTGCCAACACCGCAAAGCTGTGTATAAATACTTGAACGCACTTCCAACCCTGGTTAGAAGCGGAGCATCCTGCCCTTGGTCTCAACCTAGCATCAAGTCGATGTTAGCACGGAGGAGCCGAGATGCACAACAAGCAGAGAAACTTACTCACCGATTACTTTCTGAGGGAGGCTCCGCCACCCCTGGATTGCACCCCTACAGACTGGTGGAAAATGAATTAAACAAGATTCCAGAGGCTTGCCAAGTTAGAATGGAGGTATGTGTGTCACAGCGACATCTGTCCCTCACAGCAGGTGATCTCGGCGCTGCAGGTCAGACAGCAGCCTGATGATCATCAGTCTGGTCACCAGGCTGCTTTCGCTTCTGACCCCAGTGCATGTTAACATGCGCATCTTTCTCAACAAAAATCAGTAGACTGCTGCTAAAGTTATATATAAATTATGGTTTCTTTTGTTTTTGTCTTTTTTACTCCGTTAATGAGCCCAATTTATTGTTAGGTACGCTGACCTTTATTTATTTATTTTACTTTTTTAAAGAAGAAAAAAAAATATGAGCGTCAGTTGTGTTAATGAGTAGGGCCTACCGTCTTTTAGCTGTCGGCTCCACTGTTTATAGCGCATATTTTCTTTGTGCAACTACAGTGAAGTAATTCCGTTTAGCTTCCACAAGAGGTGTCCCACTTGTAATGAAGATCTCAATGAGGAAACACGTTATTTTTCTATTCCCCCTCGCATTTTGACATAGCCTATGAACACTGAATTTTAATATAAAAATATCAATGATTAATCGATCGTTAATTCTCCCGATGATCGATGAAGACAGTTTAATCGAATGCCCATCCCTAATCAGGACGTTTATTTAAAAAAATAACACAAACCTTGTTGAAAATCAATGTTTTGGTGGGGGGGGGGGGGGGGCATGTGAGAAATGAGTCCATCTACACAGATGTTTACATCAGTGGCAATAGACCATTAAAACCGCACAGATGTTTGCTTATCACTAGGATCCATTGAAGAGCAATGAAAATTGTAAATAGTTATAACAAATATAATCCAAAAAAATACAGAGTACAGCATCCCGACATAATGTTTTCATTTTTTTGAATCAATTAAACTTTATTTATAAAGCGCTTTTCATACAAAGATTGCAACCACTTGCAAGTGCTTTATAGAATAAAAATGACCCCACATAAACCACATTCCCATCCCTCCCTCACAGATTGAAAAGCATGGATTAACAAGGAATAAGATGGACAGTGTCATACAGGATGCTCTAAACTTATTAGTCCTCCTTTTTTTGTAATTATTAGACTTTAACGTTTGTGTAAATAAAAATCCTCCTCATCATTTCCTAATCCAGATATAATAATAACGTTCATTATTAGCCTAAAAGGCTTTGAAAAGGCTCACTGGAAGCTTACTTTGGTCGATTTACTCACAAAACAAAAGGAGGGGATTTTAAAAGATCTACATACCTGTTATTTTTACGACTAATATATCTATTTCCCTTCCACAAGACACAACATAAAGTTGCATTACTGACCGGGAAGACAAAAAACAAATAAAAACACCCAAAATGTCAGAGAAAGAAGAAACTATGGGGGGGGGGGGGGAAGCAGAGCTTAAAACTTGCAGCGATGCGTCACTGTGACATCAGTTCAGTACAAAACACACAAAAGAGGGTTTTAGGAACAATGACGAGGTGACAGGGAGCTGTGTAATGGATCCTAGTCATAAACAAACATCTGTGTAGTTTCTAGTGGTTTTAATTGCATCAGTGCAAATGGATGCACAAACAGCTTCCAGACAGAAGAAACTCTGTTTACTGTTGTGTTCCAAAATACAATACCTAAGCATCATTGATGATGATGATAATAACAACAACAACAACAACAACAATAATAATAATAATAATAATAATAATAATAATAATAATATTGTGCTGTGTACGTTACCTTATCCCAGAAAAAGAGATAGGACTGACTGAACTCAAACTCCTCTAAATTACACTTCTTCATGAAGGGAAGTCGCATGACGTTGAGGCACGAGAAGATCCAACATCTCCCTGTGGTTAAAAGACGACAACAAACACGTTAGCGAGGATGTGGCGGGAAACTGCTTTACATTTTCCACCCAGTCGCCTGAAACGGCCGTTTGAACCCGTCTGTGAAGAAGCATCTGGATGTACATGGGAATCCATTGGTTTTTGTTTCCTCCACAATCACAAGGATGGTTACAAAAAAAATGTCAGCATCCAATAAACCTGTGTGATAGTTTTAGGTTAAATGCGGACACTAAGCACATCTGGGCGTTCTTTGAAAGGATCGGACTTGACTGACCTAAAAATGGTTCTTAGCGGTTGGTTAGCAACCCAAGGTCGACGACTTTGGATGTTGGAGTTTATTTAGGAAAGGTAGAGAGTCTGAATAAGAGAACCGATCCCAACAAGGAGGCTGGAGGAAAATTAGCCACGGGCGGCGGGGTGAGGGAACTCATCCATTAATATGCCTATCAATACTTCCGCCAAATTATTATAGCAAGATTCAACATTTTGTTCATTGCAAGTTTTGATTAAAGTAACACACAATGTGAAGAACCTAGGGTGTAAACATTGACATACATTTGCTACATTATTTCAGGAATTAAAACTAAAGCTGCAAACTTCATTTTTGATACTTCCTGATGCTCTTTTTGTTTTTTTCCTCCGACACGTCTCACATTTTATCACAGACCCTGGCATATTTTATTTGGACTATTAGGATTTATGAGTGAAATCATACGGTTTTCCTAGATTTCATCACCAACAAAAATGTTCAGATCTAACAACAGATTCTTTAATACATTCAGGACTTGACCATGGACTGGACCATTTTAACACATGAATATGCAGATGGATTTACACTAAAAATGGTATCGGTTTAATAATTAAGTGGTCTCTTAAGGCAAATGGTTGTGCTGGATTTTTTGTAAGGGTATCAGAGTAAAAAACTACCACACTATTCTGTGACGGATTACCACCTAAAATCACATTAAAAATACACTGAAGTTTGTGGTTTAATGTGACATCAAAAACAAACGTGCATCTGCTTTGACCCAAAGCTACATACCTGAGTTTTTCTGGTTGGTGATGGGCTTGCCTTCCGTGGGGATAGAGTGCTGAAAGATGTGCACCGTATCCTGGACTGTCTGTCGGTGCAAACAAACCTCCAACGGGTCGATGCAGGTGGAAACATTCTGGGCCAACAGGTAGCGTGGTTCGGATCGAAGGCGCTTTATAAAGCTGGTCACCTTTTCCGGACTCAAACCTTTAGAAAACCCAAGAATGGATTAGAGGACATGATTTAAAATAAAAATGAAAAAAAAAACTTCTGTCAGAATCAAGTGGCTTAAACAGAGATGGAATGTTTGCAACAACTTCCAATTTGAGATATGACTGGAGATCAACCTCTCGCTACTGCATTGCAATTGTTCCTGGAAAACGCCGGAACAATAGTTGTAAGCTGACCCCTACACTTTTTACTGAGTACTTCGACAGTCTGGTGCCAGTCTTTTTCCCACCCTCCAAACAGAGACAGCGACAAAGCACGACCTGTTTGGGCTCCTGAAACCTATGAAGAGAACAGCTCTGAGAAAAGGATAGCGGATATAATGGGAGAATATCAAAACTGGAGTTTCCAGGTCGTCGACTAGTACTGGAGGCCTTCAAGATGCCAAAAGCAGATCTTATCTGGATTCATCTGTAAAAGGAACACACTTGCAAGCTTGTCTGCTCCTGTTGGATTGGTGTGTGTGTGTGTGTGTGTGTGTGTAGGGGGGGGAATCAAACTGGTTCCAGTTTGCTATTCAGTCAAATAACAGCGCCGTGCAATTAAGCATGGAGCCGGACATTGCCTAGTCATGCATGCTGCCGATGGGACGACCATTCTGCGTCAGCTGCACGCCGCTGTTTCCTATTGACACGAAGCTGAAAAGCCAGTGACTGGCAAAACAGAACAACGTCAAACTTCATCAGCTTTCATTCACAACGTACCAAAATGAAACACAAGGCCTGAGGCAGAAAATAGTTCCAGATGGTGCTTTGCCCAAGGAGGGCGACTTTATATCGTTTTTCCTCACAGGGCGATAAGTCCTGATCCAGACTAGCACTGACAGATCATGTAGGAACAAATAGTAAGAGATGACAATAATGGCTTTATAACAAACAGCTTAAGGTGATTTGTCACCAACACCTGGTTGATGCAGAAGCTATGAGGAGAAATCTGAAGTAGATCGATGAGCCTGTTATTCAAACAAATGAAGGCGTGAATGGCGAGGGCTGACAGCGCAGTGGTTTTTCTATGGAGTGGGGCCAAGCCCTGCCAGGGGTGACTTGCAAGTTCACACATCACAGTTTGTTTGGTTTTTTTTTTTTACAACTGGCTCTGCATTAGCCAAGCACTACACGATGCCCGGCGAGAGCAAAGGGGCAGATCTAACAGCTGATAATGAAGCCGTAAAAATGGAGATCCGAATGTGTTTTAAAGAGACCCCCCCCCCCGTTACGCACCTAAACAAATAAGTCATTAAATATATAGGACACAACTCTGATCTAAAAACTGTACTCGGATCCACGCCACACAGAAAAAATGAAAAATAAAACACGTGCTTATGAATACGGAGAGTTGTAAAAAAAAAAAAAACGAGAGAGGAAACAGATCTCAACTATTTACTTTAAAATCAGAAATAAGACATCAAAAAGCACATTCTCCAACGAACAAGAGCCCACTGAAATAAATCAGAAGTTTAACAGAGTTTGACAGGTCCATTTCGGAGTAGCTTGCTAGGCAGGTAGCATTTACATTTTCTGCAGCTGGCCACGTCAAACATGGAAGGTCTATTAGCTGCTTATAACAGCGGTCTAGATGTTTGTACCGTGCTTACTTTGTTTGTTTGTTTACATACGCTGCCAACTTTGCTGACAGAACACGGTATAATGATTGCTAGCGCGCAGCCCCGGCATGCTGCTAGCGCACAGAAGGCTAACCTAGCCCGTTAGCTCCATAGCCCTTGTCACCCCTTCCAGATGCCAGAGAAGCGTTTGTTTCAGCTGGTCGGCGACATGAAACCAGCGCGACTGAAGGGGGAGACAGCGCGGCTCAACTTACCGGCGTCCATGTTTCCGGGGAGCTTGAGGAGCGGTGACTGTAGTCGCAAAAACTCTCCGGCTCTTTGTTTATCTCATTCACCGACAGCGAGTCAGTGTGTACGCTGGGGTGCGCTCGTTTCTGTGCTCTGCTTCGATCTTTGACGTGGCGTTTGGGCGGAGTTCAAGAACTAAATTATATCCCTCAAAACTCCCCGGAGCAAAATAATGTCACCGTTTACTTTTTTTTATTTATTTAGAAAATCATAAACCTCTTTGTTTTTAGCTTTTTTCTCTCTCGTTTTTTGTAATAGATAATAAATTAGGTTTTAATGAAGAGGCCACAGTCATTTTAGGGAGCGTAAACAAATTTGACCTCTAGTTTGGGACCATTCAGCTTGACCTCTTGTTCTGCCATTAGAAAGATTTATGTTTCTACTTCTGGCTCACATACATACATTGTTTACCTGCTACCGGTGTGACTCAGAAGATGGTACTCTTGACCAAACAAGCACATCTGTGCTACAACAGAAATTGGTATTTTATTTTCTGGATCTGATAAATCATCAATAGGCTATTGATGGTATAAACATTTGCATTTAAGACAGCTGGACTCTTACAATGAACATAACGCATTTGGGCACATACATTTTTACTTTGTTCCCTTGTAAAAATAGGCAAATCTTTTTTTTTATTTTATTTTGAAAGTATTAGACCTTCAAATCAGAAATCCCCATCTTCACAAATATAGTAATATATAAAGCAGAACCGAGGAAGGAGGTCCCTAATTCTATCAGACAGAACCAAACTTACATGTCACCCTGTAACACTTACAAAATCCCGGCTACAAAATGATGGCAAGGCAACTTTATTTGTATAGCACACTTTCAACAAGCCAATTCAGTGTGCTTTGGGTGATTAGGGGATAAAATAAAAACAACATTTAAAGCTTTAAACCCAAAATTAGAGACACCATAACATATGGGACATTTAAAACGTATGTCATTCCAGCTTCTAAAAGGCAACTCTAAACAGATGTGTTTTTAGCCTTGATTTAAAGGAACTCCGTGTTTCAGCAGCTTTGGAGTGGTCTGGAAGTTTGTTCCAGATAAGGGGGGCATAGAATCTGAAAGCTGCTTCTCCATGTTTGGTTCTAATTCTAAGGATGATTAGCAGACTTGAGTTGGAAGACCTGAGTGGCAAGTTGTTCTTGGCTGCTGAAGGAAAAGCAGCTTCTCTTGATCTCTCGCCCTAATCTCTTTTCTCTTTTCATTATTTTATTTTCTTAGCCCTCTATTGTTTTTATCTTAGTTACTTTATACACCCAGCCTTCGGAGTTATTGTATTAGACTGGATTTCTTCTCTTTTTGTTTTGGCCTTTTGAAGGACTTTGGGATAACAAAATGCTGTTTTGTTCAGCTGAGGACTTTGACAAACTGCTCCAGAGAATGGATGCTATGGAGATGAAGATTTGTTGCCTTAAAGTGAATGTGGAAGCAAACACTGGTCATGGAAATGAGACAATTTTACTGATGATTACACAAGGGAAAAAGGACCCGGCAGCCATGTGTCTATGGCTACTCGCTCCATCAGTCTTGGGCATAGGCGACAGGAAAACAACACTTCTCCCTCACCCAAAACATGGCGCTTAACTGGAAGGACACTGCACCCACAATAGGAAGTTGAAGCCTTTATTACAGCTCAAAAATGCATCCACCTCTGCTCCCAGGAAGAGAAAGCAGAATAAACTCCAACCCAAAATGGAGTCACTGTATTAGAAATTAAACAGAACCCAACACTATAACTTGTAGCTGTAAAACAGTGTCTTCAGTCAGAGGCTTCTCCAGAACCGCTGTAATACAGACCACTATAGAAGATCCTTTCTGCCAAGTGTCATCTGCATCTACAACTCTATGAAGAACATTATTATTATTATTATTATTATTATTATTATTATTATTATTATTATTATTATTATTATTATTATTATTATTATTATTATTATTATTATTATTATTGTTGTCCTCTCTTTGTTTTAGAGGGACACTGTACATTATAATTTTATGAATTACAACACATAATCTCCTTCTGAGATTAAGCAATTTTTAACTGAATTAAATTGAATTAAACATAAGATAGGGCTCACAAAGCACAGCCAACAGAAGGTAGAACTGAAATTGACTGGTTTTCATAATGACTAAGTACAAAAACACCCAAAACTGGGAATAGCACTGCACAACTGTGGTACAAAAGTTTTATAAAAAAGGTTCCTGAGTAACACACATAGTGTGCAATATGTACAGATTTAAATTATCTGCAAATAAAGTTTTCCCAAACAAAGGTATGACAGAGTTCAGATCATATGTGGGTGTGCATTCCTCTAGGACTAGAGTCAAAGTTCAAGGAATGTGAATACTTTTGTAAGGCAAGCTGGTTGAGAAAACCCAGAAACCTTCACACAAACTTTACATGTTTTTGCCAGTTAAGACTTGTATAAAAGAATCTTCGGTTTCAGTCCCTGGTGTGAGGAATCTGCTGCAATAACTCCAACTACAGGCAAATGTGCCAGTAAACATTAATCAGCCCTGCACATCAGCTTGGATGATTTTTAAAAGATCGTTTTAAACTCAAAAGCAGCTGTTTAGATCAACTCCTTGTAGCAGGATTCTATTTAACGTTGTGGCATTTTTTTAGATTGTATTGCACTGAAATACAACATTTCTGAACCATTTTAAATACTAAAGTTAATAATGATCTGCATGGTGTTATTATGTGCAAAAGCTCAACTTGCTATTAAAAATATTTAAGTTAAAAAGTGATGAAGACCAATCAGCTCAAATAAACATGAACTATATTAAAAGCAAAGAGGTACAAACGAGTTTTTGAGGTCTTTTACGTGACTGGATATCACACTTGCTTGAAATTAGCCTCATTTCCTGTTTCAGAGTCAGTTTTCCTGCACTTGAAATCAGCATTTTCCTGTAAATCAACCTCCTGATGTGCGTGTGTTTGGAAAAGTGTTAAGGGGCTGGATTAGTAGGCTACTTCCTTCCTCTACTAACTCCCCCTGAAACAACAAAAAAACAAAAAAACCATGCAGCAGGAAAAGCGAATACTGAGACTGATCGCAGACAGTCAGAGAAAAAACAAAGTATAAGGGGGAATGTTGAAAACGGTATGAACAAACAGGGTCAGTTTGCTTAAATGATTGCCAGACCCTCTGCTTATTTCATGGAGACTTGAGCTTTACAAGGAAACCGAGATCTTATTGCTCTGACTGGACAACAGCATTGCTTTTAACCAGACATGTATGAGTTTCTCTTGCGTGCAATCAGCTGTCTCTGTATCTTCCAGGGAGGTAAGAACCCGTTTCGATTCACCCAAATCTGAAAACTTGCTGGCCATCTTGTCGCATTTCAGACTATGTTTTGTGTTCGATGAAAACTTGTTGTAGAATCTCTTAGGAATACAAACTGTGTGATTTTCTTTAGTAACGGTTTCCCTTTCTTACTGTTACACAATTTGACTCAGATCAATACACACTGTTTGTAAATCCATGATTAAACAAAGTGAACTTTTACTGTATGCCACTTTTGTTTTATCTTTTCCCATATATTTTAATTACTCAGGTGTTGTCTTTTAAAATTAAAAATGTAAACTTTTTGAGATTATTCTTCATTTAACGAGGAATTTAATTTAAGGCTTTTAAGGGTTTAAAGCCTGTTAAACTTTTTTTTTGCCATGTTGACACTACGGGTGGAGGGCCTTGTAAATGTCGCACTGTCATGTTATTGGCACAATTTAGGAACGGCTAAAATTGTTTTCACGAAACCTCTAAACCCTTAACCACCGAATAATATTGCTCTGGGATTAATTGGGATGCATCACTGTTCATTTGACGACTGACAGCTAAGTTAAATGAACAGAGAGGCGGATCTAAAGACTATGAATCGGACCCCAGCTTTAACGTCAACCCCGCTGACCAGAGATGCAAATAAGCAGTTGGAAATTTATTCAAGCACAACTGACAGCAGCAGTTTTTTTGCCTTGCTGTAACCTCTTGGCGGTGATGCCCTGGGCAGAAATCCATATACATATAGAATAACTGTAACTGTAACTGTACCAGTAAAGTGAGTGACTATTGTCAATGCAGTTTAGCTTTTTCAAACAAAATCATCTTTATCAATCAGACTGAATCTTCTGTCACTCAGGTGTTTTTTCTGAGGAATGCGTTCAGAGTGTTCTTAGGAGACGTGAGGTATTCTTCGCGCCCGCAGGGAGCAGTTTGTCTCTGTCCTGTGTAGTGCAACACTGTGGACGCAGCTGGACAGCCACCTGGAAATGGGAGAATTTAACAACTTCAACCAGTGCCATTGTTAACAACAGTGCAAGGCACCGTCTGACCAATGTCTCACTCAATGCCAATAAAACCAAACTGGATTTAAAGATTTCGAGTGTTAGACAGTCAGACGAAGGCTCTTACAAATGCAATGTAAAATGGAGTGATGGAAGCAATGAAGTAAGCCACTTGATGGAAGTGAACGTCACAAAAGGTATATATACTCAGTTACGTGAGCTAAACAAAAGTGTATTGTGCATATTTTAGTAATCTGTGTTTGTTGTTTTTCTCCGTCATCCCCCCAACATGTAGGTGTTGCCTTTGAGAGAAAACTCTTGCACAGGGTTTTGGTCTGCACTGGAGCCTTCCTTTGTCTTCCTGTCATTTTAGGGTTGACTCGGTGCCTGAGTTCAGAGGTCAAGCCGCAGCCACATCCCAGGAACGAGGTTTTATATGCAGCTGTTTATAAAGATAGAGCCCATCAGCCGCCCCTGCCTCCACCCCGTCGCCCATTACCAAAGAAACGCACTGCTCCTCCTCACAAAGGCATCTAATAAGTTTTCCCTCAATAGTTTGAAACGTATAGCAGGTAAAAAGTTTATGGTGTCAGATTTCAACTTTTGTCTTTTTTTAACTTTTCCAGCACCCTCAACATCCCAGCAAAAGACAGAGGTGGGTGAAGATCACGTGCAATGTAATGTGCAAAGAATTCTGGATAAAGAGCATTTAATCCCGTACAAGCTTCATTCAATTTAATTTCATGCTACATGTTCCAGGTGTTGTACGCAGACATTTCTCAGGATGCCCTAAGGAATAAAGGGGCCGTGAGAGAGCCGACTCAGCCCACAGTCTACTCACCCATCAGGTTTTCCTAACAACAGAAGAAAGATGAAGATGTGGAGCTATCAAGTTCCAAACTCTTACAAGTCTTTTGACTATCCTGTTAATTTGGGCCTTTGTCTATTTTAACCATTCTTGTTCCATAGTGGAATGACCATGGAATACCCAACATCAATGATTCAAAGTATCTGAGCCATCAGCAAGGTCCTGGCATAGTATTGGCTGGATGTAAAGCCTTCTAGAAGAGGTAGTAGCTCATTTAAACTAGATGGTTTCTGTGCTATAACCAAACTTTTAATAATAGCCCACATATTTTCAATAGAAATAAATTTCATGCTATTTGAGAAGCTCAGTGCTAGCCTACTTTATATATTTCAAAATCAGTTTGGTTGTCTGTTTAGCATCATGGTCCTATCAACGCACCTAATTGTGTACATGTTTAAACTGTCTAGCTGTTTATTTGAGGTAAAGCTGAAGAGCCTGAAGGTAGTTCTTAATTTTTATTATTTCATCAACTTTGTGCAATCTACACTGTAAGAAAAACAGACCCTCAGAATGATGCTGCCACCTCCATGCTTGAGACCTAGTACAGCATTGTTAGGTTTATAACCCTCAGCCTGACTTATCTGAATGTCGACATTGTCTAAACATTATGTCCAAATCATCAGCAGGTGTTGATGTTAAATCTGTTTTTCTGTGGACAGTAACGCTGCTGTTTCTACGTCTCCTTGAGCTCCCTCTTTATGGTAGAGTCTTGGTGATTCCCGAGTTGCTGCTGAATCTTTCTGACCGATTTCTTTTCATCTTTCATCTGGGTGAAAGTTTGGTTCGGATCTACTTTCAACGATTAATAAAGAGTATTTTATAAACAGGACGGCTGTGAACAGCTTGCAAAAAGTAAAAAAAACACATATGGCACAAAATACAACATTTTATTGTAGAATAAATTCTCAGTGGCACGTTACATAACCAAATATACATATACGTTATTTAGACATCTCTTAAATTAATATAATTTCCTTTAATAATTTTACTTTAATTAATTAGCACATTCTGCAGTGATTTTTTTAAATACATGACATCAATGCAAAAGAAGTTGCTATAATAAATTAAGCATGTCAACAAAGAAAAAGGCAATACCGCCACAAACTAAATGATAAACAGAACTTCCTGCTTTTTCTCTCCCTTTCTGTCCTTACACGAGGTAATCAGTGGCCCATCCCGTCACAAAATCTTGTGCTATTCTAGGTATATTAAAAATGCACTTCTCAAGTAACTACATCAGGATCAACTTCCCTAAATGGTGAAATCCAGAGGACTTTTGCAGTGTGGGTGAACTCAAGATCTTTAGTATACTAAGCTAAGGAGTTTGCATGTTCTCCTTGTGCATCCGTGGGTTCTCTCCGGCTTCTTCCCACGATCCAAAATCAAAAAATGACTTTTAGGTCAATTGGTCAAATTAGGTCAATCACCAGGCCCCCGCAACCCTGCAAGGATAAGCGGTATAGATAATGGATGGATGGATAGTCTACTAAGCCATCTTCAACTTCAGAAATAGTTTCCCATGTAGTAAAATCTGGTATTTATTCAAAGGCTTTTTACTTTCGTCACACTGAAAACACAGACGTTAACGTTGGAAGTCTTTGCCCCTAATGCTAATGCTAATTTATGGGTAACTAACTGAAGATCACAGAAGACTTTTGCTCCCCCTCCCGCCCACTGCGTTGGTGAGAAACCACCTTTGCAACTTATAGTCTCGTAACCATGGCGACCATGGCGTAAAACACAAGATGACAAGACTGTAATTCACGTTAAAAATGTTTCTGTGAAAGGTGGTTCAAAGGTCCAGCGGAACATCTTTTTCAAGTCGTCTTCACCAGCTCCCACGTTGGGAGACATCACGACTCCAGAGAGCCTTCCCTGGTAAAAAAAAAACAAAAAATGTAAAAAGCACCACAGAGCATGTGCGCTAATACACCGAGCTGGCAAGCTTCAACGGGAGGTACAAGGAGGCGAAATGTTTCTCAGTAAGTGCAATGGTTTGTTTTTTTTCTTCCCCCACCCTCAGCAAATGTGGGTGTAGTTTGGCTTCCCACGTGCTGTGCTGTAACTAGATCCAGGAACCTCTGATCCTCTCACACGGTGAGATATTGAACGCACGAGCAGAGAAAAAGGGCTTTGGAGAGATTGTAAGGCGCAGCTTTGGCTAAAATAAGCTTGTGGCAAACATGTGCTGGCAGTGTCTCCTACTGTGTCTAACCAGGGCTTCAGGGGTCACCCCTACAGATATAGAAATGTTCTGCTGGGAGACATCATTATAGCGCTGTGGACAACAATGCAACAGGTAACAAGATTACAAAAGCGTCTCCAAAAAAATCATAACCGTTTCCTTATAAAGCGATAGTTTTCATAATGAAGAACTTCAGGCTCCACAGTTCCAGTGTTGCCAGCCTAAGGCCCTTTGCTACTGTAAGTGGACTGTACATTAGGTTTTTGTGAGAGCGGGAGAGTTTAAGCTCACTGTTTCTTTTCTCTAAGCAAAAGAGGAACTGCTTGCAGACGTACCACTGAAGGGCAAAGGTAAAAGGAACATCCTGCTGTCTGTAGTTGTTTCCACAAAGTACTTGACAGTTGGCTGGATGAGGACTAACAGTTCGGCCATAA
Organism: Valencia hispanica; assembly: GCA_963556495.2. Lineage (NCBI taxonomy): Eukaryota > Metazoa > Chordata > Actinopteri > Cyprinodontiformes > Valenciidae > Valencia > Valencia hispanica. Next base: position 44,634,207 of record OY747700.1, on the reverse strand, counting down.
ACTTGTACACTTATATGAAAGATGATGTCTAACAAAAAAAAAAGCTGAGGCGTAGTCTACAGCCCGGCCTACACTCACAGTTTTACAGCCATGCCGAGACCTTCAAGTGATAGGAACAATAAGAGTTATACTGCAGCTAGATTCAAGCAGCTAAAAGTTGCTTCAAAGACAGTGGACGTATGACCTGCTTTTCTTCACCTATACACTCACAGTTATATCAGTACATTTATAGTGTGCAGGGTCTCTGGTGCAGCTCTAGTCAGATTAGCCTTTTGCTAAGTAGGGGTTGTACAAATGATGTTTTTTTTTTCTTTCTGGTGATTGTTGTGATTTCTTCAGCTTCCTCAGTCTCACGCTGCATCTTCCTTGTGAAAGTCTGCTGCTTTTTCCTTCCACAAATCTACTCAGACTGAAAGAGAGAAAGGAGAGAAAGTCACTTTTTAGAGTACTAAAAACGACATTTTCTTCTTCATCCAGGCGGCTATGTTATATTTCTTCTGTTTTAATATTTTATTGTATATTTTCTGTTAGAAAAAAACAATTTTCTTCAAACACTTCTTGACAGACACAAATTGCTAACACAGGGGACAAGTTTGACACTTACAGCTGTGGATGAGTGGCTCATTTTGTCAAATCGGAACTTCAAGTTTGACCTCGGTGATGTTTTGCCTTTTCCATCTGCGGAATATAAGGTAAAGTGATGGGATTAAACCAAAAAGGAGCAAAACTATTTTCTTTTTAAACAGGTTCTCTGGTTGTTAGATCCATTTTACCTGTCGGACTGCGGCACATGATGACAGGCGTACCCGATCCCTGGCTGTCAATGCTGAGGGCGGGGCTGAAGCCAGAGGCGGACGTGATTGATGGATGGGTGGCCTATAAGGAAAGGAAAGGGGCAAAAAAATCATGTTGTGAAGGAAAAGGCACTGCACACTAGTGAATAAAGGGCCCAGTGAAACAAGATCAAAACCTCCAGCCGGAACGACTTCCTGAGAGTTGTCGATATTCAGCAGGATTTATTGCTGAAAGCTAAGTTAAATGGACTGTTTATGTCGAAAAGGCTATTATCACTTGATTTATATTATACTGAAATAGTCTGATAAAACATGAAATTAAAACTTGTAGATTTAATAAATTAGCTTCGTTAGTTCAACTTCACCCACTCTGACGGCAATGTATGGGTATGATAACTACAAATATCACCCCTTCAATGAGTTCATAACATTCAAAGGTGTTTAACTTGACAGAAAGATGGAGAAATAATGAGCATTTGAAAGTGACTTCACACATAATACATTGCCTCATTCCTCATATGTAATTCAATTCAATTCAAATTCAAAAATACTTTATTGATCCCAGAGGGAAATTAAGTGTTGGTATAGCTCATATAATCAATTCTTTAAGGAGTTGTTGTAGATGATGATGGCTGTGGGCAGGAAGGATTTCCTGTAGCGGTCTGTATTGCAGCGAAACTGAAGAAGCCTCCGACTGAAGATGCTCTGTTGTTGTGTGACTGTCTCATGAAGAGGATGCTCAGGGTTGTCCATAATTTTTTTGATTTTATGAAGAATCCTTCTTTGCATTATCATCTCCAGATTTTCCACAGTTGTCCCAAGAACAGAACCAGCCTTCTTTATCAGGTTGTTGAGCCTTTTTAAATCCCTGGCTCTGGTGCTGCTACCCCAACAGATGACGGCTGAAGAGATTACACTCTCCACAACAGACTTGTAGAAGATCTCCAGCATCTTGCTGCAAACCTTGAAGGACCTAAGCTTCCTCAAGAAGTACAGTCTGCTCTGTCCCTTCTTGTAGACGGCTTCACTGTTGCGCCTCCAGTCCAGTCTGTTGTCAAGGTGAACTCCGAGGTATTTATACTCCTCAACCACCCCCACTTCTTCTCCCATGATGGAAACAGTGTTTGACTTGTCCCTGTTTCTTCTGAAATCTACAATCATCTCCTTTGTTTTGTTCACATTCAAGGTGAGACGATTGTTTCCACACCATGTCACAAAGCGGTCCACCAACTCTCTGTATTCAGCTTCTTGTCCATCTCTGATACACCCGACAATTGCAGAGTCATCTGAGTATTTCTGCAGATGACAGGTCTCTGATTTGTACTGGAAGTCTGAGGTGTACAGAGTAAAAAGGAATGGTGAGAGTACGGTCCCCTGTGGTGCTCCTGTGCTGCTGACCACCTGGTTTGACACACAATTCTTCAGTCTCACAAATTGTGGTCTGTTGGTCAGGTAGTCATTGATCCAGGCGATTGTTGAGGGCTCCACCTGTGTCTTCAGGAGTTTCTGACAAAGCAAATCAGGCTGAATTGTGTTAAATGCACTGGAGAAATCAAAGAACATGATCCTCACAGTGCTGCCTGCTTTGTCCAGATGACAGTGGGTTGGTTGAAGTAGGTGGATGATGGCATCTTCAACTCCAACTCCACAGCGATAAGCAAACTGCAGTGGGTCCTGATACGTTCTTGTTTGCTTACTCAGGGGTGCCAACAGGAGTCTCTCCAGGACCTTCATGATGTGGGATGTCAGGGCAACGGGTCTATAGTCATTGATGACTGATGGGTGAGTTCTTTTGGGTACTGGAACAAGGCAGGATGTCTTCCACAACACTGGAACCTTCTCCTGAGTTAAGCTAAGGTTGAAGAGGTGCTGCAGAATCCCACAGAGCTGCTCTGCACAGGCCTTCAGGACTCTGGGGCTGACACCATCTGGACCTGCAGCCTTGTTCCGGTTCAGTTTCTCCAGCTGCCTCTTCACCTGACTTTTGGAGACAGACAAGTGGGAGGGGGAGGCAAAGGGGGTAGCAGCATTTCCTGACTTGGTTGAAGTCAAACTTGTGGAATCAGAAGAGTCCATGACTGAGGTGAAGGCAGTAAAACATCCGAGGTGTAACAGGAAAGCTGTTGATCAGAGGATAGTGGGATGTCTGTTTGGCTGGGAACAGGAGAGGGGGATGCTGAGGTAGTTCCAGAACTGAACCTGTTGAAGAATATGTTCAGTTCATTGGCTCTGTCCAGACTTCCATCTATCCAATCTTTCCTGTCTTTAAAACCTGTGATCTTTCTCATTCCTGACCAGACATCTCTGATATTGTTCCTCTGTAGTTTGTTCTCCAGCTTCTTCCTGTATGCCTCCTTGCTGTCTCTGATCTTGACCTTAAGTTGCTTCTGTATACTCCTCAGTAATTCCCTGTCTCCCTCCCTGAAGGCTCTTTTTTTCTTGTTTAGCAGTTCCTTCATGTCACTGGTGATCCAGGGTTTGTTATTAGGGAAGCATCTCACTGTTCTGGTGGGGATGATGTTGTCCACACAGAAGTTTATATAGTCAGTCACACACTCAGTCATGGCATTGATGTCCTCTCCATGTGCTTGGCAAAGAGTCATCCAGTCTGTGGTTGCAAAACAATCCTGCAGGGCTTCTTCAGCTTCCTGTGACCATTTTCTCACAGTTCGTTTTGTCACAGGTTGCCTCTGAACCTGTTTTTTGTAACCATCTGTACAAAAAATAAGCAACATGAATATTTGCTCAATTGCTGATAACACGTTTTAGATGAATCGTGAGGGTGATCCAGGACCTCTAGATGTCACACAAGAGCCCGAGCAGATTTCTGTACACCTCACTTTGCAGCATTTTCTGATGCAGTTCACTGGGGCTGCAGCATCTCTTTTAGGGCCCAGCAGTCCCTGAGAATTTCCCGCTTGGTTTTAAACCGTTAGGATTGATAAAAACCCCCAAAACACATAGAAAATCAAACAGCTGTTAAAAAAAACAAACAGCTGAAAGCCCCAAGCTAACATCAACAAGGTAACGTGTAAAGAAGCCTCATGCAGCTATCTGAACACATTTCATTTTCTAACCTTGTTTTTAAAGATCCAATATTTTTATTGGGATTTTTGTTAGTCTGGCATAACTTGGCCATAAAATCCAACTGAGAGAAGCTAAAATGTTCATTTAAAGTAGCTTCTGCAGAGATGTTCCTTAGCAACACAGGGATCAAGTAAAACATAATTCTGTGTTTCACTACTCTGTCTTTGGAAAGCAAATAGCCGTTTGCATGTACATTAATGTTCTTATACAAAACGCTTAAACGTAACCGAATGTAGCAAAGGCAATTCATCTGGTGCATTGACAATCTACGACTTTCATCCCCTTTAAAGCGAATCGAAATACCTGCTGCATTAAATTACAATTCTAGCTTCACTAGATGCCATTTTTTTAAGTTCAGTATTAAGAGCAGGAACAATTTGGCAGCACATCTCACATTAAATTACCTCAACAAGTGGTGTCATCTGGACTAAGGCAGATGAGAAGATCCACATTAATTCCAATTATATGCTGACATTTAATTCCCACTATTATGCACTTCAGAGCAATTATGGACTATTTCCACTTCAAAAGCTTTCTCAGCCCTACTAACCTCCTGCTTTGTTGCAAATGTATATTTTTTGTTTCAATTTCTCGGATTTCCCTTTCAAATTCGTTCCCTGCGTTTTCCACGACAAACGTGGCTAAAATGAAACGTTCTACCCACTGTCTCCAGCTCCTCCAGAGCTTCTGTTTCCCCCGTGGTGCTGCTGAAGCTGCTGGTGCTAGATGAAGAGCGAGAGATGTTGGGTCTGTAGCTGCCGCCACCGCTGCACTCCTTGTGCTTTAAGAATGGCCTGTTGATGGAAGAACAACGGAGGAACAAACAAGTGGTTCAGATAACAGTCTTTAAATTTGCCCTAGCTAGTTCTAGAGCAAAATTATATTACATATATATATTTTTTTTGTTTGTTTTTGTTTTAAATTAAGCTTTAGTTTCCAGATGACCTTTCTTTGTTGGGGCAGACCTCAGGTGAGCTGGGATTGGATGACGTCTCTGATCTCACTTCTTGGGAATGCGGGCAGATCTCTGCTGGTTTATGGTCGCTGCAGACAAAACATGCTCATACTGCTTGAACCTTTCCACAATATGTCACATTGCAACCATAAAATGTATATACTTCTTTTATAATTTCATGTGATAGCCCAACACAAAATAGTGTATATTTATGAAAGGGAATGTAAAAGAGACATGTTTTTTTTTTTTATCATTAAACACAGAATTTCAAAAACAGTTCTGCGTTTGTATTCATTCCCTTTTAATCTGATAGCTCTGTAAGTAAAATCCTAATTGAGACATCAGCTGAAAATGGAAACTGTATGGAGAAACAGCAAGCCTTCCATAACATAGCATCCACCTTAACTATCAGGACGGGCAAGATCAGAGAGTCAAAGAGCAACCAAAGACGTAAATCTAGATGAAATCCACAGATATAATATTTTAAATGAACAACTATTGGGGTTTGCACTCCACAGATTTACGTAAGTGTGCCAAGAAGAAAGCAGTTATTGAAAAGAAGCCATAAGAGACACTGTTTGTGGTTTGCTACAAGCCATGACAGGGAGAAACCAAACATGTGGAAGAATGTGTGCTGGTCAGAGGAGAGGAGACCAGCCCTGTCCTATTTGTCCACATGCAGATGCGATTTGTTGTGGAAAAACTAGCACTGCAAATTGCCCTGAACACACATTCCCCACTGTAAGGTATGGTGGTGGAAGCGTCATGCTGAGAGGATGCTTTTCTGCAAAAGGGACAGGAAAGCGGGTGAGAGTTGACAGGATGATGAATGGAGCTAAATGCAGGGCAATAATACAATAAAACGCATTGGAGAATGCAAAAAGATTTGAGTGGGGGGGGGGGGGGGGGGGGGGGGCAGCTGCAGTGGCACAGCGACAGACAGCGAGAAAGATGGGGAGCACTGGCATTGCAAACTCCGTTGCCTGAGAGTAATCTTTTGACGTGGAGGATTTCTCTCCACCTCCTTTACCAGTGGAAAGAGAGAGAAGGGAGGGAGGTTCAGTGGAGGAGGCGTGGGCGGAGACTCGGCTTCTGAAATACAACACAGCGGCCGGGAGGCTGACGTCAGTCAGTACCACAGAGCGAATAGCAATGCCAGATTCAAATGCAAGTGCAGTGTAGAGTTTTAACCTGAAGAGGGCGCCACACTGATGGTTTTAGGCAGAAAATGTATATTTTTTACTAAGATGCAGTAAAATACCAAAATAAACTTTAAAAACTGATGTTCCCGGAATTTTCTCCAATCAATCTGTTTCTACATAATCAAAACTGGTGGAGATATAGCAACTCCAAAAGATGTCCGGCTGTTCTATGTCAAAGGTGGTTCGACATAGTATGGTCTTAGGATGACTGAACACAAATGCACACTGCACTTTCCACATTTTTAATTGGTGAAACCCCTCCCCCCCAGGGAGAAATTTAGAGACACTACAAACTTCGAGAACTGACCGACCTGCGTGTGTGTTTGTCTGATGGGGCGTCTGTGCTGGAGTGGAGACGTGGGAAGAGGCCTGAGCGCCGTTTCACTGGGCTCTTCAGAGGAGACTTGGCTGACAGACCAGGAGGCTAAAGATTGCAGATGACAAATTAGTACTTTTTTTTTTTTTTTTTAAACAAAGCTTCACCACCGCTCTAAATAAAAATGCAGTATAGGTCTAAATTTGATCAAACTTAACTGACTGTAAGTGATGCAACAGACCTAACATCTACTGAATGTTTACATGGAAACTCTAACACTTAATCACAGTCTGACAATCAACGTTCTGCAGATTTTCGCATGTGAGGTGACAATGAAAGCTCTCTTAGTCACACATGGTAACAGATGAGTCCCTTTCCTCTTCTCTCTCCCTCTTCCTCATGAGTTTACTTACAGTGAAGGTGCTCTTTGTGCATTCACTGGTGCTCTGTGGCAGTCCCCCTCCACTGAGGCTGGCAGGGACCCCACCTGCCACCCCGGGGCTCCGGTGACGATGAGAACCCACCACCGTCTCCATGGAGTGGCTCCTGACACGCATGGCCCTCTGGAATGGGAAAAAAGAAGCAGACAGAGAGTGAATCAGTGAGGAGGACGGGCAAAGAGTGACAAACGGAAACAGCTTGGTAGTCAAAAGGTTGTGACCAGGGAAAGAAGTGTGGGGACAGAAAGGATGCGACTTAAAAACTCGAAAGGTAGGCTACATTTTATTTAACTATTGAAAAATTCTAGATGTATTTACAAATTATATCCACCAGAGGGCAGCATTCTCAATGGAAGATGTAATGAGTAGCGTAGTTAGGAACCTGGGTTTTATTTTTTTCTATCTAGTTGATTTTATTGATCATTTCCTATTTTCATACCTAATCCTATAATTACCAGAAATATTAATATTAAAACTAATATTGTCGTCTTAAAATTGCTCTGAAAACCTCATATTCTTAGAAAGCATGAACACAAACAACACCTCAAAGGACAATCTTTTTTTTATTTATTGTTGTATTATCTTCTCATTCATTTTCAGTAATACAGATAGGTGATAAACTGCCAGCGCAACGAAAGCAACGAGAATAGCCCTCCCTGGGACTGTCTGCAGTAACTGCAGAGCAGCTATCCACAATCCCTGCAAAAAAAGGAAGAGAACCAAATCATCACACTGTTCACACATGTTGTCATCCCCGCATCCAACTGGTCCCCATTAACATCTGCTAATCTATACATGCAAACATATGAACATCAGAAGCAAAGAAGGCCAGAGAGGGGAAGGAGGAAGGAAAACAGGGGAATGAACACTTTCAGGGTGTTACATTCACACAGCCACGTACTGCACATTCTCCATCTAGTGTTCGAGTCTTTGAGGACTGTGAAACGAAGCGGTCCATGGCAATAACAATAGCTTCGCACCTTTAGCCATCTTGCGGACCAGTGACATTTATCTGACCTGGCCGTGTAATGACGGCGATCAAATAAATGTCACAGAGCCGGGAAAAGATCGCCCGATGCTACTTTTCTCTGGGTTTCACATTCACCTTGAACGATTCGAGCAGACCCCCGTGTCCGCCGTTCTCCAGCTTGTCCTCCTCCCCCACCTGCCCGAGCCCCAGTACCGCCTGGCTCTGCCTGTGCAGCTCGTCGTGCAGGTTGTCCAGCAGGGCAGCCCGTGTGCGTTCCTGCAACGAGTCCAGGCGCACACAGAGGGCAGTTCAGGAAAAAGGTCGAAGTGGGACGAGGCTGAAAAGTAATTGAAGGCGTTTGAGTGTGTGTGGCGTGCTGTCACCTCCAGCTTGGCAAATTTGTCAGATTTGTAGCAGGCGTTTTCAGCATTGATCAGCTTCGTTAGCAGGAATTCTCGGAACTCAGGACCCTGATTGGGAAGACGTAAAAAAAAAAAAAGAGACTAGGTAAATCTTGAAGAGGAGGGATTAAAGAAAGGTGATCTTTATTAGAGCATTTATAATAAACTCTTTTGAATCTTAAAGTCATCTTTTTCTTGAATGCAACATCGTTTTAGTTAGAATAGTAGGTGGTAAATTTGAGCTCGCCTCTTTTTGAACACAAAACATACATTTGTTGGAAATAACATAAAATTCCATTTATATGAAAAGGAAATCAATATAATCATTTGACCAGTTTTAAAACTCAGTCTTTGCACAGTTGGAACAGCAATAAATATAAAACAAAAACACCAAATATGAAAACTACACACTATTAATGAGGCATAACACAGAAATAAAGGAACAATATGCACAAAAAAATCTTGATTTTATAATAATGATCATTTTAATTTACAAAGTCCAATTACATAACTGATTCTCTTTTAATCACAATCCAAATTATGCATAGCTTTGGAATATATCCATCCATCCATCCATCCATCCATCCATCCATCCATCCATCCATCCATGTTCATAAGATAGCTCAGAGGAGAACTTCGCCCATCCCTTCACCCTATCCCTAAGGCTAAGCCCAGCCCCCTCTAGCAGGAGCTTATATCTGCCACTTGTATCCAGGATTGCATTCTTTTACTCATGATCCATTTCTCATAGCCACAGGTGAAGGTCAGAACTCAGGCAGACGAGTAAATCAAGAGCTTTGCTTTTTGGCTCAGCCAATCTGTCTGAACAACTGCCTCACCACACCATTACTCGCAAAACAAAACACCAAGATACTAAAGTGTCTCTTCTTGAGGCAGAGCCTAGCCCCCATGAAGCCAAACCGAGTGGTCAAGCCTTGGTTCCTGGGCCTCAACTGGGCTCCAGCTGGACTCACTACCTTGGGAATGGGACGTTGGGGGAGTTTGAGCTGGGTGGGAGGTGAAGAATCAAACCGGGATCAAAGTCGGGCACTAGGGAGGTGGAATGTCATTTTTATAAAATAGTAAAATTACAGTCTAACAAAATCAAGCTCCATTCATCCATCCATCCATCCATTTTCTTCTGCTTATCCAGGGTCGGGTCCCGGGGGCAGCAGCTTAAGCAAAGAGACCCAGACTTCCTTCTCCCCAGCCACTTGTTCCAGCTCCTCGGGAGGAATCCCAAGGCACTCCCAGGCCAGCCGAGAAACATAGTCCCTCCAGCGTGTCCTGTACCTACCCCTGGACCTCCTCCCGGTGGGACGTGCCCGAAACACCTCACCAGGGAGGCGTCCAGGAGGCATCCTGACCAGATGCCCGAGCCACCTCAACTGACTCCTCTCGATGTGGAGGAGCAGCGGCTCTACTCTGAACCCCCTCCGGATGACTGAGCTTCTCACCCTATCTCTATGGGAGAGCCCAGACACTCTGTGGAGGAAACTCATTTCAGCCGCTTGTATCCGTGATCTCGTTCTTTCGGTCACCACCCAGAGTTCGTGACCATAGATGAGGGTAGGAACGCAGATCGACTGATCGAAGCTCCATTCAGTTATTTTGTATTTACTTTTAAATAAGATACATTGGAAGACACAAGTCCACAATAAAATCAAAGTCATCTTAAAATTATACATGTTCAGCAGAAATTCTCCGTGATTCACCACAGTGAAGTCACTCTCGGTCTGTCGCGACTGACGAACCAAGTACTGCACTAGAAAAAAAGCATTCCTTGAAGTCTAGCATTCCTTGAAGTCTGGTCAGTTCACAGAAATGGCTCTACTGTGACCATTAAAGCATGTAGAGCTGAAGCCCAGTATTTTCTTACTAATGCTACTTTTTATGCTTTTTAAATAGATGGTGCCCTAAGGAAATATTGAGAAATGTTTGACAGATAAACAAGACAAAAGTTTCCAAGACTAGGAACTTCTGTTCCAAGTCTTGGGACATGTAGCAAGACAGACGTTAAAAACATTGATGCTGTTAAGTTGTAACTTAATATATGCTACACATCGAGATCAACTCCATCCCTCACCTTCTTGAAGACGGCTGGGTTTGGGAGCGGGGGCCCAAACGGAGGAACATCTTCTCTCGCTGTAACAGACACCTGATGACACAAGTTTAGAACGGTCAACTATAGCAATGCGTTATTGACTGATCGCTGACTATAACATAAGAATGCAAAATTCAACCTGAGGGGGGGGGGGACGACTAAGCACACCCTTGGCACTTCTATAAGATTTAAGTTGAAAAACAATAGCTAGGTGCAGCTAAACAAAGCACCTGATTAGCTGATCTTCAGCAAGCGTGATGACCTCAATACAACAAATGAAGTTAATGTGTTAACTTAGGTTCGTGAGCAGGACCACGTCCCTCACTCGGTAATCCACTCAGATTTGATTCATCTGGCATCTCACACCAGAATCTCATCCCTAATTACTATGCGATCTATTTAAACCCTGCCTACCTCGTAACCCCCCCCCCCCCCCCCCCCCCCTCCCCTCCCCCGACCGTCTATCTCGTCTCAGCATTACGTCCCTACTTTTCCATCCTGTCATCCCCGCCTTCATCCCCTCATTCCCTCATCCCTTCATCCCCCCTCTCATCCCTTCACCCCCTCCCTCACGCCCTCTCTCATGTTGGGTGTGTAAGTAGTGAACACTTTGGTGAGCTTCGCCCTTCCTTTGTTTGACTAACAGGCTTGTAAATGTGACTTAACCATCTCTCTGATTTCACAAGGAAATCCCCTCAGAGGTGGGTAGTAACTAGCTACAATTACTCAGTTACATTTACTTGAGAAACTTTTTGGATGAAACGCACTTTTAAGAGTGGTCTTACTACACCGTACTCTTTACTTTTACTTGAGTATTATCATTTTGAGGTAACCCTACTCTTACTTGAGTAAAATGTCTGGATGCTCTACCCACTGTGAGTAATTTCCCTAAATAGAAAACAAGCATGTTTTAACGAAAAATGCACCAGACACAGAGACACACCTACAGTTTATCAAAGGAGATCACTCAAGCTTTGTTTTTCTGATGTAATTCACTGTCTGTTGAGCTTGTTGTTCCATTTTAAGGGCAAATGAATACACATTAAACACCATAGGTTGTCACTGAAATTACTTTTGACCTTGTTCTAAGATATATATTTACATTACCTAGTGTAATTATTGGTATTATATTGAAACATATGTTAGAAAAGTGTTTGTTCTGCTTAAAATATATTATTTTGTAATTATGCTATTTATTTGTATCCATTTTTTTTCCATTTTAGTCTTTAGAACACCAGAATTTGCCCATAACTTTATATTGTTATCTGTCTGATGACTTCATTTAAAGACATTTTGATCAGATGTTATTCAGTACTCATGTAGCCTTTTTACCAAATACTTTTTTTACTCTTACTCAAGTTATTATTTGGGCGGCTACATTTTAACGTTACTTGAGTAAAAACATGTTGAAGTAGTGCTACTCTTGATTGAGTACAATGTTTGGGTACTGTACCCATCTCTGACTGCCCTGTGACCCACGTGTTCTTCTGCCAAACGTAGGACTATCGTCAGCTGACTAAAGTTGGGCTGAAACTGGGTCATCAGCAACACAACTCTCCCAAGAACAGTAGCGAATCCATAACAGAATCAATAAAAAAAGAAATCAAGGTCTTGCAAGGGCCTAGTCAAAGTCTAAAAGTCTAAAACTCAACCTGACTAAAATGCTGTGCCAGGATCAGACACAAAACCGAAAACCAATACTGAGAGTAATTATTTCCAAAAGGTGGTTCTACAAGCTCTTGAATCATGGGGTGCACTTAGTTTTTCCATGATTGTAGTCCTCTAACAGCTGTGTGAAAGTCATTGAAAGTAAACGATACTTCACGCAGTTCAGTATACTGATTTCAACACAAACGTTGGCCGTGTACCTTGTAGGTCGTGTGATCTGTACAGGGGTTCTCTGCCTGCACCAGAACGTAGGCGTGCAGGAAGTTGGAGGCGATCATGTCTGGAACAAACGGTGTGGACTCCTCCTGGAAGACTGCTGCCACGATGTCATTTCCGATGTGTCTTTTCCTTTGGAGCTGAGGAGGACAAATCAATAGAAAGCCACTATTTGCCTTACCCTTTAACTGGGAAGACTTATCATCCAATATCCTTTTTTAATTAGAATAAACATTTACGTTGAAACTAACCACACCTGAGCAGTTTGCGACTGACTCAAAACATCTATACTTAGCAGGTAAATCCGCTAAGTAGCCAGAATTAAGGCCAGTATTCCAGCCTGCTACCTGCTGCACGTCACCCTCGGTGAAGGGAAGCTTTGTTGATACATGGAACATAATCTCTCTGTGTCTGAAGATAGTGTAGACGGATTCGGATCCCGTCTGTCCATGAGAGACGTCCAGCCCACCGCGGAACCTGGAACATCATCAAAGCCTATGTTTTATGTTGTATTCAACATTCAGCCATGACTCTAGCTTCATAAATGTTGCACATAAAGGGATCATTCAGAATATTTGAAGTGAGGCTTTGTTAATACTTCTAAAGCAGTTAATCATTTCGTGTGAATCCAGATGAGTTGTCTGTGTTGGCTGAGACAAATGTGGACATCTTCCACTTCATAAGGATCACAGGGGTTTATGTTAATGCTTATTTTATGAACCTTGAAAATGCGTGTTACACTGAAATTGGAGGAAAAATGTGGTGAGTCACGAATGTTTCTTCCTGTTTGAAACATGGACAGAAAAAGGAGCATTTAAAGCAGATCCAATCAGAGCAAATACCAGAAGGAAGGGCTGGACAGTAAGGTAAAATTAGGCCCGTTGCCACTGTTCACTCTACTTCAGGGTAATTTTACCGGACATTCATCTGACTGGGTAAATCTGTTGACTGAGTCCTTTATTTTTCAGTTCATACCATTAACCACAATCCACTCCAGGATAAATCTGTATTTTTATTGCAATACATATCCCCACCTTTTCAATAGCCTCTCTTAGTGACTTATTGTTACTTTGACCGTGACATTGAAGCCAGTGCTTCAGTTCTGGCAATCGATAATTAGCAGGGTTGCCGTCAAGAAAAGCCCCTGGTATGTCTTTCTCCATCAAAAAAAGCCTCCTCCATTTTGTATTTGATCATCTGTGAGATTCATTTCAATTTCACATATAATTTCTGCCTTCACATTGACGTCCAAGCGCTCTGTGTGTGTTTTTTTAATTGGTAAATGCGGTTTGTTTGTCTAGCTTTAGTAACCACCAGCACTTAGGAGGCAAAATTTTGATCTCAACTGTATTGTATCTATTGGCCATTTAAGACATTTGCTAAGCTGTTGGCATAACACAACCGTTTTGGCAGTGAGTAGCGTCACTTATTAGCACCAGAAAGTGCCCACTGCACCAGAAATAACAAGAGATTGACATGGAAGATGCAGGGATGGTTGCTGCCTTTCTGTTTGCTATGTTGTTATGAACTGCTTCGCCAGCAACTCTTCCTGTTCCACAAAGCCTGTTCTTTGACGATGTCCAGTCATATCCCTCTGAATTACAACCAATCAGCGTGACTTAACCACAGTCCCTCCCAGCTACTCTACAGGGCTATTCCGATACATACCCCAAGACTGGTATACGGTTGTTTCCTGAAATGGCCTCCGAAAACGGCCCTGTCGGGTCGGGTAAAGTGGAGACCTGTGCATACCAGGAGGGTCCAGCAAAGTTACCCTGAAGTTTCAATAGTGGAAACGCGCCTCATGTAGTAAAAGGCCCAGGGCCAGGAATCAAACCCAAGACAGCTGTGTTGAGACTATTGCCTCATCATATGGTCCACCTGCTTTACCACTGAGCAGTCTGACACCTAACTGGAATCCATTTTAAGCACATTTTAAATAAGCACCAATTGCAAACAAAGCAAAATGGGTTGGAAGTTCCTAAAATAGCATTTGCATAAACTGCTGTGACGTTTTTGAGACTGGAGTTGTTTAAACACCAAAGATGTCCGCTTTGGTCTTGGCCACTCTCAAGACATTATCTTCTGCCTCCGGCACTGGGAAAGCTAGATTTATACTGAATGAAAGAGTTATCTACTACAGGTAAGATATTCATGGTTTATAACCTTTCAACAGAACCTTACTTCAAAAGTCCTGGAACTTTTCATTTTAATGAGCTGTCAAATGTGACTATTTATTTAACATGCCAGCCTTTTTTCTCGTCTCCCTAACCCCGAGGCTTTAAAAATGAAAGTGTAAGAGTATACTAAAGCCCGGCAATGAAATAATTTAAAAAAGGATCCAAAGCTCTGATTACATGTCCATGTAGCACTTTTCGCCTCAGATCTGTTTCACTAAGCTCGTTTTGCCCGTTTGCATGCTGAGTCTGTAACAGCAGGACAAGGTTACAGTAATTAAACCCTGCTATTAACTTCCCCTGAAATGCGCTCATGTATTTTTTCTGTTCTATCCTCATTCGGCGTGTTCTCTTTCTCCTGATTATTTGTTATACTCACGTCAACCTTCTTTTCTGTTTTCCAGCTCTTACCCTTTAAAATCCTGAAGCTCAATGTTGTCTCCTAAGATGCTAAGGAACTCCTTGAAAGCGGGCGTCTCCTCGTTGTTTCCGAATAACTCTTCCTCTGATGTCTGAGTGGAGAACGCACCATACAGACGGGGGGGAAAAAAGGAGTTGAAGCCCTATATGTTCAGACGGGTGTGTGAGTGGTAAACAACTGTGTGGGGAACATAGCTCACCTGTCCAAATTTCTGGTAGATGACTCCATACTTGAACGTGTTGTTCACCTCATGCTCGTCATAAGCCACCATCAGCTGGGATGCCTGTTCAAGGAATAAAGTATGGGTTTTCTCTCAAATTATCACACGCTTTCTGCTTGCTGAAGCCATTAGGAAAACAGATTTCCCTCTACTCCAATGTGTCTCCAGGGCAGCTTTACTGGGTCCATATTACATAAGGGCCAATATGTGACAAACTGTAGTGGCCCCCAGTGACGGCGGTGGTCCTAAAGCTCTATCTGTTGCATACGGAGACACAGATGGCTTATTTTCCTTCCCTAAGGCACAGGCTGAAAGCACGCTTCATCACCGGGCACACAGTAGGAGCAGCAGATCCATCATATCAAGCTTAGAAAGTTGTTCTGTGATCAGTTGTTAGTTGACTAATTAGCTTACTGAACAGGGAGGATGTAGCTGGGAAATAAGCTGTCAGACATCATTTAAGGTAATAATGCATCACATAAATGTTTACATAAAAAACAAAACCTGCTGATACATCAGGAAATAATTTAGAACAATTAAAAATTGGGCAAGCATTTAATGGAGGTGAAAGCCGCGGTCAGGAGGAGTCACAATGTGGGAGCGGAAGATAAACTCACCCGAGGGTAGAGGACCGGGTTGAACCGCAGTCCTGTGGCATCGTCACACAGCAGCTGAAACAAACAAAGACAGATGTCTCCAAATGTAACTAAAAGTCAAACATATGCTGCCTTCACGGTCCCTCTTATATCCGACCTGACTGTTTTAGGAGAGTTTTAAAGCAGTTTTAAAGCACTTAGTGTTACACGTATTAGAATGAGAAGTGCTAATAAAGATGACCTGACTGACTGACTGACTGACTGATTGATTGATTGATTGATTGATTGATTGATTGATTGATTGATTGATTGATTCAGTTCAAACAATTCAGTTGCACCTGGCGGTCTGTTTTTCTTATTTTATTTATATAAAAATAGAAAATCATGTTTAGCATTTCCTATTTTATATTGACCTTATTAATAAATGACATATCTTTTCTTACATTCCAGTGTTTTTCTGAATGAAAAAGTGAGGCCTGAAGGACTAAAGTATACCATCTGTAAAGTAAAGAAGGATTCGGAAAACATTTACAATTATACCTTAACATTACAATATGTGTATAAAGGATTTTGTGGTTTTATTTATCATAAACAATAATGTGAACATTAGTACAAGGTTGTTTACCTTTGCAATCTGAGGCACACTGGGCAGCTGACTGATGCCAGCTAAAGAGATTCTGTCATGAACTGTTTTGGTTCGAGATCTACAAAAAAGCAGAAAAATTGCACCTCAGATTAGAGGGCTAGTAATGACCAGGGAAAGACAAAAAGATAGTACCACAAATCAAATCAAGAACCTCAAATCAAATCAAATGACAGCCGTCAACAACGGCGTTGTATTTTCTCTCACTGCTTCTGTGTTCCTGTTCGGGCTTATCTGATTCAGAGAAGTTTGATAGTGATTCAGACCAACAATTTGTCCAATAAGCCAAGAAGTATATTTTCCCATAGCAGGCTTCCAGACCGTTTTTTTTATCTCCTTTACTTTTTTACAATCTGCTTTCATTTATTTCTCCAGAACAACACTACAAAGTGCAAGGCATAAAATTTGTAACACGGACTCTTACATGACAGAATGTAGATAGGCGAAGAAACTGGCAAGTAAGGAAAATCATTAATCTTACATCTGACTGAAACTAATTCCAGATTGGCATTTTGGAAATGACAAACTGGATCTGTTTCCCTGATCAGAAAACACACCTTATCAAGCACTACCAGGTGGCACTGACAAGAACACTCTTTAGTGTGGAAGTTATCAATGAAGGGCGAAGACACAAAGAGGTGTTGGAAATGCAGTCAGAAAAGGCACAGAGTTGTAAAGCCTTTAGGAAGGAAACTGTAGTTTCTACAGAGGCTGGTTAGCTGTTTGTTCAGGCTGCTAGAAAAGAGTTAGCGGATTACAGGAAGCAAAAAGTATTACAGATAAGTTTAAAAGTTTCTCTGTGTTTATCCCTTTGAAGAGTTCTGTCCAATCGGTCATGGAATATGATGCATTAGGAAATGTTAGCAGCCTTTTGGAAAGTTCACAGTTTAGATAATGGTCTACAACAAACGGCGCCCAGTCCAGTCTTGGAGGGCTACTAAACTGCAGCTTTTCTTTAACACACAAAAGAATATCTCATTACCAGGCAGATATGCATGACATGCTGACGAGGGAATTCAGCAATTTGATTCAGGTGTGTTGGAGACAGTAGGTCTCAAGAAGTAAGATACAGATGGCTAACCTCGGCACACTTGCTAATCATGCTAATTAATAATAGCAGATGCTAAAACAGTTCAAATGTCGACTCTGAGATCATTTTGTCCCTGCTTTAAAATATTGAAATCATGTTTAACTGCAGAGCTTTGTAACACGGACTGCAGTTCACATTGGCGTTTGTTAGGGATCCTTCTTGTCACAAAATAAAAGAAGAAATGTTGTAATACCTTTTGGTTTGGCTTTATTAAAGAATACTTCCATCCCATAACTTGGAGGATTTTACTGCATTTGTAGATTTTCACTGATGCAGAGAGACCTGTTTGTAACTTACGGACTATACTTGAGTAAATATTTTATCGCTTTACAGAAAGGTAAGACACAGTTATTGATTTTTATTGTTATTGATTCTGTTGTTGATATCAGAATGTCTGGACTTTACAAAACTGGTCATCAGAAATTGGCCACAAAATCAAGTCGTCTCAATTTAGCTTCAGTTTCAGGAGAACAAAAAAACGATGCTACAGATAAAACAGAGAACAGTTGAAGACTTGAAACCTATCAGATCAGGTCTCAAGTACGTTATGGTATTGAAGATGGAAAACAATATTTAAATTCTTGTTATGTATTTTTGTCAGAAGCCGTTTCAGATAAGGATAAGCGGGGAGAATTCAGAAAGTTACAGTTTTTTCTCCTTAAACATATCAAATGAATGCAAAGTTATGGACAGATCCTTTCCTTTACAGTACCTGAGCATAATGCGCAGAAACTCCTGGCCCTGAGCCTCCTCGTGTTTCAGGGACATGATGAGGTTGCCTATGCTGCTGCCCGTGCAGTAGTAGTTCATGTGCTCCTGCGAGTATCAAAGTAGGAACAGACATTTAAGGTCAAAGACAACAGCAGACCTGACCCACTAAACACACAGTGTTACTGACATTTATGCAAAGACACACTAACCTTGCCAAGGAAGTGTTTGCGGTAGGCTCGAGCTGTGCTGCTACACTCCAGGCGGTAGCTATGCGCCCCGCCAGGGCTCATGCCCTCATCTTCGTCCTCCTCCTCACAGAAACTGGACTCCGAGGAGGAAGGGGTCCCTGCTGGTGCCTCTGCATCTTCAATCCAGTAACCTCCAAACTGGGGCAGGATTACCTGGGGATATGGACCACCTTTCTCTAGGACCTATAACAATAATGTGGGGAAAGAGAAGAAAGAGAGAGAGGAGAAAGTCAGAAAGAAATGAAATAAATACTTAAGTAACATGAAGTTGATGTGTTGCAAAACTATTCAGATGCCTTTACGTTTTCCACATTTTGTCACATAAAACCCCCCCCAAAAAACGTGTATGCTTCTTATATGGAGTTTATGAATGGACCAACACAAAGCCTCACATTACTGTAAAGTTAATGGTTTTCATTTTTTCTACAAATAAAAATCGGACAAGCATTTAATGGAGGTTAATCAAGATAGTTTGTATTTAGCCCCCTTTACTCCAATATCCTTTTATAAGCTCATTGTCTTTGAATGTTCCCTAAATAAAAAATAGATTCCACCTATGTCTAATTTGATTTCAGCATAAAGGGAAATGTTCTTTGTAAGTGAACATGAACACTTTTGCAAGGCGCTGTGGAGATTAGAAAAGCATAAAGACCGTTTTGAATTCTACATCTATGCTGCAAACCACCTCTGGCTGAGGGCTGCCTATCAGAAAGGTGTAAATCTGTGTTTAAAAAAATAACTCACATCTTCTATCCGTGGGTAGGGGATATAGTCATCCTGTAAGAGAGAAGACATGCACACTTTTTTGTTATTATAAAGAACTGATTTAGCGTATGACTCTAACAGGTTTTCTTTTGCCACAATAAAATTTGCAAGCACAGTAACAAACAGGCATGAAACAGAAACACAGATTATGATGCCAAAATGGACTTTCAGGCAATGATGCAACAAGCTGAAATACACAATTATTAGTAAAAATCGGTAAGGGCGTGTCATCCCCTTAATGATGCCAGAGCAATTTTGAGTCAACAACACCTGAGGTCAAGAGCTGTTTAGTGATTTTGGCAATCCACGGGTCCAGCATACGACCTCTAAACGCCATCAAAGTCAGGTAGCCCCCCCCCAGAGAATGCAGGGCTACAGACAGACGGTCATTTATATTCTGCAGCAGCAGGAGCCAGGATACTGGCAGGCCACAGAGGATCAATTGACAGTTGGAGTTCATTCAGCTCGTAATCAATCGGATCAGGGGGTTATTGATTTTACATTCTAAAAAGCTCTGAGAAAAATCTGAAGAAATGCACACATGGGAGTTCAGACAGATGAGAGAAGAACAATCACAGCATAGCAGGGGGGCACCACGAGGCAGAGATGGAAAGCAGAAAACGGACGAATGGAGGCCGTAGAATAACACAAAGTAATGAGATCCACAGAGAACACATGATGACCAAGTGTCCGGTCGGCCACACCTTCCATCTTTTGGTGTCTTCAGCTTTGGGGACCTTATTAAAGTCCGGTCGCAGCATGAGGGCGGAAAAACACACAAAGGTCAGGAAGGAAAGTTCTGTGCATTTAAAAGGTGCCTGAAGCACAGTGTTCTTGTTTGCAGACCTCACTTTCTCTGTTGCCAGATGACAGCTGAGTGACTCATATTATCTGATATGCTCTCTTACACACACACGCACACATGGACACACACACACGGGTATAGATATACTCTTAGTCATCCTCTCTCCACATCAGACTGATTGAAAGCTGCTTTTTTAACTGTCATTTGGGCCGCAGTAATAGCAAGACGCAGGCTAAAGCTCTTCTTTATAGAAAACATAGTGACAAAGTATGCGTAAAACCTGTCTAATTACAGAACATATTTATGGCCACCATTTTTAGTTCAAGTCAACAACCCATTGGGGCCCCCAAAGGGTTTTGCGCCCCCCCCCCCACCCCAATCACTCAAATAAAAGAAAAAAAAAACTCAACAGGCTGGTAAGGCAGTTATTAACTAATATAGTAAAATTAATGTTTTCTTTGACATTTATGTATTGTTGTTTTAATACATAAACATAAATAAAACTATAGAATAAATTGCTGATAAATTTAGTCATAGTTTTTAAGTTCTATTGCACTGAATAATATGACTTTTTAAGGTTTTGATCTACAAACAGCAATAAAGTAGGACAAGCTGATATTAAACCGTTAATTAGCCTGCGGTTACCTGCAGATTGTTATTTTAAAACACTATTACACTATCAATATTATTCTGGCCACCAGTAGAAGTGTAGTAGCTCTGTTTCAGTCAGCTGACTGGCAGTGTGCAACAACAGGTGCCGGAGAAGCAGCGGGGCAGTACTTTACGTTCCACACAGAAAACTGCGATTACTCTTCTGCTTTCTCTGGCATTTTATTCATAAGGAGTTGCCTGACGAAATTCTTTAAATATTTTAAAACCATATTTTGTATTTTTGTATTTTGGCATACTTTGAGTCCGCTTTCAAGTTCTAGTTTATCTGTTGGTCTGTCTGCTTGAGTGTGTATTGATTGGGGAATCATATGGCTTTTTCAAAAGACACACCGTGGCGGTAATATTCCCGGCACGGTGTGTCTTCTGAATGATGCGAGAATATTGCGACATTCGTGCCTAATAGTAATATTACCGATATATTGCAGCAACGCTCGACTTATGAATGAAGATCAGCGTTGTTCCCCAGACCTATAGGCTACAGTTGTACGATTATATTCACCGTTTTAAGACTTTAAGACAGCTATTTTAATAAATCATATAGACATACCCAATTTAAATTTTTTTTAATTCTAGTGCTTAAGCAACAATTCTGTAGCTGAAACTTATGTAATAAAGTAGAATGCTTTTACACATCCTACAACTTTCATAACAAAAACATTTAAAAAAATGATATCCACCCATGCGCTAACCTCCAGGTTTTAGTCAAAACTTAAAGTGGCAAGTACTGATGAAGAGTTGCAAAGCCACATATTCCTTTCATACTGTATCTAAGTGGCTTTGGAATTCCAGCACTATGATAACCTTGTTTCACACAGTTTCATAGTATTACACCATTTAAGCAAACAGTTCAAAACTAAAATTTTAACCATGACTTAACGATTTTATTTTTCTCCTCTGATAATGAATAAAACACACCAATAACTTCTTGTTATTTTGATTCTGATTAATTGACTTTAGCAAAACGTAAACAATCCCTGTGTAGTTGCTTTGCATTTGTTTAGTACATTTACCAAGCAAAACTTAAAGCATGCCCTTGCTTTCGGAAATTGACTTTTAATTATGCATTTACCTGGACATATGCCCTGGTATTTTAACCAAACAAGAAAGTACCCGTCCACATATGCACTACATTATGTTTCAAATCTATTAATATGCACAAAAGCTTAATTGCCACACAATACTGAGTTGTTAATAACAACATATCGACGTACAAAACATTACAAATTACATTTGTACTTTTCTTTCATCCATGCCTCAAATAAGGTAAAAGTAGGTCCTACAAAGTATTTTTCAAGGTATGATATTATCTTTTTGCAGAATTTCTTATCCATACATCCAACTTGACATAAAAAGGTTGCTGTTTACTATATAAAAAAACAAACATATTCCCTAGCTAATAGCTCATATTGACTGGTCACATCACATTAAACCCATATCTATGCTCACACCTTGAAAATCTAATCATTAACCTACAAACAAAACAGAAGAAACCCTCGTCTCTTCTCTCCCTGATGGTGATTGTTGTCTTTTGAAAGCCTCTGTCCCTCTTTCTTCTCCCCTCTATTCCTTTTTTATACCCCCATCTGTCGTCCATCTACTCAAAGCCCATGCCCTAGGGGCCCGTAGAGGACAAAAACTGGTCGCAAAGAGAGCGAGAGAAGCAAATTGTGTTCAGAAGGAATAGAAAATCAATGTATCCCTAACAGGAAAGGAGAAGAGAGTCTGTCTAGATCTTTTCAGTGCTTCTATTCCGCTCAAAGCATCCACACCATCCAAAGTAAGAAACACACTTAACCCCACAGGCTGACAGAGAAAGATAGAAAAACTCTCAGTGTATCTGGTAGATTTTGCAGACAAAAAGAGAGGAAAAATGCCCTTTAGCAAGTCAGCACTGAAACAATGCAATTATTGTTCAGTAGTGTTAGTCAAAGTCTCCCTTTACTCTCGCTCTAAGTGAAGAATGTAAACAATACAGGAGGAACAGAGACTTTCAGAGGAAAAAAATTGAGCATAACCTACCTGCATCTTTTCCAGCATATCGAAGAAATCTGCAGACTGAAACAGAAAGACATTACAAAACCTGTATAACAACTATAAATGCTGAAAAACTTCAATTAGCAGAGAAATAAATATTCCGACACCCAACACAAATTCAGGTTTGTACATCATCGCTTTTCTGCTGTACCTAATTTACGCCTTACGCAGGTGTTTCAACACAGAATGCAAAGCCCAACAGCCCGAATTTAAAGGTCTTCCTCTTTGCAGGAGTAAATAAGAACTCTCAAACCTTACAGTGTCAGGAGGGCAGGGAAGGGCAGCAGACTCTCACACTCCTGAACACATTCTGATAAGGAACCCCTTCCTCTGAAAGCAACACACCCATAGACACACACTCACACAAACACAACAAGCGTGCCTGAGTGCTCCTGCATGTTTTCGTCCCGAAGGGCGGAGGGGAGGGGCTTCCACCTTGCCACGCAAAGAGTAAGCTGTGAAGGTGATAATGGTCTACACTACACATGCTCACAGTCTGCTGCACTCATAGTGTGCATAGGAAGGCGTTTGCAAGGGTGTTTGAACACGTACACGCCCACACATATTGCAGATGTTGATCCCTAATGCCAGATTAAACTTCCTGGTTGAGTAAAAATAGGTTGGGTCATGTGAAGAATTTTACAAAAAAGACGTTGGTGACAGAATTCACAAAAGCAGGCTGATGCATCCTAACGTTGGACTTGAGGAAAGGACTGCAGCAAATAAACGAGTGAAGCCGGGACACATTCCAACAGCTAACATTCTAAATGTATTCGTTTTAGCCATCAGAGATTGATTCTTAGGCGGTACTCTTATAAAACCTAATTATCACCACCTCCAGTGCTAAAACACACACAAGCACAAACAGAGCTCTTATCAAACAGTTAATATTAACCATTAACCACTGAGGAGCGCCCTACAGTGCTGTGGCTAGACTTGGAGACAGCCGGACAAAAAAAAAGCAACTATTTTCATCTTCCAAGAAGTGTTGACAGTGGTATTTTGACAGTCTGTAAGAACATAGACAGTACCTTGCAAAATTTTACATCGCATTAGAATCTGAAATTGTATGTGTGTTGTTGAAGATTTCTGGTACCACTAGTCAACCTAACCCTAGTAACTGGTTGGGCCACCCCTTAGCGCCAACAAGTGTAATTAAGCGTTTGCAATAACTTGCAGTGAGTCTTTTCCATTCTCGCCGACTCATCTTTGCAGAATTGTCGTAGTTCGGCCACATTGAAGGATTTTTCAAGCATGAACTGCCTCTCTAAGGTCATGCCCCAGCATCTAAATAGGATTCAGGTCAGGACTTTGACTAGGCCACTCAGAGGAGGACTATTGAGTTTTGGATCATTGTCCTGCTGCAGAACCTAAGTTTGTTTTGGCTTGAGGTCCCGAAGAGATGGCTGGACATTCTCCTTCAGGATTATTTGGTAGAATTCATGGTTCCATTTATCACAGCAAATATTCCAGGCCCTGAAGCAGCAAAACCATCCCACTACCACCACCACCACCATATTTGACAGTTGAAATTACGTTATTTTTCAGAAATGCAGTATTCTTTTTATGCCAGATGTAATGGGACACACACCTTCCAGAAAGTTCAACTTTGTCACTATTTTCCCAGAAGTCTTTTTGATCATAAAGTTGTTTAATGGCAAAATTGAGACGAACCTAAATGTTCTTTTGCTCAGCAGTGGATTTTGTCTGGGAACTCTGCTATGCAGGCAATTTTTACCCAGTCTCTTTTTAATTGTGGAGTCATGTACTCTGACCTTAACTGAGGCAACTGAGGTCTGAAGATTTCTGGATGTTGCTGTGAGGTCTTTGGTGACCTCTTGCGGTAATTTTGGTCAGCGGGCCACTCCTAGGAAGGTTCACCACTAGGTGCGTTTCCACTATCGGAACTTAAGGGTAATTCAGTTCCGATATGCGCATGTCTCCACTTCATTGGTTCGACAGGGGTGTTTTGGGGCCATTTTAGGAACCAACGGTGTCCCATTCTTGGGGTATGTATTCGGAATGGCCGGATTGAGTCACTGGACGAGGACTGTGGAGCTGATTGATTGCAATTCAGAGGGAAAAGAGTAGATGTCGCCAAACAATCAGCTTTGTAAATTAAGAAGAGTGGCTGGCGAAGCAGTTTATAACAACACTGTAAGCATTAACACAACAACCATCCCTGCTTCTTTCATGTCGATCTCTTGCTATTATCTGCTGCTGTGCTTTTGGCACTGATAATTGACTTTACTCACTTCTGAAACAGTGGTGATATGCAGACGTCTTGGCTAAGTCCTTAAAGGGCCAAATTTGTATGAAGACACGACGACTGAGAGGAGTGGGCCAACAGATTTGTAGGTTTGGGGCATGTAGGTTTGGATTTTTATGTTTAATTTAAAGACTCTATTTTGTGTTTACCTGTGCTGTCTTTGGCCGATTACATTTGTTTGGTGATCTGAAACATTTAAGTGTGATTAACATGCAAAAAAAAAAAAAAAAATCAGGTAGGGGTAAACAGTTTTTCACACCACTGTGCATATCTCTAATATGAGTAAAGAAGTACTAAAGATTATTCATCTTTAAAAAATAAATAAATAACCAAAGAAATTTGTGCTATGCATTTGTTGAGTAAAAATTCAGCCCGACTTAATCAATACTTGATGGAACCCCCTTTTGCTGCTATTACAGATGAGATGTATCCCCCCCCCCTTATGTCTTCAACAGCTTTGCGCAAGTAAAACCTTTCACCAGCCTCTTTCTGGTTTTTCTTTCATGACTCCATTATGTTTACCTCCTGAATGACTTCTCTCTAGGGCTGAAGTAACACATTCCGACATCATGATACTGCCATCATCATGTTTTACCATGAACATTTGTTTTCCAGCACACATAGAATTTTGCTTCTAGACCAGAAAGTTTCATTCTGGTCTCCTCTGAACATAGCAGCTTCTTTAACACATTTGCTGTGGCCCCCAAATCAACAATCCACCAATGTTGTCATTCTTACATAAATGTCAGATTTGTGGAGTGACAGCTAATAGTTGGCCTGTCACCAGGTGAAATAGCTTGAGGAATATCAATAATTAGTGAAGGTCTTGCAGGGTTTGGGCAATAAAGACTGTTAACTGTGCTGTTGCAATCCATTAGTTAGAGCAGGGGTTCTCAACCTTTTGCAAGCTGCCCCCCCCCAAAGCTGGTTCATTGCAGTCGCCCCCACCCCCCCCACTCCATATAACCTTGGATAGATAGATAGATAGATAGATAGATAGATAGATAGATAGATAGATAGATAGATAGATAGATAGATAGATAGATAGATAGACTGCCCTAGGCTATTATTTTTAGCCCCACATTATTATCATTATTATTATCATCATCAGTAGGCCTATTATCATTACTAGGTTATTGCTATATAATTATATGAGGTTACATGCTTTATTGTTGTTGTTGTTATTATCATCAGTAGGCCTATTATCATTACTAGGCTAGTCTGCTTTGCCTTGCAAAGATCCTCAATTCTTGGCTCAATGTTTGATCAACATAGCCTCAAATCATCCTCCATTAGTGCACGATTGCAGTATTTTGTTTTGAGTGCAGTCATTTATGAGAATCCTTCCTCACACAAATATGTCGACGTGAAAGGAAGGAGAATCTTCAAGGCAACGTCACAGAATTGAGGATATTCCTGCATCATTGCTGCCCAGAATGACGAAAGAGGGCAGGAGCTAAAGAGTTCCTCCAGTCTACTGTCACTCTTCAGCTCAATAAGCTGGTCCTGCATATCAACAGTGACCATATTTTGATTTCCAAAAAAGAGGCTATCTGGCACAGTACTGAAACACTTTTAGGACTTGGCCAAGGCTTTTAATTTTAACACATTTAAAGTGTGCATTAGATAAATAACAAACATCAAAAAGGCTTTCACAAGTAGAAAAATGAGTTTATAATCTCTGGAAATAAATTATAATAGAAATAGTTAATCTTCTGAATTAAAAAAAGTTACCAGCAACAATATTAGTTTACTTTTTAAATTGCACTGGACAAAAACTGAAGAAAAATCTGAAATAATCTTCTGAGAAAACAAGTATTTTCTTTTCACTGTAATAAAAGTAAACAGCTGCAGACAAAAAAACACAATAAAAAAGTGCTTAGTCTGTTTAGTTTGCATCTTCATCCTCCACAGTCAGTTTATAGATGAACTCTCACTTTGCTCAGCCTTTTTATAGTTTTTGTGTCCATGTGATCTTTGGGTGATATTTGCCACTTTTGTCACACACAGAATCACTATGTGAATGGTGCACTCCGCCACCCATTTGTTGCGACTGGACAGTATATCTTTTGTGGTTCGTGGATGAAGCTTGTGCTTTGACTTCTTAAAAACAGCAGTGACTTGGCGCTGCACAATTGCGTTGCGCAGTGCAGGATAATGCGGTGCTGTGCGCTGCAACTCGGCGCAGAGCAGCTCTGCACAGTGCAATGCATGCGGTGCGGCGCAGCTCGGCGCACAGCCTGCTGTCTGTGGCGTCAATAAATGAATCAGATCCAGCTCAGGAGGACGTTACATGAGAGAGAGGCTGTCATTCTGCATGTGTCACACCAGTCGGTTTAAGTATGGTCCTATGAAAAACAATTAAAAACCCGGACATTTTCATCAGTCTATAAATCCTCCCAGATGACCCGGACAGCGCATGAAAAGTGGGCATGTCCGGGGAAAAGAGGACGGTTGGTCACCCTAAATTGACAGCTCGTTTGCTGTGCACACAAACGGATGTCGAACCCACGCAAAAGAGCGATAATCCTCTTTAAAGTACGTCGGAAACAGTTTTCTCATTGCTCATTGACAGGTGCTCAGACGCTGATTGAGAAGAGATCGTGTGACGTTCCTGCATCAGTGATAAAGTCTACAAGGCTGGGGTTCCCTCGACTGATGCGGCCATAGAGGTCTAGTTTTTGTGTGAAGGCGTGCACTTTGTCTGCAATGAGCAAAATCTGAGTTTCGCGGCCTTGAAAAGACAGTTAAAGGCCATTCAAGCGGTCAAATGTAGATCAAATAGGACAGAGACGCAAGCCACATATAGTGTCATCCAGATGCTTCACCAGATCTGATTTGATTTCTGTCAAAAACCACTTCACCTCCTCTCGCAGCTCATACAACCGCTGTAACACCCGCCCCCTGGAGAGCCAGCGAACTTCAGTGTGACTCGCTGAAACCGCTGATCACCTGCATTTGCTCTCATGATCGACAAACAAAACAAATTTGTTCAAAACTTCTTCTTTTTTTTTATCAGTCCAAACACATTTTAATTTCTATTCAGGAGTTATGTATATACAAAACTAGAACTTTTTATGACAGTAGTTTAATAATAATTAAAAAAAATTTGCAAATTTTTCTTTTTTCTGTTTTTTTCCTCCAATCCTGTAGCCTACTGGCGCCCCCCCCCCCCCCCCCCCCCCACACACACACACACAGGGGCGTTTCCCACCGGTTGAGAATCACTGAGTTAGAGTGTAGACGCCATGCTCAGTTTTCAGCTATATCACCTACAGTGAACAGAGCATAAAGAAGAGAGTCTGCATTTATGCATGGCTGTCAATCTAAGCCCTTCTTGAATGTCTCGGGTTTTACCCTTGCTGCCGTGCTCCCTGGTATCTCTTTGCCTCATCATGGTAATCTGTCCTCTATTTTTTTTTTTTTTTTTTCGCAGCCAACCTTTTCACTTCTGGCTTTTCTTTCTCTGTCTCTCTTCAGCCAAGGCAACATCTGCATCTCTTATCTCCCATGGCAACGTGAAGAGGATACCACAGGCTGGCTGGCTGGCAGGAGATTAAACCAGCAGAACGGCCTGATTGACTGACAGGCTCATTGGCTGATAAAATTCACACGTATTCATGTTAAGTCACGAACGGTATTGGCGACAACACTGAAAGTAAGGAGGAAAAGTCAGAGACTGGGATAATAATCTTCACACCCTGGCCATTTTATCTGTAGGATTAGGCGATATGTTGCAGAGTTTAGCTTTTTCAAGAACATAAACTCAAGGATTAAAGGAAGCCACTACCAGTACATGGGAGCTCACATATGCGGGGGGATATTTAGGTGTTTTCCATTTGAAAGGGTAGTTCTGAATATTTGAAGTTCTGTTAAAAGGGTATACGTAGTAATCTTTCCAGCAGACAATTATCTTGATGTCTTTATTTGGTATAAATCCAGACTAGTTTGAGTCAGAGCCTAAAGTTTGCTGGTCTTAGAGGAACCAAAACCAAAGCAGACCTAATAAACCTTACATCTTAGATCTCAAAACAACTCCGATCTCTGAACTTCTGTGACGGCTATTTTATGAGCCTTTGAATTATTTTTCCTAATTGATTTGATTGTTATTTACAAAGAAGTCTGATTATTTAGATATGAAATTAGAAGTAGGTGGTGGTGCACCACCAGTGATGTTTCTGTGTAAAACGCGAACTAAATAAAGAATATGAGGCATTTGTAGTGAGAAGCAAATTGGTGTAAAAACTAAAATGATGTTAGCCATTTAGATTAACACTTTTTTTATAGACTACTATCCTGCCTTATTTTTTTTTAAATCAGGTATTTACTCTGATCTGATCTATTTCATGTGTAAATAGCCATCCGTTTTGACAGCAGCAGTTTTTGTGTGGATGGAGTCCTGAGAAAAACTCTGCCGCACAAAGCATGTAAACCAGTTTCCCTATTCTTAACAACAAGCAAGGGGTGGAAAATCACTTTTGACTGTACATGTATAGAAGTAACTGATAGATACATTTTGTTTTGGGGGATTTTATTTGGTGACTATGTGTGTGCCATGTTTTTAATGTTGCCCTGGGCAACTGGCCACATTGCCCATATTAAAAGCTGCCTCTAAGCTTCATTGTACAGTAAATAAACACATAATGCAAATGTGGCTATGGTTTAAAGATTCATTTGCATAAACCTCAATGACGCAATACAGTAGAAGTCCACTATGATCATAGTGTGTCTCAGAATAGCAGTTACCTTCAGCTACCTAATCCTCATACTAAAGAATGACACCAAGAGAGTATTTAGGAAAAACATTTAACAACTTATTGTTTTTTAACAGAACTTCACTTCAAAAATCCTGAGCTATCTCTAACATTTCATTACCAGATAAAAAACAAAAAAGTCATTTCGTTAGAGATATCTGCTCTTTTTAATTCAGTGCACGTTTTAGCGACACTCGGGGACTGGAAAAACTCAATGTGAGGATGAATATCAAAAAGATAAGTTTCATGAGCAAAGAACAGGTCAACACCATCACATAGCTGCAGTGAGAATTTGCATCTGTAACAGACAGCGCAGTTTTGGCTTGATTATGAAAATGAGATTTCACATGTGAGAGAAAACCAGGAAGAAGAGAAGCCTAATGGAGGTGCCTACAAATTGATCAACTATCAGGTTTTCTATGTTTTCTTTCACCTCCGCCAAGGAGGTTATGTTTTTGCTAGGCTTTGTTGGTTTGTTAGTTTGTCGGTTAGTTAGCAACATAACTCAAAAATTTATGGATGGATTTTGATGAAATTTTTGGGAAATGTTTGCAGTGGGATCAGAAACAAGTGATTATATTTTAGCGCTTTTTTAGTTTTTATTCTGAACTGGTGTATCTTATTAGCTCTAGAGCTCAATTTTTAATGTTGACCCTAAAGCATTAACCAAATATTCAAAATAAACATGATTGAAAAAATATCAACATGATAATAGATGTAGACAGCATGGTTAAGTTTGGAATTTTACCAGAAATTTGTAACAATATTAGTATTTTATGTTGCACATTTACTACCATGCTGTCTTTACAATACAACAACAATGCTTGCATGAATTAGCCTTTGGGACAACAACGCTTTCTGAATAGAAATGAAATGAAATGATGCCTTAATAAAGTAAAAGCTAACTGTTTCCTGAATCTTGGTCACGTTGGAGGCTGTTGGTATGAAATCTAGACCCACATGTTTCAAGAGTCATACAGAGGTAAAACAACCCAGCTGAACACTTTAATCTGTAAAGATCGGTTATGAATTTGATTTTGTCAACAATCTATCAGAGTTCGGAAAGGCAGTCAACTAAGACTTACCACGCCGACAGGACTTGAAACATCCTCCTTTGTCTTTTTTTCATGTGTTCTCATTTTTACCTCTGCTCTCAGTGTCGTTCATCCTCTGTTTTGCCTCAGTAGCAGCAGCTCCAACAGGAAAGGCAAGTCGGGTGAGTAACTGAATGATTTGCCAAAGCAGAACAGGTCAGCCCAGTGTTTACAGTGTGCTGTGTCACATTGAGTATCCTAAATGAAAATAGTTTATTTATAGAATTGCACATGCATCATCATCGTGAATTTGTAAAATTAGCTCAACTACAAAAAGTTGTGAAGCAACATGAATGGGCTGATTAAAATGTATGTAAATTCACACAGATTGTGAGAAAAAACGTTCAAGTTTTCTTTTGAAGTTAATTACGAGTCTGTAGACCACCACTGCAGTTAAATGGCAATAAGTAGGCACATTGTTTATTTTAGGTAAACATCCACTCATTCACAGTGCCTTTAATTTTAAAAACCTGGTGAACAGGAGTAAATTTATTATAAAAGTTCTACTCAGGGTTAAAGTATATATATAATATACAGGCTCGAACATATAACATCATCAAAAACAATGGGACATCTTATGACCGCCTGTGTGGTTTTCTAACATTTTTTGACATATGAATATTTACTATATAATGTTTATCACATCAGATGGGCATTAAAACATAATTACTCAGCATTTTAAAGGTTTGCCTCAGACGTTTACCGTACTTTGCTGTGCTCCTGACTGCTGAAGTGGGCGAATACCATGGTGAGATTGAAGGAGCTATCTGAATCCTTTAGAAGGAAGACTTTAGCAGCTTGTGAGTTTGGTAAGGTATTTTAAGAGGTCTCAAAAGAATCTCAAATGAGCCATTCAAATTCAAAAATAAGGTATTTATATCAAGGGGAAATTGAATGTTGTAACTCATGTCATCCAAGTGTCTTTAAAGAGTCGTTGTGGATGGTGATGGTGTGGAGGGAGAAGGGATCTCCAGTAGCGGTCAGTCATGCAAGAAATTTGTTGAGGCCTCTGACTGAAGACCGTTGCTGTATGACTGTCTTATCACAGTCATGACATGCAATCAGCTCAATTTCTGGGCAACAGAGACAATATTTCACGGTGACATGTACTGGATTAGACCGTTAGTTGTTGGTAAGCACTGGTGATCCATCTCAAATGCTTTTGCTGCTCCTCTTTCGTAACTCTGTCTGGTCATAATATTAGAAAGCTTGGCAGAGAGATGTTAGAGTCTGAGATATGATGTTTGCTGATTAAGGTCGGTGGAAGAGATGGTATGAACTTCCTTTCATCTCTCTCTATGAAGCCTATTTTTCAACTCCTCTGCGATTTGGGGTCGCAGTTCAGGTATTATTTGCGCTTTTTACGATGCTAATCAGCTGCTCTCAGATGTAAAAACTATACTTTGTTGTCATGGTTACACATCACAGGAAATGTGCAAAAGTAAAACCAAAAGGGCAAAAATCCTTCCAGCGACACAGCATCCAAAATCAGAGGGAATAATTATCCAGAAATTCAATGTATCAACCAAAATCCATCCATCCATCCATCCATTTTCTATACCCGTCCATCCTAATGCCTATCTCCAGCGGTCAAGGGGCGAGAGGCAGGGTACACCCTGGACAGGTTGCCAGTCCATCGCAGTCAACCAAAATCATTTCTAATAAAAGTCTACAAAAAGAACTAATCAGAACTAATACAACAGAGCTACTCCAACGTGCTGCCACCATAAGGGGTGCAAATCTAGAACTTCTACTGTAGAACACTTCTTCCCTCATTCTACGCAAGGCAAGTTAATTTTATTCGTATAGCACACTTTCAACAACAAGGTAATTCAAGGTGTGATTTAAAAGAACTCAGTGTTTCAGCAGCTTTGCAGTTGTCTGGAAGTTTGTTCCAGATTAGAGGAGCATAGAAACTGAAAGCTGCTTCTCCATGTTTGGTTCAAATTCTAGGGATGCTGAGTAGACTGGAATTCTAGAGTCTGAAAAAAAATTTGTGAGTGGAGGACATAAAAAAAAACAAAAAAACTACCAGCATGCTCGACTCCATGCCCATCCAAAATCTTCATCCTTCAACTTCAGACCACCAGAAGTCGACCAAACCCCTAAAATATCAGGTGGCTCTTCCAATGTCTGATGTGAAACGGCACGCCTGTGCAATCAGACTGAGACTTCACATGGGAGGTGTGCAAGGAGAACAACCTTTTTGTTTTGTTTTTCCTCTCAGAAAAATGTGAAAGCAACACTTTGCCAGGGGGGACGTAGACAATGACAAGGATTCTGGAGTAAAGTTATTTGAACAGACGAATTTAATTTGGACACCAGAACAGAGAACATGTTTAGCATAAACCATTTAGTGGTGTTCTGGGAAAAGAACCTCAAAGCCCACAACTATAAAGCATGGAGCTGGAAGTGTCATGGTTTAGAGAAGCTTTGCTACAGGTGTACCTGGCCAGCTCGACATCAAAGAAAGATGGTGTGCCATGGTGAAAGAGGACAATGAAGTTAGGTGGTGTGAGGGCAGATGATGCAGAGTATAGGACTAAATGGAGACAGATGATGCGCTGTGGCAACCCATGAACGGCAAAAGCCCAAAGAGAAGAAGAAGATAATTGTTTTATATATTTAAAGTACAAAGTAAGTAATGTATGATTTTTCCAATTTGAAGTTGATTCCTCAGCACTACAGCACATGAGCAAACCTAATGGATTCCACCGCTTCAACTCTGTGCTATTCACTTTATTTCTCCTTGTTTACTTACTTCTGACACATTCCCAAAACGCTTCACCAAAGGAGAAAACATTAATGCTGGGCCGGAATTCTGAAGTTTTTTCCTTAAACGTAATAAATTAGTTGATAAAAATTACTGCAGCATATTTCATTAGCCTGTCTGAAGAAGAAAAAAGACTGTTTTTAAACAGAAGAGATGGGTTTGATGTATATAGTGATTCTAAGAGCTTTCTAACATTTCAAGTCTTGATATTAAAGCTCTCTAGCTCCCAGCTGAATTGTTGGTTGCTGGCTGATAATTACCAGAAATCCGCCACACATCGACTCTAAAAGTGATGTTTTCTGGCTTGATTCTTGTTCCTTTCATATACTACACGCTTTCCCATACATCAAGTTTTTTTTTTTTTTTCCTGTCAGTCACTTTCACCAATTTCATTTGGTGTTGTCTTCAGCTGATCAGGAACGATAGTGCACTTCAAGGTCAACATGCTGCAAAAAGTGTCTCCATCCTACAGAAGCCGTTATCTGTTTCCTGAGTAAATATCCGGCCATTTATCCCTTCTGGGGAGAAAAACAACAACTCTTCAATGTCTTTTCAAGAAAAAGCACAAAATGAGTAATGGAGGTCTGGAAATCATTACATCTGAAAGACTCTTATGAATAGTAAAAGGCATTCTCTTTATGTGCAGCTCAGTAATGTGTCATAACACAAGTCAGTGTGGCAGCTCCTTTAACCTGATGCTTAAAAGGCATTTAAACTCCTTCATTTTCCTGCTACATTTTTTACACTTAGGCTCCTGTGACAGCGCAGTTTCACTGGAAATTTATAGTCAAATTATCATCGGTCTCAGAGCAAAGCCTTCAACCAATGTCCTTCGTTTCGGTGTCACGATCCGGTTTATCCTGCAGGATGATCTGACTGCAGTTTTCCTGTTTATATTGAGAATGAAGCTTAGTCCAAATACTCAAACCGGCATGAGCTGGTATGAGATTTCCATAGTATGATAAACTTGAGTCAAAATACCACAGTTGTACTTAATTTAGATAAAAATGGGGGGAAAAAAACCATGAAACTGTCTAATTGGTTTTAATAAAAAAAATAAAAAGCAACAGTTGTTCCTACTGCTGTGAAAGAATCAAACATTGATTAGTATAGGTAAAATAATGTTGGCATGTATGTGTGGCATTTAGATATTGTTATTTTGATTCTGATAGATTTTTTTGCAGTATTTTACAAGTAAATGTGGTTATAATACCTTTTTCACCTTGCATTTTTTTATTGGGTAACACTAAGGTGCAACAAGCTGATATTAGATTTGTCAATTAGTTGGGCTATCCGCTGTTGTAACCCCGCTGCATTTGGCTGCTTAACAGAGATGTTGCTCATATTCAGTGGCTTGGCTGTCGATACAATCAAAAAAATAACTCCTAACAGATAAACGTCTTTTTCTTGTGAGAAAAAAAATGTAGTGGATTCCTTTCACCCAAACTCCTGGCAGTGCGCAATTAAGCTTGGTTTATACTTCTGCGTCGCATCAGTCGCGTAGGTTACGCCGTAACCGCCGTACCCACTGCTGTGTTTATACTTGTGCGTAGCGTTGAAAGCGTTGTGTTGCTGTTTCATTTCCAGACCTGCAGGTGGCAGTAGGCTGGTATCGGTCGGCAAACTCCACGGGGCGGAGTTTTTCTGTTTGCTTCAGTTCCGGCAAGTATTTCCTGTTTTAGAACAACGATGGCGGCTGACTTGGTGCAGTGTCTCAACGAGATTGTGGAAGCAGACGAACAAATTATCCTTCTTTTGAACACTTTGCAATGCAAAAATGGCGGCTTCCGCATACATTCAGCAACAAAACCCAAACATCCGGAAATACGTAATCTCACTGACCAATCGTAAGGGAGTACTTCCGCGTCTCTGCGTCGCATCGCCGGGCTGCATGTCAGGTCCGGGGAGGTGCACGTCAAGCCTCTGCAGACCTACGCAGAGGCTATGGCGGTTACGGCGTACCCTACGCGAGGGACACGACGCAGAAGTATAAACCGGCCTTTAAGGAAGAGGCAGAGCTGTGTTTCTCTATACAGCAAGATGCATGTATGTACAGTATGTATGCCTGCAGATAAATAGCTGTATTTGTTAAATGTTTCCTGCTAAGGGACAGCTGATAAAAAAAAATGTATTGCTAACTTTGGTATATTTACATTTGTACCTGTTACTAATGTTTATTAATGTGCATCTGCCTTTCAAAATAAATAAACTTATATTTAACAGAAAACCTCCAGTCACACAAGAGCTTTTTCTGACATTGTATTTAAAAAACTTTAAACTGTAAGAGCATCGTTATGGACAATTTTAGCTTTTTTGAAATCAAAAGTGTTCAAAACCTTGACACCAGAAACTGGCTAATATTCCTTTACATAAAAAAAAAACTGCTAATAAAATTGGATATTTTAGAGAAACTGAAAAAGGAGACTGTTAATATTCAGAAACAGTATTTTCTCTAACATTCATGAAAGGAAAGTACCCAACACCAGAGGGGAAATAAAAGCTACATAGGGCTATTACAGTAGTTTTAGCAGAGATTGTAAAAATGTAAAAGAATGAACATCTATCCCTTCTTAATAATTCATTCATTATCTTGACAAATTCTAAGCTGAAAAATACAGGTTAAAGTTTTACCACTGGAGCCGAGAATCTCACGTTTCTGCAACGGGGTTTTCATACTACCTCTTCATTTTCCCTTTATCTAAAGTTAATCCCTCCGTTAATGTCAAGCACATATAGAAAGAAGGGATTAAATAACTCCACGCCTGGAATACCAGAATTCAGTTTATGCGATCAAGCCAACATTGACTGAGACCAGAAATAAGGAAAATAAACATGACAAACGTTTAACTGAACGTATTTTTAAATACTTGCCCTTTAAAAATAAAAATATTAGCCTCATCTAAACCTTCAACTTGTATTTTGGACCCAATCTCAACCAAATTATTTAAAGAAGTGTTCCATTTGGTTCCTGGCCCCATTTTGGATATGATGAATCTATCCTTAGTAAACGGATACGTACCACAGGAATTTAAAATAGCTGTAATTAAACCTTTACTCAAGAAACCTTCCCTTGATCAAGATGACTTAGTGAATTACAGACCTATATCTAACCTTCCTTTCTTATCCAAAGTCCTTGAGAAAATAGTTGCTAATCAAGTCTGTGAACATCTAAACAGTAACGAGCTGTTTGAAGAGTTTCAGTCAGGTTGTAGAGCTCATCATAGCACTGAAACAGCACTGGTGAAGGTTACTAATGATATTCTCATGGCCTCAGATAATGGACTGGTGTCTGTTCTGGTTTTGTTAGATCTCAGTGCTGCTTTTGACACAGTCGATCATAATATTCTCTTAGAAAGGCTTGAACATGTTGCAGGGATCAAAGGAACAGCACTAGGCTGGTTTAAATCATATTTGTCTGATAGATTCCAGTTTGTTCATCTAAATGATAAATCATCTTCACTCTCAAGGGTTACTTGTGGAGTTCCACAGGGTTCTGTCCTTGGACCAATTCTTTTCACCATATAAATGCTTCCAATTGGTAGAATCATTAGACAGCATGGGATAAATTTCCACAGCTATGCCGATGATACACAACTATATTTATCCATAAATCCTGATGAACCCAGTCAGTTAGGTAGATTACAGGCATGTCTGGAAGACATAAAAACATGGATGACCCTAACCTTTTTGCTTTTAAATTCTGACAAGACAGAAGTTGCTGTCTTTGGACCAGAAGTTCTTAAACAGAAACTGATTAGTCAATCACTTCATCTGGATGGCATTAAATTGGCCCCCAGTAATAACGTAAAGAACCTCGGCGTTATTTTTGACCAAGACTTGACATTTAAATCCCATATTAAACAGGTTTCTAGGATTTCTTTCTTTCACCTCCGGAATATTGCTAAAATTAGAAACATCCTGTCCAGGAGTGATGCTGAGAAACTAGTCCATGCATTTGTTACCTCAAGGCTGGACTACTGTAATTCTTTACTATCAGGAAGTCCACAAAATGCCATTAAAAGCCTTCAGTTGATCCAAAATGCGGCAGCAAGAGTTCTGATGAATATTAAAAAGAGAGATCACATTTCTCCTGCTTTAGCTTCCCTTCATTGGCTCTCTGTTAAATCCAGAATAGAATTGAAGATCCTTCTCCTTGCATACAAAGCCCTTAATAATCAAGCTCCATCATACATCAGAGATCTAATTGTTCCATATGTTCCTAAAAGAGCACTTCGCTCTCAGACTGCAGGTTTACTTGTAGTTCCTAGGATCTCTAAAAGTAGAATGGGAGGCAGATCTTTTAGTTATCAGGCTCCTCTCCTGTGGAACCAGCTCCCAGCTTTAGTCCGTGAGGCAGACACTCTGTTTACTTTTAAGGCCAGGCTTAAAACTTTCCTTTTTGATAAAGCTTATAGTTAGAGTGGCTAAGGTCATCCTGAGCTATCTCTGTAGTTATGCTGCTATAGGCTTAGACTGCTGGAGGACAGACTTACCAATTTTCTTCACTCTGCTACTTCCTTTTCTCCTACGACTCTCCAGTTGTATTACAGTACATTCTGTTATTTCGACTGTTAACTTTGTTTTCTCTCAGTGTTTTTCTCCCCATCGAAGATATACCTAGTCTGGTATCCTGCTTGGCTGCAATGCCCTGTTGGACGGGGGGCATCGACTGGGATGATCCTCCCAGTAACTGAACATCCACTGTGTCCTGTTATCAACTTTTTACTTTCTGTAACATAGAAAGTTCTCTTATATCGGATCTTCTCTTCCTTCTGTGTTCTGCTCTGTCTTCTCAAACCCCCAGACGGTCATGGCAGATGGCCGCTCCTACTGAGCCTGGTTCTGTTGGAGGTTTCTTCCTGTTAAAGGGGAGTTTTTCCTCTCCACTGTCGCTACATGCTTGCTCAGTATGAGGGATTGCTGAAGGATTGCTGTGGTTGGAAATCTGCCCAACCTCACGCCAATGACTGACGCAATCTGCTGGGATTCCTTAAATAGGAAACTTTTTAACTGATTGGAATGTTTGTATAATTGTATTGAAATGACTTCTTGTTAAGTGCCTTGAGATGACATCTGTTGTGAATTGGCGCTATATAAATAAACT
This sequence comes from Valencia hispanica, assembly GCA_963556495.2. NCBI lineage: Eukaryota > Metazoa > Chordata > Actinopteri > Cyprinodontiformes > Valenciidae > Valencia > Valencia hispanica. Next base: position 44,595,678 of record OY747700.1, on the reverse strand, counting down.
GAATTGAATTGAATTGAATTAAAAAGTCTCATAAGACATTAAAAAGGTGCAGATTATGAAGTAAAAAAAGCAATGGGTTTACTTAACTAGCACAGAATGTACATATTATATATATATATATATATATATATATATATATATATATATATATATATATATATATATATATTTAAAAAAAGGTGTCATTATGTTTTCCGCTTTCATAATACACCATTTAAATATGACAACACAAAAACAGCGTAAGGGCATGTAACACCTTGCTTTGCTTTTAAAGAGGTTGTGATGTGGATGTCATGCTGCAAATATAATATCTGCACATAATATATCCTGTCATTGTGTCATACCTTCATGCTGGGCGGAGCAGTGCGAGGTGGTGAGGGGGGGCATTCTCCCAAAGGGACGTTAGAGATGTTTAGCAGTTCCTGTTTCCTAGAAACACAAAGACAAAGGGAAGAAAACACACCTTTAATTTATTCATATCTGTGATCGACAAAGTGTTCAGTGTCACATATCCGTGTTCCTCTTTAATTAGACTGCTTAAAAATGGGACCATCACTTAATGTCAGACGGCATAGATCCTCATGTTTCACTGTTTAGCTAAACAGAAAATAAACTTGTTTTTTAGCTGGTTGTTTTTTTTATTTTAATTTATTTAAATGCTGAGTTCATTTGCTACTTTATATTTACACTTTGGTCTAAGCATTTGTGGTGTTTTGCTCAAAAAAATTCTAATAATTATGTTGTTTGGAGACTCTTGAAAGAGAACTTGGAATATTTAAGGAGAGTTTTGAACTATGCAGTTTTACATGACAAACTTAAACTGAGCACAGCTCTCCCTAGTTTTATCAAACACCATCCTGTTTGGGAGTAAAACCCCTAAAGTGGTACTTTTGGGACAAACTTTAGCTTCTTTTGTTTTTGCTATGTATACATATCTGTCTCTTTGCAGACCCAGTACACACAGTGTACTCTTCTCCCCTCTCCTTAAGCTTAACAAAAAAGCCAAAAATTCATGGCCTAACCAACAAAACCTATAAATTCTGTAAACTGTGCCTGCACCCTGTTTTTGTTGATACTTTGCACAGCCTGCAGCAGGCAGGGAGTGAGAACGGCTGTTGGTTTGCAGGTACAGCAAACTCACATAAAGCAGAAGAATAAAACTCAAAAATAAACTGTATGAGTCACTTATTGATATGTTTTTTTTTATTTCTGGCAAGCAAAATCATTGATGTAAAGGAGTAAATAACACCCTTTAAAAAAAGAGAGATCAAATCTAGTTGTTTTCTTGATTGTGGTGCAGACCGCTTCTTCTTTGATCAGGTAAACAAATGTGTTGTTTTATTTATATCTTGGATTGTTATTGAATTTCTCTGACTTTTTTACATTCTGAATCTGAAAAGGTTTGTCCATTGAAGCAAGACTTACTGACTTTTTAAGCCACATGAGCATTTCTTATACAACACTGTAATAAAAAAAAATCAAGTGCAGCAACGGCTAGCTTTTATTCCTCAATAGTACAATTGCCTTAATCCAAATAAAAAAAGTCAGCATAACTGATTCTTTAAAATAAGACAAACATTTTACATCAGATTTACAGCAACTTTACCACACATCACAATGCACTGACCCCAATCATTATGCTCTGCCTGAAGTGCCTGTTATATCCAGTAGACAAGTGAATTTAAATCCTATAGCTGTTAAGCAACTGCACACCACTAGTTCATTCATTTCAACATTTAATGCACCTCTAATTAAAGGTTTTAGCGTGGCCTCGATGGAAACACGCGATTAAGAGGCTTTCTGCTGTTTTTGTGTGCTCAAAGGAGTTCCAGGGGGCTGACAAAGAGCTCCAAGAGGTCATTAGTGTAAGAAAGATTGTTCTCATTTTACTCCTTTCCTCTGTATCATAGCGTACTCAGAAGCATGAGTGCACATTAATGATCCCAGATGCTAAAGGTTGAGCTGTAACTGAGGAGATGTGGGAGGATGAGGTATTTTGCGAAAATCCTGTTGGAAAACAAGAGTAGACATCCTAGTTTTCCTACTAAATATCAGATCAAGAAAAAAAAAACAGGGTAGTAAAGGGAACTTAGCTAGAAGATGTGTCCAAAGACACATTTTTTCTATGTTTAAATCTACTAGAGTTTATGACCGCCACCAGAGCAGGGCATACAATTAATTGATATCATTCATTCGTTTGTCTATTTGGATATAAAAGAAATAAATCTATAAGAAACAAACAACTGACAAAACATATAAAAAACCTAAAACGCTGTAAACTAGCTTTCAGTGACACAAGAAGAACAAAAATCCATAAATCATATCTACATGTGGATATGAAGCACTTTTGATATCATGCTCATTTCAATATTTATCCTAAGACTGTCCTGGGTAATAGATGCTGATAGGATTGGTAATGACAATCAATAAAAAAAACCAGCATGTACAGATGAAACAGACAGAATACACTGAATACATATCTAATGTGCTGTTCAACCAGAAGTGATGTTTAGAGTGGAAATTTATTTCAAATCACTGTAGGTTCCGCAGCTACAAGGACAGAGTTGAGTTTTAATGAAGTGTTTAAATGTAAAATTAATATGCGTCGTCTTTCCTTTCATTAGCTGCAGACACAAATGTTACCAGCTTTCCATTCTCTCTGCTGCGTCAAGTGGTTGCAAGAGAAACAAAGGTGAGGTGCTGGACTAGGTGTAGAATGCTAAAATAAAATAACATCGAGAGCACAAAAAAACCCACTGAATTTCTGTAGACAGTGAAACGTGGAAAAACACAGAAACAGAAGTGATTTCAGGCCAAGCTTCAGCAGTCAGTCTCAGCATTAAAACAGTGTGTTCCCATATACCTGTCTGGTTGTCTGTCAGGTCTAAGTAGCCAAGGTGAAACATTATCTGAAGGTCATAGGCTATCACAGACTGAGGGAGAGTATACAGTAGGACTCAACGAAACACAAAAAAAGTTTTTGATGCACTGTGCACTGTTCTCTCTTTGTTCTCTTTGAATGGCAGGTAACAAGCGGTTTTCCACTGCTGACCAGCGAAAAGGAAAAGGCTGTAAAGACATCTGTCTCTGGGGGTAATTCATGTAGTGCAGTGACTGTAGGATATCAATGTACTCACATGCACTTCTTGCCTTTTTATTGGTTTAAATTCCAACAACAACTCCATTGTCTCGAACCGTTTTGCAAACGTTATGAATCACTTAATATATTGTTGTCTAAGTTGCAGCGAATTACATTAATGCTGTTGTCCAAGGTTTTCTGTAAAATCAGTACTTCAGGTCAACTATAGAACAACATGACATGTTTCATTTTTCTATTTCTTTTGCTATTTTGTTTTCATCAAGATGGAATCAAAAACTAACTTCCAAGCACAGAGGCCTCTGGTGACATTACACAAGGTACATAGCCCGCCAAATAATATCATATGTCTATTTTCTTGCCTGCCAGTACCTTATAAAGCGCTCACACCAATTACACTACATACCCCACAATGCAATGCAACAGCTACTTGCAGTCCAACTCAGAAGTAAACATGGGTCTGGGTGCATTTATTCTTCCGCAGCTTCAACACTTGAAGCATTTTAAGCAAAAAAGTTACCCCCCTGCTGTGTTCCCAAGTGCATTTTTGGTATTAACCGAGCAAGCTGCACAATGTGGTCACATGGCACTTCAATAACTTCAAAGCACTAAACTGCAATGTGGAACTTTTTTTTTTTAACTATTAGGTTTTGACATTAAGAAAGCACTATCCAGATGGAGCTTATGGAACTGCAGTTTAGCAGTACACTCAAGGATAAGTATGACTTCAAGGGTACAGCACACATGAGTTATCTTACTGATATAGACCCCCAATGTATTCTCTGAATTTCCACAGAATCTAACACCAAATAATAATTAACCAATTGACAAGAAAAAATACCAAGCATTCCTCTGAGACAATATGGCACAAAGAACATGAAAAAAAACACACACACACAAAGAAAACAAAACATTTCTCCAGCTCTTTTAATGTGCTCCTGGTTGAATGCATTTTAAAGAAAATAAATAGTTTTACTGCTAAAAATACAGTTATTAGAGGTGTTTAAACTTGTATTCCTGATTTCACCTCAGCTGTGAGCTTTAGATGCAAGTCAGAAAACCATTTGGACTGGCCGGTGTTGGACTAACCATTAGCAATACAAGCCAGTAACGAGGTATTTCTCTCCACTGTATCTATTCACACAGAAAAGTTCAGCTTCACAATTAGAGGTTTACGGCAGTGTGTGCTGCTGGTTAAATGAGATACTAAGCATCAGAGGTGCTGATAAATAGCTTGGATCTGCTACATTGGATCTGTTACACACGTACACCTGGAATATTGGATCCTGAGTTGCTCACCAACTTTAACATTTCTAGCTGGAACTCCTACTTCAGTTGTACAAAAATATAGTCAAAAATAAAAGCAATAGCATAAGCAAAAGCAAAAGCAAAACAGCAAATAAGTATAATAAATATAAAGTTTGAATAATATGACTATTTCTTTTAGCAACAAGAAGATGGGGGGAAAAACTATTTAAAACAAATAAAAACAAAATTACAACAGAATGTGTTACGTTTCAGAACTTCTATAGGTAAAAAAAAAAAAGCCTGACAGAAAACGTTTGTTTTAAGCCTACTTTTAAACAACATTATCTGCACAAAAGTATTATTTGGGGGTCAAAAAATAAACGGAAGACCTGAGCGTTGTTGGAGCTGTGACATAATAAAAAAAGTGGAGGCAGAGAGGAAGATGGCATGCACAGCCAACGTGTGTCTGCCACAGGTAGGGAAACCCAAGAGTGGTCCACAGCGTGGGGGGTGGGATGCATAATCCCTTCGTGTCGGTAGATCTAATAGGTCTGCTTTAGGGAATCTAAATTGGCTGATCAGTCAGTCATCATCATAATAGGCCAGAAAAGCTTGACGGTCTCTAAATTCAACATTATTCAACAGTCAATATTTCCAAACCAAGACCTCCTCTGGGACAATCAGATCACAATCTTGTTTTTCTCTGTTCAGAATATAAACCACTTGTTCAGGGGCAACCTGTGACAAAACAAACTGTGAGAAAATGGTCACAGGAAGCTGAAGAAGCCTTGCAGGGTTGTTTTGAGAACACAAACTGGATGACTATTTGCCAAGCACATGGAGAGAACATCAATGCCATGACTGAGTGTGTGACTGAGTATATAAAGTCTGTGTGGACAACATCATCCCCGCCAGAACAGTGAAATGCTTCCCTATTAACAAACCCTGGATCACCAGGAACCTGAAGTAACTGTTAAACAAGAACAAAAGAGCCTTCAGGGAGGGAGACAGGGAATTGTTGAGGAGTTTACAGAAGCAACTTAAGGTCAAGATCCGAGACAGCAAGGAGGCATACAGGAAGAAGCTGGAGAACAAACTACAGAGGAACAAGATCAGAGATGTCTGGTCAGGAATGAAAAGGATCACAGGCTTTAAGGACAGGGAGGATTGGATAGATGGAAGTCTGGACAGAGCCAATGAACTGAACACGTTCTTCAACAGGTTCAGTTCAGGAACTAGCTCAGCATCCTCCTCTCCTATCCCCAGTGAAACAGACATCCCACTATCCTCTGACCCACAGCTTTCCAGTCACACCTCGGATGTTTTACTGCCTTCACCTCAGTCATGGACTCTTCTGATTCCACAAGTTTGTCTTCAACCAAGTCAGGAGATGCTGCTAACCCCTTTGCCTCCCCCTCCCACTTGTCTGTCTCTAGAAGTCAGGTGAAGAGGCAGTTGGAGAAACTGAACCCGAACAAGGCTGCAGGTCCAGATGGTGTCAGCCCCAGAGTCCTGAAGGCCTGTGCAGAGCAGCTCTGTGGGATTCTGCAGCACCTCTTCAACCTTAGCCTGACCCAGGACAATGTCCCAGTGTTGTGGAAGACATTATGCCTTGTTCCAGTACCCAAGAGAACATACCCATCAGTCATCAATGACTATAGACCCCCCCCCTTATTAGGCAAACAAGAAAATATCAGGACTCGCTGCAGTTTGCTTATTACTGTGGAGTTGCCGTTGAATATGTCATCATCCACCGGTTTCAACCACCCCACTGTCATCTGGACAAAGCAGGCAGCACTGTGAGGATCATGTTCTTTGATTTCTCCAGTGCATTTAACACAATTCAGCCTGATTTGCTTTATCAGAAACTCCTGAAGACACAAGTGGAGCCCTCAACAATCGCCTGGATCAATGACTACCTGACAAACAAACCACAGTTTGTGAGACTGAAGGATTGTGTGTAACTTTAAAAGATTGCTAAATTTATATTGTTATAGTGACTAAACCCCCAAAAACAATTTCACCATCAGTGTTTGGAGTATTTCCTAGTATCAAACAGGAATAGATGGGGGTGGAGACTATGCATCCAGGTAAAGTGAAACATAAAAATTGCAACAGGATCAACAACTTTCCTTTATCCTGACATTGCATTTAAAAGATAGCAGGAAAGAAGAAAATAATAGTTCTCTTCTGTATTCGTTAAACCTGAAAATGTAGCAGTGCAATATTTCTTCATACCCTGCATATACCACAATGCAGCTTAGACCAGTTTAAAATATGTAAACAACATTGCTTTTTTTTTAAACTAATACATTCATGCAATGTCACATACATGCACTGTTGAACCTCAGACTAATAGTAAGTGTCCCACGCTCCATGGATCACTATTTCAGTGAGCTTGTCTGAATGAAACTCTGACAAGTATAGAGATAAAACAGACACCAGTTAAGAACGACTAAGCGCACATGTTTGATGAAGTCATCATTATGTGGTTCAAGCTTAAAATGACTCAGACCAAAGTGGCTGGGAGGAAGAAGGTGTGTGATGGGACAGAAGGACGGAAGCAAATGAGGAACAGGTCATGGGTCATGGGGAAAATGAGTAAGTGGAAAAAAAGCTTTTTAAAAAGAATGTACAGCACGGCTCTCATACAAGGTGATTCGGAGCGGAGTGTGTCTCAAGACGAGTTCAACAATGCAGCTGAGAGGTCCAAAGAATTATTTTCAGAGCCCAGTTTTAAGATTTGCTGCCAGTAGACGGAGTAAGAGCTGACAGTGAAGTATATGTACAGATGAGAAGGTCAAGGAGTAACTTAAGAGTGGAAACCATGGTTCCCTTCAGACAAAAAGCCAGAAATGTACCTTTCAAGGTGTTAAAATCCCATTTCAAATATTCGCAGCCGTTTCCTGAACAATGCGAAAAGGTCAAGAAAGGACTGTGAACACAAAGTGCCAATTACTGAAGGAAGGAATCACAAAATGTCTTGTATTTCATTGTTTGACTCCATTAAATTTAAAATATAGTAACATAGTAATAATACACATTAAAAATATCGTAATAAATAATAAAGGGTATCAAGACTTTACAATTCAGCATCTAACATAACAAGTTTGTCTGAGCAGAGAGGGATACTTTAAACCCCAGTGAGATGTTTTTAGAAAAGTTGAACAGTATTAAAACTATGAATATGGCCCGAATGTACTGTATGCCTCTGTAAAGACAAAAGTAAACAAAGAAATGACGAATCCTTGACAGCTTGTCCTGAATTCCTCTCTATCCAATCCTTTGCTCTGATAAATATTTTATAAATCTGAAGGAGATTATGCTTCCAATCTAGTAAAAGAAAAAAAAAAAAAAAAACAGCCTCTGGGCTGCAACATGAAACGGCCGTGTCGCACCCAGCCCTCTCGCATTAGGCTGACGCAGACAAGGTGTGGCAGGAAATTCTCTGGCAATGCAAACTGCTGCCTCCGCCACAAAATGACATTACTGCATGCAGAAAACAGGCCACGGGCATAACACTGAATGGGATAGTGTTTGTGCACCTCTCGGGCAGGGCGCTCTTCTAAGAATGGAGGAATCTATTCTGGAGTGTGGGTTTCTTTAAATAGCAAACATACTCTTGTTCTTTCTCATTTCAACCTCTTTTACTACGTGCTCAGGTTTAATTGTTGTGAACCTGCAGCGAAAGCAGGAAATGTAACGCTCCTCATTTGTACGGCAAGTACAAGATGTACTTCTGTTGCACAGCCGCATCCATATAATCCTGTTTGCGTGTGCTGCTGCTTAATTAAAGCGTATTCAACAGTAATTACATCTATTCCCAGATTATGTTGATCTAATTATGAGACGCGAGAGCGTATTTGTGTTTGCGTACGTGGGCGCATTTCAGGCAGACACGCAGAAAGAGGGACACAATGTTATTTCTGATCATGTATCAGCTTCACCTTTAAAAGATACGATTTGGACAATAGGACATCAGAGATCAGCTGGGAGAGAGCAGGAGGATAAATGAAAGAGACATGAAACAACGGACCAAGACCTTCATGCGTCTTCACGTGACTGACCAGTGTCAAAAAAGAAGAGATAAAGCTATAAAAAGGGACGAAAAGAGGATAAAAAGATAAAGGACAGAGGACAGAAGCAGGAAGATGAGAGAACGGGTGTTTCCGTTCTTAGGAGATAAACCTAATATTTATTATGAAACTTGATAGGGACGCTGATCTTCAAGCTGATTGGCCAATTACACCAGTGATTGTTTCTCTAATGGAGTTAATCCAGCAGTAATTGTAGACGGAGAAAATTGAAAAGCCACGAAGTGTGCAGACCTGGACAGAGCAGGGAGGGCTGATAAAAAAAAAAAAAATAAAACAAATAGCATCACACAGCAGAATAAACTGCAATATCACTTATTAGACATGGCAGCGATTGGCCTGATAAGCACTCACTGAGGCTGATGTTACAGTAGGTACGCTGGAAATCTGACACCCATAGCTTAATATGACCAGGTTTAATTAAGTTAGAAGGCTATGAACCCGTCTTGTAGAAAGACGAAGAAGTACTTAACGAACCGTGCCTCGGATCCACTGTTTACATTTGCAAACATAAAAGCAGCAAAAGAAACACAGCAATCCCATTGGGTCAGTTTTAACAAGTTTTTTTAAGTATCAGATTAAACTAAAACCACTTTTTGCTCTGCCTCCTTTTTTCCACCTCGCCTTTTTTATATCAAATCAGTCTGTCAGTGTTCAAACGTCCACAGAAAGAGTGAAAAAAAAAAATAAAATAAAAAAATAAGAAGACGTATGCTTTGGTTTGTCCAACAGCAGAGGACAGGGATTACGGTCACTCAAGGCTAGTCAGAGAGGTCAACAGAGGAATCATGAGCACCGCTTGTTTCCTGCAGGAAGAAGAGACTAAGCATAATTCAATTCTGTAATAGAATGAACGGCAGTCGAACCAGATAAGCTGAAACAATCCAAATATCGATTAATTGATTGAATGATTGACTTTTGAACACGGCAGAGAAAACAACTGTAAAACAACATAGGAAAAATGTATTACATAAATAAATAAAAGAGATTTTATTCCATTTACAGCCTAACAGCTCAGCGGTATCATGTTGGTGGATCCAGCCAAAGCCACGAGACACTATGCGTTATATAAACACTCGTTCGTCAATAATCATTCTTTTAATGTCACATAGCTATACACAAAGTTCAGACATCCATATAAACACATATATGGTATGAACATTAGACAAACGGCGCTTAGTGTACAGCGAGTACACTTACAAGACCTGTCAGGATGTGCCGGTTGTTAAAGTAAGGATCCAGGCGCAGACGTTGATGAAAACCAAGATTTAATGGTGCGACAACACAGAGAAGGGTTTTGTCCATAGACAATGATCTGGCCATGAGTGAAGGATCAGACGGAACTTAAATAGGGCAAACAGATGAGGAGAATCAGGTGAGGCATATCAGGAACAGGTGCAGTGAATAATCATAATCAGGGGCAGAGCTCTACAGGCTCTGACAGGACGCCCCCCCTTCCAGGTCGGATTCCAGACGACCTACAAAAAGAAAAAAATAGTCCCCCATCGTGGGTGGGTGGAGGGGGCCCACGGGAGGTGGTCCCCGAGTCCCAGTATGAACGGCCCTGGAGGTCAGGCGGACGACCAGGTGGGCGTCCCCTGGCTGGACGACGGTCGGGAGGACGGCCGGATGGGCGTCCCCTGGCTGGACGACGGTCGGGAGGATGGCCGGATGGGCGTCCCCTGGCTGGACGACGGTCGGGAGGACGGCCGGATGGGCGTCCCCTGGCTGGACGTTCCAGCACGAGATTGTAGCCGGGCGGACGGCCCGGTGGTTCTCCCTTGGCTGGATTGGAGACAGGAGCTGGGTTGAGAGGAGGTGTGGGCACAGGAGCCCCGAGACGACACGGTGGCGTCGGAAACTGAAAACTCAGGCAAGATTCAGGCACAGGGGCCTGGAGACGACGCGGTGGCGTTGGGGCCTGAAGGCTCAGGCACGGTGCAGGCTTCGGAACCTGGCGGTTCAGCGGAGGTGCAGGCTTCGTGACCTGGCGATTCAGCCGAGGAGCAGGCGCAGTGGCCCGGAGACGACGCGGTGCAGGCGCCGGGGCCTGAAGGCTCAGGCAGGATGCAGGCACAGGGGCCCGGAGACGACGCGGTGGCGTCGGGGCCTGAAGGCTCAGGCGCGGTGCAGGCTTGGGAACCTGGCGGTTTAGCCGAGGAGCAGGCTTGGGAACCTGGCGGTTTAGCCGAGGAGCAGGCACAGGGGCCCGGAGACGACGCGGTGGCGTCGGGTCCTGAAGGCTCAGGCGCGGTGCAGGCTTCGGAACCTGACGGTTCAGCCGAGGTGCAGGCTTCGGAACCTGGCGGTTTAGCCGAGGTGCAGGCGCAGGGGCCCGGAGACGACGCGGTGCAGGCGTCGGGGCCTGAAGGCTCAGGCGCGGTGCAGGCTTCGGAACCTGACGGTTCAGTCGAGGTGCAGGCTTCGGAACCTGACGGTTCAGTCGAGGTGCAGGCTTCGGAACCTGGCGGTTTAGCCGAGGTGCAGGCGCAGGGGCCCGGAGACGACGCGGTGCAGGCGTCGGGGCCTGAAGGCTCAGGCGCGGTGCAGGCTTCGGAGCCTGACGGTTCAGTCGAGGTGCAGGCTTCGGAACCTGACGGTTTAGCCGAGGAGCAGGCGCAGGGGCCCGGAGACGACAAGGAGGCGTCGGGGCCTGAAGACTCAGGCTCTGGAGCTCTGACTTGGAGCTGGCAGGACTGGGCTCAAACTCTGGCGGCAGAAGCTGAGCTGGAGAAAGAGGAACTGGAACTGAATTTTGTGGAACTGGACTGGCTGTAGATGGAGAGCAGAGTGGAGCTGAGGCAACCGGAACTGGAGCTGAGCAAACTGAACCGGATGGAGCGGGAAGAGTCGGAGCGCAGGTCGAGGCTGGGAAAAGTGGTCGTGGGCCAGCAGGCCCGACCTCTCCCGCAGAAGTTGGTCTGTTCCCACGGCGCCGTCGTCTGCTGCGAGGTGGTGACGGGCGCTCATGCCTGCGGGGTCCGGTTCCGGGAGGACAGTACGCCAGCCTGGAACCGATGAGGGAAGACTGATGCTTCACGCACTGCTCCGGGCTGGACACGCCAGGCAAAACAGAAACGACACCGATGGTGGAGTATGGAATGATGTAGGTAACTTGATCTGAATCAGTCTCATCCTCCTCATCTGTCTCCGACCAGTCCGAGAGGGGGGCAACCAGCGCAGCCAGAGGATGAAAGACGCCGCCTGACTTGACAGAAGTGGTTGCTGCGCTGGCTGCTGGAGGAGCGGATCGACCCTCAGTTCTGGTCATCAGCTCTCTGGCCGCCTGATGAGCCTTCTCTGCCTCCAGTGTCAGATCAAATGGGCTGAGAATCGGGCGCAGCAGAGGAAGAAGCTGTCGGAGCGTCTCGGCCTTCGTCAGGCGCATCCAGGGAGCCGTGATGGTGGGAATCACGTGCAGCCGTGTCCAGACTAGCTCGGTGAGGAGATCCTCTGGGAGACATGCCGCTGGAAGAGTGGATCGCCCTCCAGACCAGGTGGGCTGCTTCCGGGCTCCCTGGTCAGCAGACTCCACCTCAACCTGTAGATCTGCGTAGTCATGAGGGTCCAGGATCGGGCGCAGCAGAGACAGAAGCTGGCGTAGCGCCTCGATCTCCTCCAGGCGGATCCAGGGTGACGGGAGGGTGGCAATCGTTTCGAGCTGATCCCACACAAGCCAAGCCAGAAAATCTGCCGGTTCGTCTGCTGAATCCATTTCAAGGCCGGATCATTCTGTCAGGATTTGCCGCTTGTTAAAGTAAGGATCCAGGCGCAGACGTTGATGAAAACCAAGATTTAATGGTGCGACAACACAGAGAAGGGTTTTGTCCATAGACAATGATCCAGCCATGAGTGAAGGATCAGACGGAACTTAAATAGGGCAAACAGATGAGGAGAATCAGGTGAGGCATATCAGGAACAGGTGCAGTGAATAATCATAATCAGGGGCAGAGCCCTACAGGCTCTGACAAGACCCATTCAGGTCCTATTTAACTAAATGTCATTTGAATATAATATGTTCAAACTTTTTTTTTTAAACTTGGTGAAGTTTGGAAAGTTTTGTTTCTACAAAAAAATGATCCCGCAGCTTCACTCCGCTGACAAGAACACAACATGTTTTCGTATATAATATAATTTTAATATTATTTTTCCTAATTCTAATATTTTAATATTTTTGTTGTAGTTTCCATTATGGTTCCAGTGGGTTTCGTACATGTCGCCCTACATTTTCATTTATGGGGGAGTTTGCCACAGTAAAACGTGCCTTACTTTAGCTAAATATAAAAATGTTTCTTCATAACTTTTTTAATAACCTAAATATCTTGCATAAATAATGCATATATTTTATATGTGGTTTCCAACAATAATAAGAATTATTTTTCATTAAATCTCACAGTTTATGGATTAATTATATTTACATTTAGGCCACATTAGAATTTGTTTATTTTATTGACATTTAGCAAAATGTTGTCGTTATAAAACCAGATCAACACTTTATGCATTTCCTGTGTAATTATTCAAAAATATATAGTTTAAATCCTCCTCTGAGCACAACATATTGGAGTAATCTGCAAATAAAACAAATTTCATTATGTTTGCTATATTCCACATATCATTGTTATACAGCACAACTAGTATAGGGCCTAATACTGACCCCTGGGGGATCTCACTGGAAATGTACAAACAATGTGACTAATAATCATCCATTTTTACAAACAGTTCCTTGTTACCTAAATAGCTTTTTTATCCAATTTAGCACTAGTCCCATAAACCATACTGTTCTACATAAAGAAAATAAAGTGAGTTGCTAACATATTCATCCAGAACTTTTTGCATTTAAATAGAATCTGCTGACAGGGCAATTATAGGTAATGTCAACTGCAAATCTGGTCTTTATGGAAGAGTGTAAAGAAAGAGACCATTCCTGAAATAAGACCCCTTTGAAGTAAGTTAATAAGTTAAAGCTTGCCACAAGCCATTTAGTGGACGGAGTAAATCAGTTTATGGGAGTTGATTTGAAGAAGGACAAAATTCAAGATAATTCTGGAAGAAAACCAAAAGTCTTTAGACTGGGCTGGAGATGTAGCTTCCAGCAGGCCAACGACACTGAACATACAGCCAAAGCTACAAAAGAATAATTTGGATCAAACCATATTCATGTTCCAGAATGTTCTTGTCAAAGTCCAGATCTAAATCCAGCTCAGAATTGTGGCAAGATTTGAAAAGCGTTGTCTAATCTGACAAACTGCAGCCATTTTCTGAAGAATAGTTCAACGTTTCAGGCTCTGAATATGAAACACTGGTAGAAACATACCCCAAAGGGTTTGCTCGCAGCTGTAGTTGCAGCAAAAAGTGGTTCAGCAAAACTTAACAGATATGCATGCCACATCTTTCTAAATTTTTACTTTTTAAACCCATAGTTTCCCTCCCACTTCATAATTATGTACTACATTGTGTTGCTCTATCACTTAAAATTCCAATTCAGTTTAATGCAGTTTGTGAGGCACTGTACCTGTTGTTGAAGGACAGCATCCATTCAAGAAGAGGACTTGTTCCTACATTCAGAAATTGGCAAAAAAGGAAAAAATAGAAAAGGCAAAACGTTCATCCGCAAGAGAGCATAAATAACCTGTGTGTGTATGCGTGTGCATATTCTAGCAGCATATATGAACAAACTCCAGGATCTATTTTATAGCAACAGCACGCACTTGAACGTTTCTTCGTAAATACCGTCAAACGTCTTTGTGTAACACACAGAAACACACATCACTGAACACACAGATCGCAAGAAGAATTCCACTAGAAGCACTAGGTTATTCTCCTTTGCCCATTTTTAGCATAGTTTCTAAGGCTATTCATTTTTCATTATTCAGTAAGTTTAATACTTTTTAAAATGTTGAACTTTTAAAAACATGAATGAAAAGAATGCTTTATGTTACACGGAAAGAAGGGGACCTTGAGATGAAACAAATCTCCAAAAGGTTGTTTAATTTCCATTAATTAATTTGAACAGTAACATCGGCTTTGGTCTATGACTGCAGATACAAGCAAAGGTTAAAACAAATCAGAGTTTATCTGTGTGCCCCTGGTGACATGGTAAAACCCAATTTTAATCTGTTTTACATTTATTTCAATCTTAATAAACTGCTTTCGTAATTTAATCGTTAACGCCGACTTCTAGTTGCGAAATTACCTTGTTCATTTAGGGTGAAAAAAGTCTCTACATCATTTGAAGAGGCAATGTTTTAAGTTTTTTAAGTAATTTCTTAATGCTGATGAGTTTTATGATGAAGAAATTATGTCACTAACACTCGAATCTCCTGTTGCTTTTATGTGACGAGGCTTGTTTCTGATCTGCGACTGTGATAACTCACTGTTATCTGTCTGATAGCCTTATCTTCTTCTTTTTCACTTATTCAGGATTCATTGTAGGGCTTCTGTATGTCAAACTCTTCATCTATCTTGCTGCTCCAGTTCTTTTCCTTTACCTCCTGTCCATCACTTAATACAGACTCCATCATTACAAAATGTCATCGGAATCCTCACGCATCTCTTTTATCTAATTAGGAGACTAGATCCTAAACGTGTTATTGGATTGGTAGATAGCAGTAGTGTTTAATTTTTTTTCTTTAGTTAAAACACATGTGTTTTGGCATGAACATCTGTAATGGAAGATTACAATTACAGATTTACCGATAAGGGGTTTTCTACAGCCAATGCCGATGCCAATATTTTAAACCTAAGACTTCCGATTATCAATATCCATGGTTGATCATTTGGTTAAAGGTAACAAAAAGCTTAGTATGATCCTAGTTACTTACTGTTATGTGGTATCTCAAAGGGTATTGGGAATAATATATCTAATTTATCGTCTGGATAATATCGTTTTTCAACTATATCGGGGTATGTAAATAATTATATGGCTTGTTACAAAAGCAGAACCACAGATCCAGAAAAGCTGGGTAAAACAATTCCTCCTCTTCACCAATTTGAGCTTGAAGGTGAAGCTGCACTACGTTGCTATTGCAGTCAGATATATCGGTTGTTTTAATGTAACTTGGAGCTTTTTGTTGCTGTGCACAAAATACACATGCAACAGGTAGTCAAAGAAAGGGTCTATGCTGCTAGGGAGTTTGTGTAAAGTTAGGCAGATGGATTAAAAAAAGAATAGGAGCAATATGAAGGCATGGTATGCTTGTTGTTTTGAAGACATATTTAATCATTTCATATAATAACTTCTGGGTGATTTGTTGCACATTTTGAATCTATCTGCAGTTTTTAGTCATTCATTGTCTTTGGGAGGGTGGCTTTGAAGCACCAACTTAAAACTACGACTTCCTCTGATTTCTTCTCGTAAAAACTGTTAAGTTATACAAAACTAAGAGAGTTAACCTGAATGAATATAAATAGAAGGAATATAAAATATTGCAGCCAGAATTACTGCCTTTTGCTGACTTTTATAATAACAAACAGGTGAAATACCCTTCCTCTATGACACACGTACAGACGCTGTGCCTGTGACTCTGGATTTACCATCCAAACACTAAAGTAAAACACTGTGAGCTTGTAGAAGGTTACACGGTGCTGCTTTTGTCATACCTTTGAAATGTCTGGGCTGTTTCTGTCACAATGCGCAAATGAAGAAACAACTGATGGACATTTACATGTATTTTCCATATGGGACTATAATTAAAGGGTGTATTACCATACAGGCTTGTAGGTAATGCAGCTAACACCTGAATGTCAGCTCAATTTGAATTACAAAAGCAGGGCCTTCCTTGTGTGAAGAAATGTCGTTCTGTTTGGGTTAGAAATGAAAGAAGATGCAGTAATAGTCAACAAACTGGGCAAATAGTCTACCTTTGCTCCAAAAAGCAAGCAACACACTCTGCATGAGGAGACTAAAAGAATAGATTGAATTTTCTTAATTCTGGTGCATTTAAGCCATCCTGGGTGGAGTGATTGCACACCAAGTTTAATGAACATAAAAGGAAAAACTGAGTGCATAAGTTGGAAATTAATTTTTAATCAGTGGCATCAACACACTCAAATATGTCCATCCACCCCCAAATATTCTTGGTTTAATGTCTCTTATGGAGGTGTTGGAATGTAGTAAAAAGATACTTTGCATCACAAGTTTCTTTACCATATCAGTGGAAATACCATAAATCCTCTCTACTCCTACTCATTTCCTGAAATCGCCCTGCCCCTTCATTTTTCTTCAGCCTCACATTTTTCAGCAATTGGAGAGGAAAAAAATAACGTTATGCGTCTGTCAGATGACAATAGATGTCTCACTTGTCAACTAGCACCACCACGCTACGGCACTGGATAGCCACACGGGAGCGTAACGGTCGTGAAAAAAAAGGAGAGCAATCTGAAGACAGACAGGTAAGTGAACAGAATGAATGAATGGAAGGCAAACAGATCTCTTAAAAGGAGAAGACCACAGACTGGGTGAGGTAGAATAAATTAATCTATGCAGACTAAATATAGCCCTCTCAATCCAATGTGCAGGGCTGGGTAAATAGGAATGTCTTGGGTGGGACTCCGGGCACTTGTTAAAGACAATAACATGTCATGCGAGGCGAGCTTGTGTGCCATTGGCACACGTGTTTGCACAAACAGGTGTGACGAAATGTGTGTGGAGTTTATCTCATCATGAGAAGGAAAGAAATGCTCAGGAGAAACAAGATGCAGTTTAGATTGATGGAGTGCTTAGAGAGAGAAAAAGGCAGAAAGAGGGAGGACTGGGAAGACATGACTCAGTGATCAAGTGAGGCTGTGTTAAACGGCAGGAGGAGGGGAAAAGGGGAAACAAACTGTTTAAGGTGGTGAAGGAAAGCATTAGCGAAAAGTTGTCTCTAAGACATCATCGGAAGCTCATTTCCTTTACAAGTTATTTTTGTTCAGTGTTTGGTCAAATGTAATTACCTAAAATATTCCACAGGCTAAAAGGAAAAACACATTTTGAAAGGTCATTTCATTCATGCTCTCAGCTTAAAGCGTTATATTTTAAAAAATGACAGAGAAAGAAATGTTGACATTAGGACAATATTTTCAAATGTTTTTTTGTATGGCAGCGGACAAAGCAGTAATTATTCTGTCATGAAAAAGCAACCATAGCCGGGAAGCAGGGAAAGATATGTTCTAACCAAGAGTCTGTAACAATGTTTTAACAGAACTTTTGGAAAACAACTGCAGAGAAACAAATGAATGGATTTATTGGTTTTAATCTGCATTTGACTGTGTTTTTCAAATGTTAGCATGAACACACACCTCCAAACTGCGCGAACGTTTGGTTTTGCAGCTTGCTGGGAAGTTAGTCTTCAAATGTTCAGACTGAAATTTAAATGTAAAACATATTTGTTGGGGACTTAAAGAGAGTATAAAACTAAAGGTGGGTGTACAGAAACATGGGTTGAATATATAAGAGACAATAAAAGAAAGAAATTTATGATATGCCACAGTTTATTCGACAAAATCCAACCTGAAGTTCTTAAGCAATGTAGATCAAATACAATGTCAACGGAAATGTACTGTCACTAAATAAAAATGGCCATCCTCTGTTACCTTTTAGTTTCTCATATTTGTTTTTTCCATTGCTACTTCCATTGTTGCTCCAATATTTAAAGTATCCAAAGTATCTGTCCTTTCAGACATTGTTCGAGGATGTTCAAATTTCTTAAGATTCTACTTTTTAAACCATATGATTAAATTCTTTCAAGAGGCTTGGGCCTTTCTCCTGGTAACCGTTGCAAACATGGCAAGTTTGTACAGTCTATTTTTAATGGTACCATGCTGAACTTTAACATTTGGAAATGCTCACTGAAGCAAGTAAAACCTCAGAGGTAGCTTTTCAGTCTTTTGCAGTAATACATGGTCTGACCTTAGGTTGAACTTGCAGGATAAACTCCTGGGAAGACCAGAAATTGTCTCAGATGTTTTCTAGTGGTGGATAATCTGTCTCACTGTAGACTAATATAATTTAGTAAGAAAAAAAATCACAGTTATAAAATTCTTCCCAGAATGATGGGCACCAACTACTACTGCTATGATTGATAATGCTGATGTTTTTCAGTGTACACACCTAGATGTCGAAGACTAGTACACTGCTCAAACCTTTCTTTTGTAGAGATGATCACATTTACCCATGATCAAATGTTCAAATGCATTTGGTTAGCATAACTCTGCTGGAAGTGACTTTCAAAACGGGAATGATTTATTTTAATTTTTAATAGCTTTACTTAAAGAAGTCCCAAACCAATATGTGATAAGTGTGGCTGTTTTGGAAGAAAGTATATTCAAGGAAGTAATGTTAACATCTAAAGTGGCCCAGCCAGAGGCCTATTTTGAATCTGAAAGAGATTCTGTCGAGCTAAAGATTAGGGTGATGACAACCAGTCCCTCCAGCATTAAATACACGGAGATCATCACAAAAGATAAATTGTCAAAATTCCAGTGGAAACTGACTAATTGCTGTAATGCCAATAAAGATTTTTTCCGTTGCTTATTGTTATATTTTTAATAAGAATGCAAATAAAACACTTTTTTTTACTTGTCATCCTTTTACATCGGTTATCTTTCGAAGAATTGTTTCCCCATTTCCAAACAAGCTTCCTGGTCAAGTGACTGATTATGAGTAGTCATCTCTGTATGCAATAATTTAAATAAATCAGTCGGAAATGGTTTGTTTATGGGTACAAAATCAAGGAAGCAGGGGATGAAATGGCAATGTATTGGTCACACGAAATGGGGGTACAAATCAATCAAGGGCCTGCGACTGAAAAAACTTAAACCATAACAGCCCATATAAACAAGAAATGACCTGAAAATTCTAATTGACACTTCACTCAAAACTAGGGCTGTCAAAATTAGCGCAGGTCGACTTGCAGAATTAACGTAATTAATTTTTTTAACGCAATTAACGCATGCACAGAATGACCCACCCTGTTCTCCCCACAATTCAGCCCGCGCTGCTTTCAGTGGATCCATCCACGGCTCCATGTGAACGTCTCTTCTCGGTCACGGACCGAAGGCATCATCGGTCTATGTCATTCCCTGCTCTGCTGCGCTTGTAGTATGCAGAAGAGACGCGATTATGTCTTGTGCTGTTGGTCGTTTTGATAAAAACAACAAACGTGCATTCCACCAACTTTCCCCTTTCAAGGCAAACAAAAGACGTCTTTGGTTGCAAGCGATCAGAAGAAGCAATTGGAACGAGCAGATGATTAAAATGCAACAATCTGCAGAGATAGCTTCACATCAGGTAAGCCTTGGCTAACAAACAAGCTAACATAGCTAAGCAACACTGCAGCTGCAAGATAACTGCAAATAATTACAGTTTGAACCAGGGAGTAATGTGAAGGTTTGGTGTAACACAAATAATCCCTCTATTGTTCAGAAAAATTAAATTCAAAAATACTTGATTGATCTCAGAGAGAAATTAAGTGTTGTTGTAGCTCATACTATTTAACGCTTCAAGAAGTTGTTGTAGATCCTGATGGCTGTTGGCTGTCAGGATGGATTTCTTGTAGCAGTCTATGTTGCAGGGAAATTGGAGAAGCCTCTGACTGAAGAGACTTTCTTGTTGTAAGATAGTCCCATGAAAAGGATGCTCAGGGTTGTCCAATATTAATGAGAAACGGTCAGCTTTACATTCAGAAAATGTTAACCAGTTTGCCTTAGCAACTGGCTAACAGATGAATAGGTTAAAAGGGCCACATGTAAAGGTGATAGTGGAGTTCAAAACAAAAGTTCCATCCAGCTCTCCTCTATTTCCTTATAAAAATGGCAACAGCTTCTGGTTTTGTCCTTTATTTACACCAAAAATGTTACTTTTTCAATCATATTTAGGAATGTTAATAAATCATGATTAATCGTGATTAATTCCCAGCTACCCAGTGATTAATTAAATTAAAAATTTTAATCGTTTGACAGCCCTACTCAAAATCAAAGGGAGGCTTGCCTTGCCTATTTGACTGATTATTCCAAAAAAAAACTGCATCAAACTTCAGTAAAAACTCAAACAGATATTTCATTCATTCTTTGAGGTTGTGTGACTGTTATTAATCAATGGACCACTGACTGGCAGGCTGTAGCGTATGGCTCTATGTGCCAAGAAAAGCTAGGTCGGTTATCCATGATGGTTTTCAGCTGTGACCAGCTGTTGATGATGTAATTACCTTTTTTGGCTTTTCAGCCCAAAGCATTTCAGCAAACGCATGGTCAAGGTAGGACTTAGTCAAATTTACTTTATCTGCCACACTCAGTATCCTACAGTATGCTAGTATGGTTGAATGTTGAAAACAACCAAATAGTGCTGAAATGTTACTTGCACTTTAACGCTCTTTGACTTTGACACTCAATTTGTGTCAAACTATTCTGATCTATGGTCCAAATCAAGAATCTTCAGTCGTAGAGGCAGAACACAACAAGAGAGCTAGGTTTAGTTTTCAATGGTTATCATAAAAAAACAAAAACAGAACATCATTAGTATTGAGAGAAAATGTAGGTGTGAAAATAGCAAGATATTTTTTTGCACATAATGAGTCTGAGAATCTAAAGTTGAGCTTATAAAATTCAACATTAAAGCAATGTCTGTAATTACCTGGAACAACCCCAAATAATTGTTTCTCATTAGCTCGCTCACCCTTAATGATTTCGCTAGCTACAGATGGCTTTCTGAAATCAATACCCCTGGCCTCTCGGTTTACGTGGAGTAAAAAGGTGAAGGATATGCAACATCCTGACACCAAGTCTTTCTCCCCAAGTCAACATTGTTATTTAGCTCAGTCTGTCTGGACTTACCAATGTATCCACCATCTGTAATGTGTGTCTCTTCTTTTAGAAATGAACTTACTGTATCATGGCAAAAGCCTAGTGTATGGCGCCTTTGCCTGTGGAGTTTCTAACTTTCTTTGGTTGCTGAATATCTCAGCTTTTTGGTTAGGCCAAAAAACATTTGTGTTTTGTGCATGTATTACCCTTTTCAGTTTTAAAGGAACAGTTTGACATTTTAGAGAATAGAATAGGATTTGTTGTCTCTGGGAGAGTGAGACGAGAATATTGATATCATTGTAATGTTTGTAGAGTAAAGCCAGAGTAAGCAAGGCTGGAGCCAGCTCACCTTAGCAGACAGAGTGAAGGAAGTCTGTGTGGTAACAAGATATTTCCATAGAAGCCCTAAAGGTCAGTCAGCAAAACTTTATATTCTCTTCTGTACTACTAAATGCTTGGTGAGCAACACCGACTAGCTGATGACTATGCCTTCTATTGTCTCTCTAGAAATCAAAGCGCTGTGGATATTCTGGAAGGGCTATAATATGTATTACCAGGCAGACAAAAAAATATAAAGCCTAACCATAATGTTAGAAGGTGAAGACTCATGTTTTAGATCTTTCTATCTTTTTTTCCAGAAGAAAAGATCGAAAACCCAAACAACTTCCCCAACTATGTAATAAATAGCGGAGTAACCTCTGTGCTGCTGGAGGAGACGATAAAAACTATCCACATCTTGAGGTTTTAATCTTTGTAAACCTCGAAGGTGGTCCTAATGCTAAAGCTACACTGAAATGCTAACTTTTTGTGTTACAGAAATGTAACTGGGATTTCAGAACTTCTGGTTTTGAAGCAGAGATGATTAAAAGAAGAAAAAAATCCCCCCCCTGAGAATTAGCCCTTAGGCTGACAGAAAGCTACAAAGCAAATGCTAATTTTGCTGCAAACGATTAGCAAGCCAGAGTATCCTCACAGAGCATTTCACAATAGTTGCTAGCCAAATAGTTTTGTTGGCTTGCCTGAAAAAAGGTCTTTACTGCTCTTTCTATCATCACAACAGTGCACCTCGAAACTATTTCCGTTCTTACTTGAAAAAAACAGTCACAAAGATTCCTTGTGGTTCAAGGGCATGAACGTGTGTGTTTTTAGCTGGTTCGCTGTACTTTGCTTCGCGAGCCAAACTTTTACTTTGTCTAAATTTATTGCAGCATTTCAATATCGCAAGATATCGTGTCACGAGGTCTCGTAATACCCTTACTAACGAAGAAACACAGAGAGACTGGTGCAAATGAAGATCCAAACTTTAAATCTTCATAATTCACAGACAGACATTTCTTTCTAAAACTATTTTGAAAAGACATACTGGCGTTTAACAGATTTCTGTGGCTTGCTTTATTAGATGCATGTGGTTAAATTTAGTCTCTTTATTTCTTGATTTTATACTGTCAGTATGTTCAAAATATATAACATTATCATCAAAAAAATTACATAGACTTGCAAGATATATATTATTTGCCACAAAAGTTACAGTTAAAAAGTTACAGTTAAAGTTAAAATGCTGTCTTTTGTTGTTTAATAACATTCAAACCTAAACCTAGACGTAAAAGAAACAGTGCGAAACAATTCTGTTTAAGATATATATATATATATAAAAATCTGGTATTATTTAGATGGTTGATTCAAACAAGCAAAAATTTCTATAGGTTCATGGATTCTTAACTACTTGATTTCTAAAACAGCTTGTTTGTTGACAGCGGCACGCCACAGGAGACACACACTAACAAAAAAACAGGCATGTTGGCTCGTAGCAGGAGATAAATGAGTTATAGAGGGCATTAGTGCTCAGAGCGTTGTATAAACATCCAAACACAAGCAACATGGCTTAACTTGCCTCATTTCCTAATGCAACGGGCCGAGTAACAGTCTATAATCCCCTCTTCCTTGTATTCACATAAGGAATAATTGCCTCAGGTACAAAAATATCCTCTAACAATAGATGGTCTCCAATTGATGGATATTTGGGATCTGAAAGGATGCAGTCATGTACATTATCGCCCGCACTTCGGGAAAAAAAAGAAGACACCTTAAAATTGTGGGTGATTGTGACTACACTATCTTGTGACCCAGCCGTATCAACAGCCATGACAGCTTTAGAGAATTGAGCTTCGGGCTATTTGCTGTCCTGACGGCTTTTCCCCGCTTTTCGCTTGACAAGGGGCTGTAACACATAGCATCTGAAACATCCCTGATCTGGTGTGCGCTTTTTGTGCCTGTTTGACAAAGCAGCATTGTTAAATGCACATGCAGCTATAGCCTGCAGGCATAACTGCATTTGGGGAGGCCTCCCACTGACTTAGCTGTCTTTGCAATCACTTTGTGGCAGCGTCATGTTGCTATCAAGTTCATTGTGGCTCGTGGTACTAAAATATTTGAAAATATCTGGCAAACCAAGTAGCATCGTTACACAGACACAATCATATTGCATACAGAGATTCACCGGGAACTTGAGTGGTGATTTTCAGCTGCACATACCCTGACCAGAATCCAGTCAGCCAAAAAACTTTAATATTCCATCCATTTTTGGTCAATGAATCACACTAAGCACTATCAGGCTGCACTGACAATAACACTCGTCTGTGTAGAAGTTTTAACTGAGTGAAAAATACTTAAACTTTCCTTATTCTCAGTTTTAATGAAAGTGCTTAAGATGAAGTCAGATTAAGCACAGCGATAAAAGAAGATATTTCATAGGAAACAGGTTGCTACAACATGTTGAGACATGTCTGTGGGTTCATTCATGCTTGCTGTGAGAGACAGTCTATCAGCCAATAACAAGAAGGTTAAACGGAGTACTGCAAAGTTGCTTTAGCTTTTCTCCTTTTTCTTTCAAGCACCACCGGGCAAGAAAAACTGTTTTCTCCCACCTCTATATTAGAGTGGTCCCCCTCCCCCTTTCGAGGTCATGCTAACTTAATTATCTTAAATTAGGGACAGATCATAACAGAAGGTATTTAAAGTTACTTTTGCTATAGAGCAGGTCTATCGTTGTCATTTTATTAAACAAACTAGATAGGTTGATGTTATGGGAGTTCTGTCTCTAAATGGTCCCCCGTGTCCTCTGTACCACACAGCTGAGCTCTGCCTGAAAATACACACATGGACTGTTATGTAGGTATAGCATACTTATCAAAATTATCCTTTACGTAGCATTCATAATCACAATATTGACGTTTATTTAATAGGATGCCAGAGAAAGTTCTGGAGTAGGTGGAGTTTCTTTTTCTGAATCTATGGAGGAGGTTCGCTCTGTGCTCATGTAGAGCAAGTCATTTTACCATTTCATATCTAAATAGGGTTTTTAAACCATATATTCATTTAAGAAGGATAAGAGTGACATTCAAGATATCAGAAAAAAGTAGGTGTCCATCCGGCAACTCAACATTGAAGCTATCTCTTTTTTTTTTTAACCAGAACTTAAATATTTGGAGATACATTAACTTAATTCATAGTTTTGCAATATTTTTTACAATCGTAATTCTAATTTATATTATACATTTCTATGTAATAATCTAATAGTTGACAGCATTTGTTCAAAATAAAATTATTTCTACAATGAGGACTGATATCTAAAGTGTTTTTTTTAATTGGGAAATTGAAACAGGTGTGCTTTTGTAATTAGATGCCAAAGTGGTTTGCTAATATAGGCTTATGGTTGCCAAGAGTTACCAGATGAACAATTGATAATATTCTACCCAATAATGATGTTTACTTAAAAACATTGAACAAACACAGAAATTTTTTTTCTTCCATATTTTGCTTCAGTCTTTTACTTTGCAACCACTGTTTAAATATCTTCAAAAATAAAAGTGAAAAGTGAACCAGCTCACACTGATTTTAAATTTACTTCAATAATTGTGACTTAAGTAGAATTTAATCTTTTATTTGTTACATTTTAAGAAACTGACTGGGTTAAAAAAGGTCTGTGATTTTAAACATAGTTCCTACCAAGAGTCTAACTTGTGTTCTCGTGCTTTCCATAAACATGTATCAAAATCAGAAAAAGGCAATACATTGATGTCTTAGACAACATTATTCTAACTGTAACAGTCAATACATTACATTATTTTAACAGCCGTGATGTTTTTGCTTTTCCATCTTAGATAAAAACAATTGTAGACCATGGGGAAGCAATGGGAACATGTTGGATTTGGAACTATTTGCAGTGTTTTTGGAAATCCTTTTTGGAAAGGTTTTGTCTTTACTTTAACGACAGAAAAAAAAATTCCTTATAGATTTTTCTGTTATAGTTGGTAAAGACAAACTGGAATGAACTAAAATCAATATTGGTGCATTAAACACGACAAAACCAGTCAATTGGAAATAAGCCACAGAAAATCTGGCTAGTCCATTTCTAACAAAAAGAATCAAAACATCAAACTGTGATGAGTTCACTATGTGTAAAACGCTGCGTAGACAAAGTTAAAATTTGTCTGGGGTCTGGGATGTGTTAATTCCTGATTTGCATGCACTGTGATCCAGGCTCGCCCCCAGAAGTTGATTTTACGGCACCTTTATTAAATTATGTAAACACACACATTCACTCAAACTCAGATGATACAGGCTTGGAGCTCTTTGCAAAGTGAGTTGCAGTCTATTTTGAAGCAGCCTATTTTAGTCCAAGTTATGAAAACAAAGCATCAGAGTGTGTTTACTGCTACCGTTCTACGGTATATTAACACACACACACACACGCACGCACACGCACGCACACACACACACACACACACACACACACATCATCCAGAGCACTGTTTGTGTCCTGCACCATGATAATACTCAATGTTCAGTCTGCAAACGCCTCTGTTGGGTCCAGTTAAACCACGCACGAGTTGGTGCAAATATTAGCTAAGGCAAACAGGTTTACAGAGACCAAGGAGGGGGAGGGCTGGGGTCTTGACCTTGCCAGCCCTTAAGCTTCCAGGTGGTATATTCTCAGGGGTCTAATTGACTGCATATAGTATTAGTAGCAAGCTGGCTGCTGCGGGGCAAGAAGGGAAAACCCCTTTGCATGTGAATTTAGAGGAATCGAGCTATCACGTTCGCATATGTACTATTCCTTTAGTTAGACCAACGTGATCCAATAGGAGCTACTAATATAGTCCTAAATAGTTTCTCTGCCCTGTCCTGAGGTTTGGTGCTGACCTCATGTTGCCTCTGTGCTAAAGGAACAAGGCAGCAACATTTAGCAATCTAATCGTCAACTGGTACTAAGAAACAACAGGAAATTGTTCAAGCCTCGGCACAGAGCATTAGAAAGAGTCACAAGAGTGGCTAACTTCTGTTTGTCATGTTCCGCTCTCTCTGCTCCTGTTCCTTTCAGTTTCTTGTGTTTGCTCTTGAAAAGCACTCAGTCCAAATCTCTATTCGCCTAGACCTCTTCAATACCTCTCCCTCTCTCTCTTCTTAGTGTCTCATTTGTACTGACCTAGATACAAGCATGAGTGTGGTCATCGACATGTGCACTCACTAAAACAACTCACTTTAACTAAATTGACTTATAACAAGGACAATAATGATAAGGATGCTTGAAGTGCCCAATGTCTCTAGGATGACGAAGACGTTAAGAGCTTGTAAAGTTTTCTGCGCAACAACACAAACTTTACCCACCCTTCGCCCTCTTCTCTCTCTCTTTCCTTCTCCCTCTCCTTGGCTTTGCGAGATTTGTGAAGGAGCCCGATCAGGATCACAGCGGCCCGGATGCCGGCTTTCTTGTTGTGGTACCGCCCCCTGCTCTGAGACATGCCGGACGCTTCCGCTGGTGCCAAGAGGGGTTCGGGCGACAGCTGGTCCAAGGTCAGGCCGGCTCCCGGGGTCCTGAGCCGTGGGACCTGCTTGGCTTTTTGGGGTTCCAGGTTGAGCGGTGGATGGATGTCACGGTCTACATGAAGACAGCTGTGACAGTCCTCTGCCAAAGTAACAAAAACCTGTTTGAATTCTGGCCTCTGCAGACAGCTGCAGTCCAGAAGTTACTGAAGCTGAGGTCTCTTTTCTTTTGGCAGGCTGTCAGGTCTAATTAAATCCCACTTGCTCTTATTTGTCTGATTAAAGAGGGTTAGTTGTAGTCCCAAAGGTCCGGTGAGGCACAGTTGGACTCCAGCTCAAGGTTAACTCCTATCTGCATTTTCCGCCTCTGCGGTGAATCTGGACACCACTGCTCCACAACACATCCTGTTCCCTGATGAGAGGATGAAGAGTTGCAGCCTCGCTGACGCTCTCACTGTACAACAGCATCTCTCTCTGTCTGCCTACCTCTACCTTCCCACCTCTCCCTCCTTCTCCTAACATGTTCCGCTTCTTCTCCCTCTTTGTCTGCTGCCTCCCGGCTCCCTCTTTACTGTCATCGAAGCTCCTCCCTCCAGCACCTCATAGGCTAGAGACAGCTAAGGTTCCTCCTCCTCCTCCTTCTCCTCCTCCTCTCCTCTCCATCTGCTCCTCCCTGTCCTTGTTCTTACTTAGTTAATAATTTCACATCAATCTCTCTGACCTTGTTCTATCCACACTTTATTTTGCGTTTTCCAAAAGAACGCATGTCCACTCCTTTCTGAGACACCCCACCTGTACACATTCTTACACCCATTACATGGGTGTAAAATGCCAATACAAACGGGTTCATCTGCCTATTGTCTGCTTTGTCGTTTCTGAACACATTGGAAAGAAAACAAACAAAACCAATGCTAAACCAAATAATTTGAAATGCTATAGCAAAATGAATAACCAGCCCCTCCCATGTTTTGCTCCTATTCTATTCACCTTCATTATTTGTTTTATGTTTGTCAAATTTTCCTATTATAAAATTTCTACTCCCTGCAACCAGCCCAAGGCAGTTTCCTTTTCACTTCAGCAAACAACGCACAAGCAGGCATCTTCCGAGAATATATTGATGTTGAGTGTTCTGTCTCCATCTGCGGCCACCTGTTCTTGCTCCTCTCACAGCAAACCGACTGACTAATTGTGGATGAGGGAGTGAATGGCTGACTGTCTGCATTGATGTTATTTTGCAAATATCGCCTTCACACTTTCCTTTTTCTGGTGTTGTATTTATTCTTTTAGCTCTGTGGCTGTTTCATTAAAGGAACGTTTTGGCGCCCAGTGCAGTTCAAAAGCGTTGGTTTTTTTCCCACTTTACAACCACAAACTCCAGTATGCTTTATTGGAATGATATTTGACTCGCCAAGACCAAGTAGTGCACGACTCTGAAGTTTAAGGAACAGATTGGAATATGATGCATGGTTTTAAAATGGTGTGAGATGCATTTGTATTGAGTACCCCGAACAATCAAATGCCTTCCAAAGTCACCAATTAAGTAAATTAAACACCTTTTGTTTAATTTGTCCACCACTGTAAAATTATGCATTACATTTTGCATTTGTTTTTAGTTTAACAGAAACAAGGTATTTGCTTGTAGCATAACAAAAAGTGCGACGGTTTGAGGGATTTTAACTCTGTCTGCTAAAATTTTGAAGAAAGGTTGAATAAAATAACAAAAAGAAAGGGGAGCTGGACACTCTGATGGCTACAGGTTAAATAACAAGAATTGGTGAATAAAGCACTTTCTTTTACTTCAGTATGAATGCAGAAAACAGTATTTGCATAACAGACAGGCAGTCAATAGCGGTTTGCATGTATCAGATTTAAATTATTCTTACAACCTTCAAAAGAGCTTCAGATGATTCATAGCTCTACAGCAAGCTTATAAAAATTATATTAAAGTTGATGGATTGGCAATGGTCCAAACAAATCATGAGAGCATTTTACCACAGTCCCTTTTTTTAAATTATTAGAGCTTAAAAGGATGGGTAAGATTTTAAACTGGGGTTTTATGAAGAGGTCATGAGTGGTCAGAGTCATGGCTTTAATAGAGAACGTCTTTAATACCAAAGTTTGGATAATTATAAAGAGGTTTGGACAGTACAAAACAGTTAAACAAAACAGTCATAGCAGGATCACGATCAATGAGGATTTCTAACAAATGTGGTCACCCATTTTACATTGAGGTTTATGCAAAGCTTTTTCTAAATAAATCTTTTACTTCACAAATCCCTTTTGTAATAGAGCTGTTCACATAGAGGCCTGTGGATGTTTTGCACAAAAGAGCAAATAATGTACCATGTAAGACACAATATGTGAGGCATCTATATGATTTTGAACCTTAAGTCCCATTTACATGTGGCACTCACGGTCGTCCAGGGTGATCTGCTCAGACTTGGACTATACTAACTCTGTGGGCGAGCTTGAGTCTGCGATTCTTCTTTTCTTTCCCTGTCTGTTTTTCCAAACTGCTATCTGTTTATGATTATTTATGATATTATTTATAAACAAATGCAACTATACATGTGTATCGGTTTAATTGATATTAGTTTATCTTATTGGGGTTTTTGTTTTGTTGTTTCACTGCCTCTAGAAATAAAGACACGTAACTAATCTTTCCTGTTTCAAATATTTAGTGGATTCAAAAGGTAGAAATATTGGAAATAAGACCAAAACATCTGGCACCCTAGATAACGATGACTGGTTTTGCTTCTAGCTGCTAATAGCGAAGTTGTCATGACAAATGGAGTCCAACTTAGATTAATTTTGGATCAAGGCACTGAAGGAGCAAAAAAAAATGGTGAACACACGGCATGTAAGCAGGAGCAAGAAGAGTGTAGCATAACAGCAATCAACAGGTCCAGCAGGGAATGGATCAAAACAGGGAGCATAAACACCGGGACGAGTGATGAGGCTGATCAACTGATTGTGTAGCACCTATGGGAGAACCTGAATGAGAGTAACCAAGAAAGGCTGCCTGAAGATACACAGAATAAACACAAACAGGCATCAGGGGAAAAACAAAGGCAATGCCTGAAACAAAAATCCACTGAAAATACAAGGACTAAAGAATACAATAAAATAAAGAACCAGAGTGCAACAGATCATGACAGAAAGACAGAATAGAGACAGGAAACTCAGCTCTTGGTATAACCCGAGTCTTGTTGACTTTCATTTTACTACTCTCTCTGTGGGAGGCTTTTCATCTGGAGAATCCAAGATTTTGGATCCGAAACGTTCACACAGTGCAGACGCTCACAACCACACAGTGATTAAAAAACGATAAAAGGCGTTCTATTGTTTAAACATATTTAATCAACTTCTTAACAAAGAAAAAGTTCAAATTTTTATTTGACTCGTGCAGACTGAAGAATGGAAATGGATTTTAAAAAGCTTCACATTAATTTATCAATAAACACTGTTAAATGTAGTCAGAAGTACCGGCAGTGGTAAATGTGTCATGGTGTCGCATTAGCTTAACTCTGTGGGTGTTACTATACAGTTTCTTGATCTAAAATATTATAGTAGAGCAGCATATAGATGCTGACTATGCAAAGAAAAGATTATCATAAATTAAATCTGTTCAAATATTACAGCATGCTTAATTAAACACTTAATTAGAAATCGAATAAACTGGCCTTAGAATGTAGATATCTGCCAGGTATTATGCAGATATCATTGAGCAAACTCAAATAAATTGATGAATGTGTTGCTGTCTTCATCCCTCATTTCAACAGCTTTGCCATTAGCGGTTTCTGCATTGATTTTCTCTCCTCTCTAATGAGTCCATGTTGAAAAGATTTTCTCTGCATCCCATGGACTAAAGATGCTCAATAAAATAAAAGCAGTTTCTAAAGGTAGGAGTGACTGTGTGTTTTATCAGAGGTCACTCTGTCGCATTGACAACACTTTTTAGACACTCAAGGACACCGACATAAAACTATATAAACAAAAATGGCAGGCTGGCGCAGCAAAATTACTCCGTGATTCATACTTCACATCTGGGGCAGCGTGTCTGGGTGAAAGTGCATGGCCGCAATATTAAAAAGGTGAATGTTGCTGAAAATGGGGTGTCACACACCCTCTGTGGAAAGGATGAAAAATGGATCAATCAACGTGAGAAACAAAGAACAGATGAGTAGATGAGAAGCTTCATTAGTTGTCTAAAAGCAGCTGGGGAGTAGATTAAGCTGAGAAAATGGTAGCAATAACAGCAGCTATAGAATGAAATCCCTTCCTTTGCTTTTTGATTTTTTCTTTACCTGTGTATTACTAGCTCCATGGTAACCAGAAAGCTGCCAGAGGATCTACCAGAAGGACGCCTATGGATGAATCCTCTTGACATACAGAGAGGAAAAGCCAATGTACCAAGATTAAAACAATCTTTCCTGAAATTTGCTTTGAAGATCAGATGGGTGGGTTCTAACACACAACTCCCTCCATCAGAGTCACCTGAGGATTTTCCCAAGTTCTGCGTGGTACAAAACAAACAAATCTGCAGCAACTGGACTATTGATAATCCTCAGGGGATGGAACATGTAAACACGTGTGTACATGTGCTAGCGAAAACACTCAGACAGTCCACAGGGGTCCAATTGTGCGTCATTAAGGGGGTCCATGGTTGACACCTGTATCTAACTACATTGAAAACACACAACCTTACTGTATGGACTGTTAATAAACACTGCAGACGTACACAGCAGGTGACGAAACGCATCGTTCTATAGCTTCTCCTTCTTTTGAAGTCCTCATGGTTTCCTGTATTATCATAAATTATGAAATCTGAACAAAAAGTGTTTTTCAATGGAAAACATAAAGAAAGATGTTTTTCTATCAATTTTCCTAACTTATTTTTTACTTGTATTCAGTTAAAGAGAGAGGTATTTCTTCTGTGGAGTTGTCTGCAGTAGTCAGCATCTTACTTGCTAGCAGTGGGAGGGATCTTTTTGACATTCTGAAGTGGCTCATCATTTAATCTTACTAGAAATTGTTCATTTATCCAACTTCAGGAATTATTAAGAGCTTATGGGTGAGCAAACTTTTATTCAGTGTTTTAAAAAAATATTTGTATTTGTTCATGTCATTAGATATTCGCTCTGCTATTACATGCATAACATACAGAACATCTTTCACATGAACGAAAAGGAACAGAAGGAAGATACATCTTGTTTGATCTGTTCCTTGTAGCCCTATCAAAAATAAACAATGTTTTCCCTAATCGAACTCCAGCTCCTCCAAGTCACCAAACACCAACATAAATATTAGCACTAAAACACTTGTCTTACATTTCACAATTACAATAATTTGTTTTAAACTTGTATATATTCATTCATAATTTGGTCTTCAGACATTTTTTTTAACTTACAAACACTTACACAACATTTAAGTTCTTCATTCAAGGAGGACTTACCACAAAATTTCGTTTTCACTATCGGAACATTAGAGTAATTTAACCAGATCTTTTTCTGACGGGAAAAAGATCTGTTTGCCCGCTCCTCTCAGCCGCCATGTCTCTATAGACAATCAGCCTTTTGAGGAATCAGACATCCGCATATCACACTGTTTCAGCAGCGAGTAGCGCCACTGATCAGCTCAAAAAAGCAGCAGAAAAACAAGAGATCGGCATGGAAGAAGCAGGACTTGTTGCTGTGTTTCTTTTTGCTGTTGCTATAAACTGCTTCACCAGCAACTCTTCTCATTTTTACAAAGCAATTAGCGCGACTTAACCACAGCTCCCGCTGAGTGACTCGATCGGGCCATTCCGAGTACATACCCCCATACAGGTACTCTCCTCAAATGGCCCCACGAAAACGGGCCTGTCAGCCTGGCCCGATGAAGTGGAGACACGCAAATATCAGGAAGGTCTGGTCAAATCACCCTGAAGTTTTGATAGTGGAAATTATCTTCCTTAAAGGAAGATGCCTCAATCAGGTACACAAGCAAACACACACCACGATCATGACAGTGGCTCAACCGCTGTTCCTTTTGGAGTACAAAAACAAACATTCTGACCACCGATCTAGAGCAGACCGGCTGTTCGGAAAAACTCTGGTTCCTCCCTCTGGCCCCTGAAAGAATATCAGCTTTCAAATTATGCATAGTATCAATATGTACATAGAAAGGGTGTCAAATAAAGGCAAATTTGACATGGAAAAATGTAAAAACACAAAGGGGTTAAATAAAAACTGGACCTCCAAAAAAATATGCCACGCCCCCCGAGCTAAATTGCCCTGGCGCCGGGTCTGCCCCTAGGATTGTCAAAACAATCATTATGTTGATTTATTCAATGCTAAGAAATGTTTTTCCATTATCATTTGTGTAAACGTTTATTTGAAATTGTCGAACTGTCTCCCCAAGGTGGCAGAAGAATTCATACAACAGACACACAGGTGCTCCGCCAATCCCCTCACTTGCAGTTTTCGCCTGAATAATGATGACTACATATGAAAACAGTGAACTGGTACTGAAAAAGTACTAAGGAGCACTGACAAACACATTTTCATTTACCTAGTTTCAAACAGCTTGTTCAAAGCTGAATCCAAGGTGTTTACTTCACCATGGATACCGATATTATTACCCAGAGCCATTTTGCCTGCTATGACCCAATAACGTGAATCTTTCTTCATTATTTTCACATAGCTGCTGTTTCCTTGTCTGCTACTCATTAGTTTTGTTCTATTTAGGATAATACAAATATTGCCATTGTGTTAGTAATTATGTTGTTTGTGTGTATATTAAAAAGAAACCAATGCCTTTTACTTCTCTGCTGTATCAACAATTATGTTTTGTAGTTTTCTTACTGGAGAGTCATCTAAAGAAGATTGCCCACATCTTGAAAAAAAGAGAGATCAATCTAAAAAATGTAATTGAGACAAATTGCCCTCAATCCAACCTGAGTGTGTTTCCACCTGTATTTATTGTGTTTTGGTTGAGATTGGATATCTCTGGACGAAAGGTTAGTGCCAGGTCTAAATGGAACAGAACTATTGCAAAACATCAAAAAGCATATAGACGTCTCACATACTCAGAAGACTGCAGATCATCACAGTCTTTACTGTTAATAAGGATGTAATTCTGTGTGATGTGAGTTTTCAAGATGGGAGAAAGTCACCTTGCAGCGAGCACTGCTCCTTCTAGCTATTAGCTTCAGAGACCGGTCAGAACAAATCTATCAACTACTAATTTCTTTTTCCAGACTGCAGATAAGGAAGGACTGCTTATAAAATCTGTAGCCCTTAACAGTTTCTGGAAGGTATTTTACATGGGTTAAGACAATAAAAGAGATGTAATATTACATTTTAACTAAGACATAAAAAATGGGCTGATTATTATGATTTAATTGGACAACAAAATAAGACGTTTGTTGGTGTTCCTCAATTGCACCTTGCAGCAAAGTTTTTCTGATTTTGTCAGTTATTTAAATCATGTAAAAACATAAGGTTTTATGTTATGCATTTATTATTATTATTATTATTATTATTATTATTATTATTATTATTATTATTATTATTATTATTATCATTTATTTTATGTTATGCATTACGGTCATTAACTTCTCAATTCATGGTTACAGATTCTCTCCCTCACCACATTTCTCCATGTTGCACACGCATGCACACACATACTGTACATACATGTGTGTCTCAAGCTGGTGCCAAGCAGCCCTTCCTGTCACTTCACAGCTCCTAAAGTGTCTCATCAACAAACAGATGCCAGCA
Source organism: Valencia hispanica (assembly GCA_963556495.2). NCBI lineage: Eukaryota > Metazoa > Chordata > Actinopteri > Cyprinodontiformes > Valenciidae > Valencia > Valencia hispanica. Next base: position 44,560,873 of record OY747700.1, on the reverse strand, counting down.
TAACAACGTCACCACTCTTTCCAGCGCATTCAATGACCAGATACATATATTCTCCTGAATGACATGCTGTACATATAAAAGTCCTTAAAAGCTACCATTGTGGAAATCCTTTTTACAGGTTTAGACAGACTTACAGTATTACAGTTGCAAGGCCACACAAACAAAGTTGCAAACAAATATGTGTGGCTGCGTATTCGCAGATCTTTCTTTAGAGCAAATCTAAAATATCTAAAAGACATTTGCAGTTTTGGGAAGCTGAAATACCTATGACTGATGCTAGCTGACACACTTTTGGCTGGCATTTGCAAAGCAGCCGATTCAGTGAAGCCATTTTTGTTACTTTGCGCCAACTGGCTGTACCCCCAACAGTGGACATTTTGTGGAAAAGCTAATGTTAGCTTCTAAGGTGGTGTTTCCACTGTGCATATTAAGGTATATCAAGGTAGGCAGTAATAAACGTTTTTAGAGAAGGTCTAAAGTATTCACCGATTTTAGCTATTCGCTGGTGGCTGAGGTCCCTTACCCCTTCCCATTGTATTTCCAGCCTTTTAATGACTTTCATTTTCCTATATTCTCTGTATGCTGATCATTTACACATAGCAGTTAAGACTTTTTGCACTGTTTGGATGGGTTTCTGCATAAAAAAGTTTGTTGAAACTGCTTGTCTTTGTTATGTGGCCCAAACATGGTACAGTTATGCTGTGCTACAGATGTACTCAAACTTCCAAGAAGCTGGAGATTTCACTTCCTACTCAAACTCAAAAATGACAACCAGATGTGGCACCGTTTGCTGTAATAAACTAGTTAGTAGCACTTCTGATGAGGTTTATCTTTTTAAATTGGTCACAATTGTGAATGCCCCATGGATGCATTGCTTGGAGTATCTATGTAAAAAAAAGGAATCCATTGCTGTTGTATTGCTAGTAGTAGTAGTAAACATTAACTGTAAGCACAAGTTGCAAATTCAGATTTTTGACTAGCAGGTGGAACAACGTTAAACTGGGTGGAACATTATTACCAGAGCTCCAGCTTCTAGATAAACTGGATTTTTGGAGTTAGTCTATTTCCTTGCGCTAATATCCAGACTAAAACAAGGAGGAACAAGTGTTTCCTAAGTGAGATGCTGGCAGTGATGTAATCACAAGGACACAATCTGGTTCTATATTTGTTGAGAACCAAACTGTTCATTTTATAGAACCTGTTAGAACTGGCTCCAGCACCATACCTGGTTAATCACTGTGTACTGGGATTTCTTCAGATCATGACAAAACTGACTGATGACACACTGATCACCTGTGGTGTTAAGATTAACCTGATATCAACAGGTTCCCCTTGCAACACCAAATGAACTTGGATTTTTCGGCCATGTATTACATGTACTACATATAATTTACACATAAATGTAAATAATGACCAAGACAAAGGGCATCAGATTCTCAGAATTCAGCACCCTTTGTGACTCTTAAACCCTTTTCGAAAAACACTTAATTCCACGATTCAGATGGTCTCTATTTGTTTTCCTATAGTGTGTGGAAGTTTTAAGTTAACTTACCGATGTTAAACACCCCTAAACAAACTGATTTACGTAAGGGTTAGCTGCACCGCAGTCTGGTTTACTGATTGCAAACTGTCTGCTGCATCTCAGATTAACAGCTAAAAGACACCAGAACAACAGGTTGGTGTCACAAACATTATCATGTTTCATCAGGCTGAACTGAATTTTACAGAGAACAGAAAAGAGAGGTAAAATGGGGCGACTGTGCCTCAGGTGGTAGGAGTTCATCCCATAACCGGTGGGTTGCTGGTTTGAATCCCTACTCCATCTGTCTCTGTCTGTCTCTGTCATTGTGTCCTTGGGCGAGAAACTTCACTTCACGTCAGTGTGCCCCAGGGCAGCTGTGGCTATAATGTAGCTTACTACGGTCAGTGTGTGAATGTGGGCGTGAATGGCTGAATGTAGTGTGAAGCCCTTTGGGGTCCTCAAGACTATATAAAGAGCAATACAAGTAGAGGCAATTGATCATTTTACTATAAAATGGAATAAAACTGATATACACTACCGTTCAAAAGTTTGGGGTCACATTGAAATGTCCTTATTTTTGAAGGAAAAGCACTGTACTTTTCAATGAAGATAACTTTAAACTAGTCTTAACTTTAAAGAAATACACTCTACACATTGCTAATGTGGTAAATGACTATTCTAGCTGCAAATGTCTGGTTTTTGGTGCAATATCTACATAGGTGTATAGAGGCCCATTTCCAGCAACTATCACTCCAGTGTTCTAATGGTACAATGTGTTTGCTCATTGGCTCAGAAGGCTAATTGATGATTAGAAAACCCTTGTGCAATCATGTTCACACATCTGAAAACAGTTTAGCTCGGTACAGAAGCTACAAAACTGACCTTCCTTTGAGCAGATTGAGTTTCTGGAGCATCACATTTGTGGGGTCAATTAAACGCTCAAAATGGCCAGAAAAAGAGAACTTTCATCTGAAACTCGACAGTCTATTCTTGTTCTTAGAAATGAAGGCTATTCCATGCGAGAAATTGCTAAGAAATTGAAGATTTCCTACAACGGTGTGTACTACTCCCTTCAGAGGACAGCACAAACAGGCTCTAACCAGAGTAGAAAAAGAAGTGGGAGGCCGCGTTGCAGAACTGAGCAAGAAGATAAGTACATTAGAGTCTCTAGTTTGAGAAACAGACGCCTCACAGGTCCCCAACTGGCATCTTCATTAAATAGTACCCGCAAACACCAGTGTCAACATCTACAGTGAAGAGGCGGCTGCGGGATTCTGGGCTTCAGGGCAGAGTGGCAAAGAAAAAGCCATATCTGAGACTGGCCAATAAAAGAAAAAGATTAAGATGGGCAAAAGAACACAGACATTGGACAGAGGAAGACTGGAAAAAAGTGTTGTGGACGGATGAATCCAAGTTTGAGGTGTTTGGATCACAAAGAAGAACGTTTGTGAGACGCAGAACAACTGAAAAGATGCTGGAAGAATGCCTGACGCCATCTGTTAGGCATGGTGGAGGTAATGTGATGGTCTGGGGTTGCTTTGGTGCTGGTAAGGTGGGAGATTTGTACAGGGTAAAAGGGATTCTGAATAAGGAAGGCTATCACTCCATTTTGCAACGCCATGCCATACCCAGTGGACAGCGCTTGATTGGAGCCAATTTCATCCTACAACAGGACAATGACCCAAAACACACCTCCAAATTGTGCAAGAACTATTTAGAGAAGAAGCAGGCAGCTGGTATTCTATCGGTAATGGAGTGGCCAGCGCAGTCACCAGATTTGAACCCCATTGAGCTGTTGTGGGAGCAGCTTGACCATATGGTACGCAAGAAGTGCCCATCCAACCAATCCAAATTGTGGGAGCTGCTTCCAGAAGCGTGGGGTGCAATTTCTCCAGATTAACTCAACAAATTAACAGCTAGAATGCCAAAGGTCTGCAATGCTGTAATTGCTGCAAATGGAAGATTCTTTGACGAAAGCAAAGTTTGATGTAAAAAAAATCTTTTTTCAAATACAAATCATTATTTCTAACCTTGTCAATGTCTTGACTATTTTCTATTCATTTCACAACGTATGGTGGTGAATAAGTGTGACTTTTCATGGAAAATACAAAATTGTTTGGGTGACCCCAAACTTTTGAACGGTAGTGTATATCACAAGAGACTTCTTGTTCAACCCTTTACAATGTTAGATGTCCAACATCCGTTGTATGCTCTATGACAACCCTGATAAGTTTCTCACCGTGCTTTCTTTGGTTCCACGATGCTGACTTTATGTTATTAAAACTCACTTGGTGCAGGATTTCACTGGCTTTATTAGTGATTTATGGCCAGCCAGTGACATTGTAGACTGGGACTCATCTTTGCAGGTTTATGACAAAAATGTTTAGTGAAAGAGGCTACAAGTTGAAATATTTACCACCTCCTAAAAGCTGGTGGTAATTTTGATACAGGAGAAGAAACGGGAAATAAAGGAGTCTGCTGCCTTAACAAAATAGGAAAGGAATGTCACTTAAAGAATAATGCATCCTTTATTCTATTGACGTGTGCCCACTGTTGTTGCAGCTAATTTCTGTATTCCACAAAAAAAATATATCAAAACAGTGTAGAAAATTGTGTCTTTGATGATTTAATGCAAACTGTTAGATTAGAAAAAAACAACCCAACAGATGGAATAAGAACAAGAACAAAAAAAAAAAAAAAACTAGAAATAACACCTGTCCTTATCATGCAGAGGCTTTGGAGGGGCACTGATGACAGTGTCTACCACGGTCAATGTTGCTGAAGTACAGGGACCCAATGTTCCCTGTGGGCTGATAGCTTTCCAGGAGAGAGGTCAAGAATTTATCAAGGGAAACTAATCTTTTTTGTTCTTTGGCTGTGTCTCATAAATTACTACAGCACATATCTGTACTGGTATAATACAACAGTTGTTGAAATTGAGAGCATTTTACTTTTAATCAAAACCTTTCATCAAATTGATCATTCAAAGAGATGGGCAATTTTACAATTTGTAGAAACATCTAAATCTGATTAAGAAATGTAATTCCATATGTGATTTCCTATAGTCTTTATGAGTACCTTGGTAACTAAGCTTGCTCCGAGGATGTATTTTTTTCCTCTTTATCTCTGTCATCTTTGACATTGTTTAGATACTGTGGTAAGAACAAATATGATCTGACAGAAAAGGAGTGCAAATTGTTCAGCCCTGATGAACTTGATGAGCATGTTTGCCCCAGCATTCAATTTGTGGTCTTTGTATTTTGAAGGAGGCGTTGGGACAAAGAGTTTACGCAAAGACAACTAAATAAATGGACTAATGGCATGAGCAGCACAATGATGGAAGATATGGCCTTCTGTCTTTATGTTTGCTCTCACATGCTTGTATCAGTTTCACCCATCAGGTCTTTGTAACAGCACTAGTTTTGTACATAACGCTGTTTTCTTTCTTTGTCACAATAAGATCGCTCACCCGCTTTCTCTCATTTCGGTGTAATTTTCCATTGACCACATTTTTTTTCCCTTCTCTCGAGTCCCTCCTTCTCCAAGCCCCCCATCTCTCAGTTCCCTGTTCCTCTTATCAACAGTATCTCACTGCTATAAACAGATTACATAATCATAATTGGCAAAATCTAGCGACAATTCTGTAAGGAATACAAACCACAGAGGTCATGTCTCTCCATTTGAAATCATGACTAATAAATATGCCTAAATGCAGACTGTGCAGTCATCAGACATTGACGGTAAGTAATCAAAATGTGATCATCCTAGTTGAATATGTTATCACAGATAATGTTTTATTTAGCTCATTAGTAATCTGTAGCTGATTGCCTTGATCACTTTAGTCGGTCTCTCATGTATACTCTCAACCTTTTAGTGTTATATTGCATCTCGCTCGCTCTTTATCTCTGTGCTCTGCGTTCTTTCCGGCTCCATATAATACCAGCTAATCCAAGCCATGATTCACTGTCTGAATCAGAATTTACTTCCCCAAAAAGGAGGACAAATAATGCTAAAACAAACTTGTGGTAAAAGTTGCTTAAAATAATTTATGAGGTTGCTGAGATAGGACATTGGTTTATAAAAAGTTGACTGATTTTTACAACCCTGAAGTTCCCGTTAATGTTCCTCTTAAACAAGATACACTACTTGAGCGTGTGTGTGCAGTGAGGTTAACGGTATCCTCTTGTAGCTCCCCATTCAGCTAAAATTAGTAGCACAAGTGTTCAGAGTGAACTCATAACAAATTGTACTTTGCTGAAATGGAACAGAAGGGGTAGGTTTAACCAACCCACATTAAATAATTATTTTGGGGATGCTAAAATTGGAAGCTGCTCTCACGCTGTTTCCTACCTTGGTGTATTGAAAAACACTTGGATCTTAACATAAGGAAATGAGGGGGAATCGGCAGAACATCAAGTCATGTCACAAGTTTCTGCATTAGTTTTGTCATACTGCATGATTTCTGAATACTGCATGTATATTGTGATCAAGGGTGTAAAAGTTATCGTGTTTTCTGCATTAGGATGGGATATTTTACCTTTGGTGTGACATCACCGTGCTGTTTCACTTCTCAGGGACTTGTGACTTGACTTGAGCAGCACGCCGATGACTTGCATTTGGACTTGGACTTGCAACATCAGAACTTGAACTTGGAACTTGTTGGAATTAGCATGTAGCCAATGCTAATGTTAGCTCGTTATATTAGGTCAGATTACAGGACAAATTTAATAACAACTTCCCAAAACCTTTTTAAGTTTACTAGTGACATGTTGATTATTTATCTATCCATCCATCCATCCATTTTCTGTACCCGTCCATCCTATGCAGGGTTGCGAGGGGGCTGGTGCCTATCTCCAGCAGTCACGGGGCGAGCGGAGGGGTACACCCTGGACAGGTCACCAGTCCATCGCAGATGTTGATTATTTATTGTTTTCAAATGGTGATAGTGTGGGGGCATTAAGCATAATTTATTTTTAAATAAAGTAAACCATGTATGGCTTTATTTTAGTCTTAAAATCTACACCGTGCTTTCTTATTTTTGACTTACTCTCAGGTGATGACTTGAATCTGACTGGAAGAGTCTTTTTGTGACTCTTTGGGACTCTAACTTGGCCAGTAGGACCTAGCGACTCAACTTGGACTAATCCTATGGTACTTGGACTTACACTTGGACTCAAACATTAAGGACTTGAATGGGACTTGGACTTGCGAGATGGTGACTTGACTACAGCACTGGTCGTCTTTGGGTCATTTGGGGAAAGTCAGAGCACTTGTGACTGTTAAGCCGTTTTCAGACAGAAGTTCTGGAATATTTGCGGACGATTCCATCCGGTCTTTAACCGGAGTTGTGTTTTCAAATACACCACTTTTTTCCAGAACATTGCCTTTCAGCTGCTTTCACACAGCAAGAAATGTACTGGAGGATACTGATAAATGTCTGGGGGAGGGGGAGTGGGGGCTTGTATGTGGATATGACGTAAACCCCACACCCCTTCAGCTTTTTCGGAACATTTCCGGATAATCTGAATGCAAACACCATACCGCGAAAACTCCGCTCCTGTTACTAGGTCTTCATCAGTAAAATTACCTGTAAAGGGTATCCGGACAAAGTCCAGAAGACTGCTTTCAGACTCAAAAGCAAAACAGACAATTACTCATTTTGATTTAAAAATGTATAGTTAATGTGCAATTGCAGTTTAAAAAAAGAGTTATTTTATGAGAAAGGTACTTTGAGATTTATGTCCCGCTGTCTTTCTTGCACTACTTAGGACAGACTGTCTTACTGCTGTCAAAAAAAGTAACAAAGAAACTTTTACTCTAAGTACATTTTAAATAAGCTACTTTTTACTTTTGCTTAGGTACATTTTTAAACTGGTAATTTTACTTGTACTTGAGTAAAATTGAATTACAGTAATAGTACTTTTACTTGAGTAGAATATTTTAATACTCTTTCCACATCTTTATATATATATATATATATATATATATATATATATATATATATATATATATATGTGTATGCTCATTAACGCAGATTTCTAATCAGCTGATCACATGGCGGCAACTCAATGCATTTATGCATGTAGACATGGTCAAGACGATCTGCTGCAGTTCAAACCGAGCATCAGAATGGGGAAGAAAGGTGTTTTAAGTGACTTTAGGTGGCGTGGTTGTTGGTGCCAGACGGGCTGGTCTGAGTATTTCAGAAACTGCTGATCTACTGGGATTTTCACGCACAACCATCTCTAGGATTTACAGAACATGGTCCAAAAAAGGGAAAATATCCAGTGAGTGGCAGTTCTGTGGGCGAAAATGCCTTGTTGATGCCAGAGGTCAGAGGAGAATGGCCAGACTGGTTTGAGCTGATAGAAAGGCCACAGTTACTCAAATAACCACTCGTTACAACCTAGGTATGCAGAAGAGCATCTCTGAATGCTCGACACGTAAAACCTTGAGGCAGATGGGCTACAGCAGCAGAAGACCACACCGGGTGCCACTCCTGTCAGCTAAGACAGGAAACTGAGGCTACAATTCGCACAGGTTCACCAAAATTGGACAATAGAAGATTGGAAAAACGTTGCCTGGTCTGATGAGTCTTGATTTCTGCTGGGACATTCGGATGGTAGAGTCAGAATTTGTTCAGGCTGGTGGTGGTGGTGTAATGGTGTGGGGGACATTTTCTTGGCACACTTTGGGCCCCTTAGTACCAATTGAACATTATTGCAATGCCACAGCCTACCTGTAACCCCCTTCAGTCAACGGACACGGACACAAGGCATTCTCTTTTACGGGCATTTATTGGTCAAACCATGTCATCCTTAATGCCATCAAACATGCCGTGAGAACTAAATAAAACCTAAAAATCACATAAGTTACAGAAATAAGAATATTCTCACAGAGAGTAGCACATTAAATAAATGAACACAACGTTAGATAGACTGTTAATAAACCGTCACGCAGTTATGCTTTACATTGATAATTACACATTGAAATAACTATGCATACCTCATCGATCGCGTTAACTCCAGGGAGTGAAAAACAGGTAACAAAGGCAACTTCTCTTTCATGCGTCTCTCGATAAACTTACAAATGTAATCACATCACCAAAAACTTAACAGCCGCAGTTAGCTCGGCTTGCGCTACATTCTCCGATGCTGGTGTGACATCAAACAAGGTCTGAACCAACCGAACCTCAGAACAATAGTTCCGCTATACAAGCCTACATAAACAAGTCAGCTTGTACACATATTTCAAAGTAAAAGAAATGCAGATAAATATGAATATATATTACTTATATATATTCATGATATGAATATATATTACTTATTAAATTAAACTTATTAAACTTATTAAATTAAAACTATTCTTTTATGGAACTTAAATTATGCAACTGTCTCTGCTGGCAGCTACACTACCTGAGTATTGTTGCTGACCATGTCCATCCCTTTATGACCACAGTGCACCCATCTTCTGAAGGCTACTTCCAGCAGGATAATGCACCATGTCATAAAGCTCAAATCATCTCAGACTGGTTTCTTGAACATGCCAATGAGTTCACTTTACTCAAATGGCCTCCACAGTCACCAGATCTCAATCCAATAGAGCACCTTTGGGATGTGATGGAACGGGAGATTCACATCATGGATGTGCAGCCGACAAATCTGCAGCAACTGTGTGATGCCATCATGTCAATATGGACCAGAATTTCTGAGGAATGTTTCCAGTACCTTGTTGAATCTATGCTACGAAGGATTAAGGCAGTTGTGAAGGCAAAATGGGGTTCAACCCGATACTAACAAGGTGTACCTAATAAAGTGACCAGTGAGTGTGCATGTATGTATGTATGTATGTATGTATGTATGTATGTATGTATGTATGTATGTATGTATGTATATATATACATATATATATATATATATATATATATATATATATATATATATATACACACACAAAATTTTCTGCTCATTATGACGTACTTGGCATTGTTACTTGGATACAAGTTTGTTTGATTGGCGTTAGATTTTAGCTGTGGAGGTGTAGGATACTTCAGAGGTGCGCATCAGTAATGGGCTTCTGTGTATTGTCTCGTTCATCTTCATAGGCAAGAACAGCTGTTCACAGAGGTAGGTATATTTTAAATGGGGCATTTGATGAGCTTGAAGGCAGGGTTGGGGTATTCCATTTTGTCTTGAGTTAGCTGTTACACTGCTATTCTACAAGTTCTATCTAGATCTTTGAAACTGTTATCAATATCAAAATCACATGGATTACAGAACAGTTGGACCCAGTTTACCAGCAATATGAGCAATTAGGAACAAAGGGACTTTGGATGATCATTTCTTGACAATGCAGAAAGTGTTGTAAGTTTTCTTCCTTCATCTGACTCTTTTGTGCATCTATGTCTTGAGCCACCAGTAGTCTGTTACATCATATTATTATATATGATGTGTGAGTGCCGTGTGTACTATGCAACCTATTGTTAAATATATAAAATATCTCATGACCCCGATGCAATTTGTATGTGCGGTTCTTTAGCTTAAACTGTCTGCTCTATGCCAAGTCATCACTTTTAGTGTCAATATATTGAATTGAGTAAATCGTTATCAATCCAATAAGCATGACATAGCATGAGATTTAATAATTCTTTAATTATTGGTGCAATATTTATGCCGTCACTGCTTCCATTCAGTAGCAGTGCTGAATGTGGGGATTCCACCTGGAGTGTGAGAGCTGAGGCAATCATGTGGTAGATGTTTGCATGTCAAGAAAAAATTGTGGTAATCTGCTTAGCTGGTGATCAAATTGCATATGCTACACTAAATACATAATAAGGTGATTATGGAGCATCATTTTTATATGGAATTGTTGTCTTCCTTTGGAAGTAAAACAAAAATAAATATATGTGATAGTAAAATGGGGGTTCAAACACACAACATAGACATTTTGCAAATGTTTGTAGTCACCATAATGCCTGACAATGGCAATCTCTATTATCATGATGATCTAGAGGTTTTTTTTCCATTTCTATATCACTCTAGATCTTAAAATGTATTGCTATTTTAATCTACACACAACAAATAATCTTCAAAGAATTGAATCCAGTTGAAGTAGGTTTTATCATAATCTACACCAAATTTACAGTAAATCTATAATATTCTCTTTATTTTCTACTATCGACTGTATGACAAAAATGAAAATAACATTTATGCAAATATCGGTTTAATATCTTTTCCTCAAATAAAAATTACTAGTCAATGTGGCCATTTGTCAAATAAAGCAAAATGCTTTTCATAAACCGTATTTGCTGTCAAGCATCTGCCCACGCACATCTCTCAGTGACACATTGAGTACAGTGAGTTGCTGCTTTGATGAAAACGATTGTTTTAACACTGCTGGGTATATGTGAAGTGTCTTTCTCCTCCTGAGGAGATGGTGCGACAGGAAGCAGAAAATAACCTGATGAGTAAACATGATTCAAGAGAAACAGTGCAGTGATCCTTCTTGATCTGACTGCATGTATCTATTGTTTTTATATTGAAACTGTGTTTGAAATGGGTTAAGTTAGCATGCGAATGAGTACAAAAAAGTTGTTGTTGTTATTGTAATAAGTCACACTCGAACCTAGTGCATTTTTTTTTCAAATATATATAAGAATTACATGAAAACTTTGTAGAATCTACAGTTTAAAAATATTTAATGATGTTTACTAAAATTTGCATTATACTGTACTATTGTCAGTGTTGCGTCTGAATGGTTAAAAGCAAGTTTGAATCTAGCAAGGCTGTTTTTACATGATGACAGTAACTTGAGAATACTTTTACCCTACAGTGTCAAACAGTATTCTATTTGGAAGTGAACTAAAGCTATAAAATGAGAAATACTTAAGCAAAATATTGGAAATGTTATTCAAAAAGAACTTACAATACTAACCTTCAAAGGTTTGTCTCTCTAACCATCAAAAAGGAGAGATTATGCAGATCTGCACCTACCTATTTTGCTCCAACACAGAACCTGCTGCAGGCAGGGAGTAGAGTTGAAAGGGGCATTTGAGCAAGACGGGTTGCAATTAGAAGAGTACTGTAGATATTAGCAAAGACATGAACCTGTAGCGTGAAGCATTCAGTGACCTCTTACTTTTTGCTACAACTATTGTACAGGTAAGCATACAGTTTAAACTAACTCACATTTTCATTCTTACTCATCTTTTAGTAAATCACTCCAGTTCAGGGTCAGAAAGGGCTGGAGTGCATTTGAGCAATCATCTAAAAAAGGGCGTGATGTGAGCTGGATAGGTCACCAGTCTGTTACAGGTTTAACCATAAGATGCAGGAGCCAAATATAAACCCTGATTCCTCACACATAAGAGTGATGGAGTTTTCAGGCATTACATGCATTTTTTTGAAGTACTGGAGAACATTGTGAAAGTCCAAATATACAGGGAATACATCCAAACACAACACAGAAAGGCCTCAGCTTAGATTCACATCAGGAACTTTGACTGTAAACCATTAAACCAAGCCTCTGTTTAAGATGTCCCTTGAATTTCTGGAAATATATAACATAAAAAATATCAATGCCATAGTTTTAGATTTGTTTTCTTTTTTTAAGCTTTGTGTTTTGTTTCTCAAAATAGCTTTGGTTTTCCCCCACAACTGCTGAGTTAAACCCTTTTGTTCATATGTAGACTACATGCAAAAGAAAAGGAGACAGAAAGACTTGTCTCTCGATTACATCTTTTTCTGGCCAGCCCACTCCTCTCTCCACATTCCACTTAAGCTGTTCCTTTCGTCTTGTTTCGCCTCTAATAAAATTAGAGTCGCTCTGGGTGGCGCTCCTGCTTGTCTGCCAGCTGTAGCCACTCATGCAAACTACCAATTTCCTCAGCAGGCAACATAACTCCTGATGAAGGTCTCTGACCGAAAGCTTGATAAATAAAGCTCCCACAATCGCAGATTGAAGTGTGCGGATTCTGCTCTTTTTTGAACTCATCAGGCAACATAAAATGAATCATCAATGGAGTGATAAAAAATTTTTCCCAGACCTGCTTGACAGCTGTTTTATTTTTTATTTTTTTTTAAATGCTGCAACTTCATGAATCACTGTGGTTCCATATCAGCATTAGAACAGCATAAACAAACTGTAGAAAGTAATGGATTATTGCTTTAAGTTTACAAAAGCATGGTGCCTGTTGTTCCCAGACAAGGGAACAGAATGAGTTATTACTCCCCCACACCGTGTCCAGGAAGAGAGATTGCACCCTATACAAGTTAGCTGCACATAAAATAGCTCGGTCACAGCTTGGTCTCACACACACACACACACACACACGCACACACACATACACACACACACACACACACCAATGTAGACAGTCTTGTCACTAAATATAGCATCATATATCATACTGTATCAAGTGACATGGGAAGCTCAGCGGTGAATAGTGCACACAGGTAAAAGTGGCAGCGAAGGATCAAGAATCTATTCAAAACTGAGGGGGTCAAACTCAAAGAAAACAATCAGGAAACTCGAACTCAACCGGGCTGTTAACTACTATGGGTCACACCAAAAGAATATTTAACCACACCAACTCGATGTAATACTTGTTGAGCTAGTGTACTTGCCTGTGGCGCAAAAAAAAAAGTAACCCAATTAGAAATGGCCTTAATTGTCAAACCTACTTAATTCGAGTCAATAGTGTAAAATTAACATGCATGTGTGAGAATGATTGTTCTCTTGGGGGATGTGCTTTAAAACACACAGGGTCACTGAGGTGAGTTCATTGTGAGGGTTGTTTTCTTAAATCACTGTTGTTCACATGACCGAGTACTACCTTAAAATAGAATGAAAGACCTGCATTTTAGTAAAACCCACTATTTTACTATTTACTGTCAAAAATAAGATGAGTATCTATATTTTAAGCGTATGTGGATTCCCCATTTGGACCAAAACCAGACATTTAAATAAACCAGACAAAATAAGACACACAACCTTTTTTCCTCTTAGTGTCTGACATGAAATCAGGTTTAACCTTTCCTGTTTAGTTCAGTTAGGGTTTTTGGTGACTAAGAGAATGTTTTTAGAAAATGTTTTTTACATTTCTTTAAATTCCGAAGCTTACATACATTTCTCTAGTATGTGGTAGGATTGTTTTCTAAAATTCCATGACTTAGTTTCAGATATTTTGGGTTTCTTTCCCCAAGCTTATTACAATAGATTTCTGGAATTTTGGCCCATTCCCTCTGACAGAACTGCTGTAAATGGGTCCAGCACACACATTTTCTTATGGGACTGACATCAGGGGTTTGTGAGTACATACCCCAGGTACTCGTTTGGTTCCTGAAATGGCCCGGAAAGTGCTCTTTCCGGAACGACCCGGTGAAAGGGAGTCATGCGCATACCGTAAAGGTCCTGTAAAATTACCCTGAAGTTGCGGTAGTGGAAACGGGCCTAATGACAAGCTTGAGCCACAATCTTTACACGGTCTTTTGATTTTGTTCTGGGGATGATCTGAACCAAAACACAATATTCTCAGTGACACAGATCCTGTTTCCCTACTTTATTATTATCAATCATATTATCATATTTTATTTATTTATACTTTCAGATATCATATATCAATGGACACTTGTATATAATTGTTTTAACATATGGACATGGTACCTTCAGGAATCTAGAAATAATACCCAGTTGGTGACAGTGGACCTACGATTGTATTAAATGCTTATGCAATCAGACCAGCTCTCTGCCTGCAATATGCTGCAATATCTCACTGTAACATGACCTTCTAGTATGGCCCATTTATGAACTCTTGTCTTCACAAGAATTAACACGAATGTAATATTTAAATTAAATATCCATCTCTAGCTGTGTTTGATGTTGCAGTTAAATAAACAGATTTGAAGCTTAGTATCCTAACAAATGAAAATTGCCACTAATTTTCCCTGCAAAACATACCATGACTGACATTTTAAAGCAAACGAAAAATGCAAAATGTTTAAACCCAACAAAAAAGTACAAAAAATTAATTAATTAATTAAACAAACAGCCACTCCAACTATAGCAAACTTCTGGATTTACATTTTTTTACAGCTGTATTTACTGCCTGGCAGTACGGTTTGCTAAGATCACAGCAGAGAAGGATCAGGGTCCTAAATTAAAAGAGAAAAGGTTAGCAGCAGCTTGAAGCAGCGGGTGCGATGTGTTTGTTCCTCCAACAGAATGGAGCTGAAGTAGAGCTAGGATTTCAGTGAAAAACGTATCTCTGTCAAGAAGATGGTGTAATCAAAAAAACTACCAAAACTGTCAAGGTGGATCCGATAGGGAAAAACGGGGGCAAAGGAAGAACCCAAGTGGAGAAACAGCACAGGCTGTGGTGGGCCGATCCTCTGGTTTTACAATATCAATAATTCAGTTTTTAATTTTCCATCTGGTATACTGTGACACAGCTCTACTTTTTTACAATTTTTTTTTCAGTTAAAACTTTTAATGGTGGCCAACTGCTGCTGATAAAGACTGGGAACTGTTACATTATTTTCTATCCTGCTTGAAAAAGTGGAATAAAGTTTTTTTTTCTGAATGACATTGCCTTTTCTCTTTCATTTGATTAGAATAAATAATAGATGGCAAGCATGCGGACAGGCATGAATTACACAGCAACTCTCTATCATATCCTCTTAATGCTGTTCAGATTTATAGAGGGGGCGTCTAGTGCGCCTCCCAGAAATCACCGAGGCGACAGGTAGGGTACAACCTGGCCGGGTGACTGTGCATGTTGAATTTAGATAACCAACTAGTTAAAACCCACTCAGGTCTTCCGCCTGTCTGCCCCACTTTCAGATATAATTTCTCTTTTGCTCTCAGTAGTTATGCTGGTTTCCTCACTTCATCAACTGTCTCCTCCTCTTTGTGCTTCCTACCTTCCTTTGTCCCTTTATCTCTGTCACACGTCTCGCTGGACACTGGTAATACTCTGGCACGATTTCAGGGCACACGCAGGATGATCCTGCTAACAGCCCCGAGTGAATGGCTCACAGCCTGCCCGCTAATATGACATTATTAAGAGCTGTCATCTTTCTTTGGGTGGCTTTTTCTACAAAGGATGTGCACAATGAAACAAGCTTCTTTTCTTCGCTATCCCAAATCCACTGAAATCCACTTTCGCTTTGTTACCCTAAATACAGTAACATTTGACAAATAACATTGGCGGCGTGCATCTCGGTGACTGTGCATGAAGCCCACACAGCCGGGGGCCTTGCTGAGTCGAATGAGCAAGAAACCATGTGTTTGCAATGAGGCAACAGATGGAGAAGGAGGAGAAGAGAGTGAGAAGGAGGAGTGGGACAGAATGTGCGACGGTCAATAAACACACACACACACATAGGCCTAACCTTTAAGAGCGACAGATAGAATATGAGATCATTAAAACTCCGCTGTTATCAGAAATCTGCGCCTCATCGATGTAAGCCTGGAACAAATTGGCTCGGAGCCAGAAGCACGAGGGCAATCAATCCTTAAAACCAAGGCGAAATGAAGAACTTATTTTTCAGCTCCTTTTTATAGCTCTAATTCTTCAAATGCTGGAGGAACCAAGTTTAGCATGGAGCATGGAGATTAATCAGACATCAATAGAAAGTAAAAAGAGAAAGACGAGACTGATGGACGGTTTCAGGTTCAACCAAACAAGAATGAAATGGGACGATTTCAGCACTGCAACTTTGAACACTGTCTCAAACTGCATTTTGGTATTGATAATGGGGTTCTAAAAAGCCCTTTAAAATCATTCTTGATTGTCATAAAGTCAGTCAAACCTGCAGAGCCTCTGTCTAAAATTAGTCCTGAATAGGCATGTTAACTTTAAGTTGACAATTTCTTGAGTTTTAATCCTCAAGAACGTTCCACCTAATGCTATTAGTGTTAGCGGACACTTCATCACACAGAGACTACTAACATTAGAACCTTCAATAATAATATTCAGTGATGATTGCAGCATTAGTCTTTTACTGTCCTTATGTATAATTTGTAAAAGTTTGTAAAAGACAGGTTGTTTAAATGCACTGGAGAAACCTGCTTGCACACTCTTCTGTATCTCTTTCTGCTTTCTGAAAACTCCACTATTGCTTATCAAAACAGAGAGATTCACAACCAGCAGGCAGATACCACGCAACGAATTTAGATGGGTCCATAATCAAGTCATTAACAAAGTTACGCATGCATCTGGAAATCGCATGGTGAGCGAAATCGAAACGATTTTTCCTGACGAGTGACCGGTCAGTCGGAAACTCAAAAGACGGATCTTTTTCCAGTCAGTGAACACTTTGTACCTAAGCCTGAATTGTTTGCACTGACAACAACAATCTTCAGAGTGGAACTGGGTTACTGGGTGATTATTTCTATTTGGAGAAATGTCATAGTTCTTAGGTTTTGTGTTTGAAGTTAGTTATTTTCCTAATTCGGTTTAATTATCATTTCAATTTATTCTTTGGTATTTATTTTATGGCACTTCCTTGTTTTCATATCCCCTTCATGCTCTTAGATGTTTTCACCTTTGTTTGTATCCTCCTTCTTATTTATGTTTCCTTAGTTTATTTCTCTTTAGATAGTTTCCTAATTTGTTTCTTCCTTTTGTTCTCCAGTGTTCCCTTAAGTTCCCTTAGATTCCTCCTTAGACATATTATCTTTAGTTAGTTTCTAGTTTCTTAAGAGTTTTCTGTTTCCCTTGCCATTCTTCCTTCTCCTGTTGTCTCCCTGCCACTCTGCTCCTGACCCAGTTTAACTAATTGCCCTCACCTGCATCTGCTTCTCACTAATTAGTCCTTGGTCTTCTCTGTCACTTCCTTATTCCCTCCTCAGTATATATTCCGCTCTCATTCAGTCAGAACTCGCTGATCCGTTGTCATTCTTCCCTGTTTGGTTCCTGCCCTCCAGGTCGTCTGTCCAACTTTCTTGTCCGGCTCCTGTTTTAGCCGTTGTTGCATTTGTTCCTCCTGCTAAGTTTTGTAAGTTCTTGTTTTTTTGCAATTAAACCATTTTTTTTATTTTACTTGCTGCATTTGGGTCCTTAAAACCACCAAACATGACAAGAAATCAGAATAGGTTAAAACTGCATTGGCAACAAAACTGTGATTGGCTCCCTTTTTTTAATTCTTTTCTAAAATGTGCACAGCAGAAGCAGCTGAAACATGTACTATAGTTGTTGAGTATCTCCTGCGTAAGTTAGCGGTGCTTTGCCCCCCCCAGCTTAAAGCACCAGGATGCAGGTGCTCATGCACACCTGCAAATCATTAGGACTGCAGGAGGATAGAGGATGAATTTTCTTATCAACTGTAAGCAAATCTGTTCTTAATTATTCTACACAGCAAGATCACCACTCATATTCTCCTCCGTTATAGAGATCCAGCTCCTGGTGCCCAGGAGTTCCCAAGCAGCCCCTGTTCCAGATCCATTCACCTCCACATAATCTTCAAAAAACAGTTTTTATCTGATTTTCTGTCCTGAGAGTTTTGTTCATGTGGGTCAGACAGCTTACTACAAACCATGACATACATGCTGAAGTTGACCACTGGTTCACATTCTTTTAAAGCTTCTAAAAGAACAAAGAGCAGCAGGTCAGCTAGCAAGATCATTAAAGTGGCTTGTAGAGAGTAATATCTAATCAAGATACCACATATAATGTAGTAATCAGCGGAAATATGCATAGAATCAAAATTCCACACAAAAAAACAAGTTTGGAGTCTCTGTTCAACACATTCCGACAGGTCCTTAAAGGAATATTAAAGGTTTAATGAATACAAAATGTTAATTAGCTAACAAGATAAATAAATGTATATAACAAAAAGATAGCTCTGTGTTGGTTTATTAACAAAAACAAATTGTAGTTAATTTAATTTCAAACTTCCACTTCCCAGCAGATTCTACTGAAATCAAAGTAATCCAGAGATGCCACTTGATATTTGGAGTAATAACTGTAAAAGCTCTTATCTTGTGACTATGGGAATGGTCACAGCTGTGCTGCTTCAATGGGACGGGGATTACAGCAAAGGTAAATAGTGTAAAATTGTTGTGTTACTTTAATTTAGGCTTGACTATCCCAAGGGCTGTGACTCATTAATATTTGGTAAACCTAAAGTGGGTGACTCTCATTTGAGTTATGACAACAATACCTTTCATTCCATCTCTACTTGGACACTTCTGTGTGCAGAAAAGAGAAACTGGTCGTCCACCATTGTTGTATGCTAGCACTGTTAGATTGCAGGTATGTCAAACCTTTCTATGCAGCATGACTTTGTCGAAACCTTTGAAGTCAAGGGTATTTCATCCCTTAGGAACCTTTATGACTTTGAATAAAAATGGCTGTTAACATGCTGTGGGACCCTGAATCATCAGTATAGGTGGCAGGTAGGACAGACATTAACTCTAGCCAGTCCAGATTAAGAGGTTAACATGGATGGATGGATGGAATACAGCCATCTTTAAAAGCAATAACAAAAATAGTTGTTTTGGACTTTAGAATATTTACAATGCAGAGGGTTTCACCATTAAATTGATGACTTCTAGGCGCCTATATTTTGTTGCCGCAAAAACACCCCAAAACAAATCATCACTCCTTGCACAGTCTGTCCCTAGGGTAATTTTGCTGTGAATTCCACTCCCGGTAAGATTGCCAGCTATTTTAAATGTTTTCTATTTGTGAGACAATGAATTTGGTGGGCCTCAACAATTTCATGTCTGAAACCAATTACAGTGCACAGTTTTGAAATCAAACTGGACTTGAACAGATCACTCTGTGTGAGTTTGGTATTATAAAGAGTTGACATAAGCTCCAGTTACACTGTACAATGGAGGATGACAATTTCTATATTGTCACCTTTGGCAGAGGCCGACCAGTGGTCTTCCTTCTAAGTAGTTTATTGTTAGCTTTGATATTAACTACATTGTTATATCCTTATTTGTAAGTTGCTTTAGATAAAAGCTTCTACCAAACGCATATACATGAACTGAAACTGAGCACCCACCCACATCATGTCTTCAGAACTATGAGTTAAAGGCTTTTGCTCAGCGTGTCACAGCAAAAGCAACTTATAAAATCCTATAGGTGTGGAAATTGATTTATTTTCTGCTTAGACTAACTCTCTGACCTCATAACATTGGTAATACCTGGATGACACACACATTCATACCGTGCTTGACAGCCCAGACACCTATTACAAACTGCTACCCTGTCGCCAGATCGTCCAGAGCTGCGTCTGCCGGATGATACATCAGCTGGACTACTGGTGTCTGGTCTCAAGATGGGCTGTGACACAGTTGACCCTGCTAACCCCTGCGCACAAGAAAGGCTCTCTCTGATAAACACTACTCCGGAGGTCGTTTTTGAAAGCTCTCATTACAAACTCTAGCTCGGTTTTAGAAATAATTGACCTCTGTCAGCTTTACGACAAGTGCCTACAAGTCTGCGGGGGATTTGTCACTCAGCCAACCTGAAAGAAAAAGTGAAAATTACCTTTTATATCTAGTTAAAGCTGGAACCGTCAATACTGAGTACTTCCCATTGCTAACCAAGAATTTTAGTTGACTGATGAGTTTCAATTATACAGTTTTAGCCTCATGACCTTACCAATTTAGCGGGGGAAAAACTATTCAAAAATCTTCCCAAAGTACCCTGAGACAACGTCCTCATATCTAAAGGTAAGATGTATCTTTTTGGCAGGCCAATGGGACCAAGTCCTCACTGTGAATAATCTCAGAATAAAGTTGTAAATACTGGATTCTCTCTCAAGAAGCTGTAGAGAGAGAAATGTGGCTGAGGAGGAAGTGAGAAGGATAATTGGCTATCATGAAGTGCAGCAAACCTTCTCAGCTATACTGCTTTAATGCTCAACTTCCTCAGTGTCCTTTGTTGGCGTTCAGAACTAGTACAATGCCCTAAATCAGCTTAAATGAGCCAAAGAGTCTCATACAGTTAGTTTTCTATTTAATATTGAACTGTTTTGGTCTAAGAGCAGCATCAGCATCCTTTGTCTGTATGGTCTCAGTGGTAAAGAAATTTGACTTTTAGCCTTTTTGCTTGTTGCCTGTAAGATGTTTAATGTTTCCCATCGAAATTGCTAAATCTCATTTCACATTTACTCATTTTTGGAGAAAAACAAACACGAGTCCAAGGCCAATTGGACCCCAAACTTCATCATGCAGTAATCTGTTCCTGCCTGCTAAATTACTGACTTACCATTAGAGAGTCAATACCAGCTGTGTTGAGAAACACCAGCCAGCATCTGTCCAATCTTGTAAAAATCGGAGAATGGGTTAATGGACTGAGTGTGCAATTGGGAGGATGGAGGCAATGTGTCTGTGCATCCATCCATTTTGGAGAGCACTCATTTTTCCAGGCTGACAGGGGCTGGAGCCAATCCCAGCAAGCATCTGGGAGAGGTATAACATGGCGTGCACAGGTCATCAACCTGACACAGGGCACAAAGACTGTGTCTTTTCCAGAGAACTATGAAGCGTTAGGGCCACATGGCAGTTCTAAATTACAACTTGTTTGCCTTGGGTCAAGAGCATGACAGCATGTCCTCCGAGTTGATTAAATGCCAAATGGGGCTTAGGTGTCCTGCATTAGCAATGACTTTGTGATAAAAGACCTAAAATATGCATTTATAAGAGCATTAGATAGCTGTCTGTGCAGATAATGCGTAAACCAACACATTTAAATTTCAATAAAGCATCTACATTTGACCAATAATCACCCTGTGGCCACTTTTGTTCATTGGATAAAGAACACACAGATTTGCTGCACTTTAAAATTGGTTAAAAACAGCACCTTCCAAAAATATTCCATGTTTTCACATTTTGTAATTGAAACAAATGTTGGGATTTTATGTTAAATATCAGCACAAAGTAGGACATAGGTGAAAGAAAACATATTTTAACAAAAAAACAATCTGAAAAATTTGGCATGCATCAATACCGCTCGATATCACCCTGAACACACCTCCCCCACAGTGAAATATGGTGGTGGAAGCATCATGCTGTGGGATGCCTTTCTTTCATAGGGATAGGGAAGCTGGACGGAGCTAATGGGATGATGGATGGAGCAAAATATAAGGCAGTCTTGAAAAAACAACAACAACTGAATACTTTAGATAAATGGTTCTAAATTAGTCTCAGTACTTATTAGGCTTCAGGATCTACTATCACCCTCAAATGACAAGCCGCTTCCCACATCAGGAGCAATTTTGGACTTTATTGAATAAAAAGGAAACAACCTTTTACACACAACCAGCTTCATCTTAGTTAAAACTTATTAAAACCAAACATGTAAGCAGTTTGGTAACAGATCCATCAGTGCTTTTATGTAGAAACATCAAATGTCGTCAAACTGCTGAACATTACTTGTTTTTTTAAGACTCAAAATATGTAACTTTAACCTGGTACCCACTCATTAAAGATGTAACAATGTTTTGTCAAAACCATTTAGTCACTTGTTGAAGCATTACTATTAGGACTGGCATAATAATAATAAGTAACAGCCTTTTTAACTGACTTAAACTTCATGAAAATACATTAAATACAAAGTGGAACAACTAGTGAAAAAACAATCTGTAAATTGTAGAGCCTTCCATCATACCTTTGCTTTGCTATGCACAATTAGCCTTTCTAAACACATTTTGAAGGTCTTCTTCTATGGTTGGAATAAAACTGCCATCAACTAACATTACAGGGCATTATTACCAGCAATATGCATAAACATTTGCATTTTTTGTGGCTTTTTGTGCCAAGATGAAGGCTGGTAAAAACCTAGGACCTACTTTTGAGTTCCTACCCACCAGTTGAGAATAACTGGTTAAAATCAAAGCACAATCATGGGTTAGAAAGGTCTAGTCAAAGACCAGACTTAAATCAAACCGAGACTCTGACAAAGCTTGAAACTTGCTGTTCACATACTCTCGTTGTTTATTTTAAATGATCTTGAGCTATTTTACATAGAAAAAGGGGCAAACATTTCCTCAAACCTTAACATTTCATTGTTACTCTGACAGCTGACTGATTCCACCTTTTGTAGTCTTTGTGCTTGGCAAGCTGACCTTTAAGGAATTCAGAAATAAAAATAATAGCACTCAACAAAACTGCAACTGCAAAAGCAGAAATGAAGCAAATTCAAGTTTTGAAAATATTCGAAAGTAGAACAATAAGTGATGAGCGAGATTTTAGAAAGAAATGCTTTTAACATATCACAGAATAACGAGTCCAAGAAGCTGGAGAAAAAACATGAGTGCGGGATTGTGAGGATGAATGGGAGATGTATCTCTTCTTTGTGTGCACTGATTACAGTGTCAGCTCACAGACAGTCCTTTGTTGATCACAAAGCACACGGTCCTTGACTAGCTCGCTACAACAGAAATGTCATCAGACAATTATTTTCATACACTCGGGCCAATTTGCAGCACAATTGTCTAGCTCCACTTGATAGGTGTCAGTTAATTCATTTTGGAGACTATTTTGTCTTGAACATAAAGAGAAAGTTTGCAGGTAATTGGGGAAACAACAGGTAATAGATTCCTGACCGATAAAGGAACGTACACAGACAAAGGAAGCGTTGCAGAACTCTTTCCTGTTCAGTTTTTGTTGGAGTTTCATTTTTTCTCCCCCCGTCACTGTTCATTCTGGGAACATTATGCCTTGAGTAACAACAGAGGACAATCAATTTCCTGTTTTCTCAGTTTGTTGAGCTGACTGATGCCAGCAGACAGCCGGGTACCTAAAAACAGCACAGAGATTCACCCTTAAAACAGGTGCTTAAATACATAGATTAAATAAATAAATTAAAGCTTAAATACACCTCCTGATACACAGAATTAGGCTTTAGAAAGTCTAGTTAGAAGTCACAGGGGGAAGAGATGAAGGCTGTCTCAGAACACCAGAGCAAACTGTAGCCTTAACAGCACATTCTAAAGATATTCTGAACAGAGTGTTTACACACTAACACTTCGGGCAACCCTAACCCTACCCCTAACAACAGATTGTCCAAGTTTGCTATAAGATCAGTCAAACTTGGCATCCACAAAACTAAAAATGGGTGCAATCTAAAAATAAACCTACAGTAAAAGCTGATTAAGTTGGTAGCCTGATGATAAACTTAGTAAAAAAAGAAACTTCCCTTTTTCAGGACTGTGTATTACAACAATAATGTTGTAAAAATCCAAATAACTTTACAGATCTTCATTGTAAAGGGTTTAAACAATGTTTTCCATGCATGTTCAATTAACCATAATCAAGTAATTAACATGCACCTGTGGAATGGTCGTTAAGACCGTAACAGCTTACAGAAAGTAGGCATTTAAGGTCACAGTTCTAAAAACGCAGGACACTAAAGAGACTTCTCTACCGACTGTGAAAAACACCTAAAGAAAGATTCCAAGGGTCCCTGCTCATCTGCATGAACGTGCATTAGGCATGCAGCAGGGAGGCATGAGGACTGCTGATGTGGCTAGGGCAATAAATCATCATGTCCGCACTTTGAGACGCCTAAGACAGCGCTACAGGGAGACAGGAAGGACAGCTGATCATCCTCGCATTGGAAGACCACGTGTAACAACACCTGCACAGGATGGGTACATCCGAATATCACACCTGCGTGACAGGTACAGGATGGCCACAATAGGCTGAAAGAGGCTGGACTGAGGGCTTGTAGGCCTGTTGTAAGGCAGGTCCTTGCCAGACATCACCAGCAACAACGCCGCCTATGGGCACAAACCCACCTTCACTGGACCAGACAGGAGTGGCAAAAAGTGCTCTTCACTGATGAGTCATGGTTTTGTCTCACCAGGGGTGATGGACGGATTCGTGTTTATCATCGAAGGGATGAGCGTTACACCGAGGCCTGTACCCTGGAGCGGGATTGATTTGGAGGTGGGGGTCCGTCATGGTCTGGGGTGGTATATCACATCACCATCGGACTGAGCTTGTTGTCAATGCAGGCAGTCTCAATGCCTTGCGGTATAGGGAAGACATCCTCCTCCCTCATGTGGTACCCTTTATGCATGCTCATCCGGACATGATCATCCAGCAGGACAATGCCACCAGCCATACTGCTCGTTCTGTGCGTGAAATTCTGCATGACAGCACTGTCAGTGTTCTGCCATGGCCAGCGAAGAGCTGGATATCAATCCCATTGAGCACGTCTGGGACCTGTTGGATCGCAGGGTGAGGGCTAGGGCCATTCCCCCCCAGAAATGTCCAGGAACTTGCAAGTGCCTTGGTGGAAGAGTGGGGTAACATCTCACAGCAAGAACTGGCAAATCTGGTCCAGTCCATGAGGAGGAGATGCACTGCAGTACTTCAAGCAGCTGGTGGCCACACCAGATACTGACTGGTACTTTTGATTTTGAGCCTCCCTTCATTCAAGGACACATTATTCTATTTCTGTTCACATGTCTGTGAAACATTTTTAGTTTATGTCTTATGGTGTTGACTCTTTTAGTGTTCATATAAATATTTACACACATTAAGTTTACTGAAAGTAGAAACAAGTTGAAAGTCAGAGGACGTTTCTTTTTTTGCTGAGTTTATTAAGATTTGTCACGTTCTCTTGGAGCTTTTCTAACACATCAAATTAAAAGAACTCAACCTGCAAAAGCATAGTTGATTATATGTATGAAACAAATTAAAGCAGTATTTATAATTTTATAAAAAAATGCAACAAAAAAAAGGCATCATCATATGTGTTTCACAGTTCAACAGTAGAATGGTTTAATGGTCAAATGAGAAGCAGCTGCAGCAAGGGGCTGCAGGTGACAGGCTGCAAACCCCCGGCTACACAGCGAGATTAACCAACACATTTCACTGTGCTCCTGCTGGTTTGGGGTATGTCTCAATCAGCGTTGCACATCTAGACAGTAAGATTTTCACCCATTTTTCTTTGCAAAGGGCTGAAGCTGAGTTAGAATAGATGGAGAGCATCTGTGAACAGCAATTTTGAAGTTGTGCCAGAGATTCTCTGTTAAATTTCAGTCAAGATTTTCACTGGTTCTTTCAAGAAAACATATCTATCCATCCACCATTTTATACTCTCTTACCCTTACAGGGTCGTGGGTGCTTATCTCTAGCAGTAACTGGGCGAGAGGCAGGGTACACCCTGGACACGTCACCACTCCATCCAGGTAGGATAACTACAGACACACACACATTTTTGCATAAGGGCAATTTAGACAGACCAATTAACCTAACATTTTTGGACTATAGGAGGAAGCTGGAGTACCCAGAGAGAACCCAGGCATGCAGAAAGACCCCAGGCCGGGATTCAAACCCAGGACCTCCTTTTTGCAAGGCAACAGTGCTACCTGCTGCACCATTGTGCAGCCTCCTTTCTATATCTACATGCTTTAATCTTAACCATTGTAATGTAGCTCTGGCATTAATTTTAGGGTTGAGCCCTGGTGCACCGTGAGAATGATGTAGGCCTATTCAGAGTGAGCATTTTGCATATAGTCTGAACACTTGGTCTCATCTGATCAAAACACCTTCAACATGTTCGCTTTGTTCCCTACATGGGTGGTGGCAAGCTGCTAATAAGACTTCCTGTGACTTTTTCAACCATGGGTTTCTTTGAGCCACTCTTCAATAAAAACCTAATTTTTTACAGTGCACCACCTAAAAAAATTCTCCTACCTGAGCTTTGGATTTCTGCAGCTCCTCTGGAGTTATCATG
Source organism: Valencia hispanica (assembly GCA_963556495.2). Lineage (NCBI taxonomy): Eukaryota > Metazoa > Chordata > Actinopteri > Cyprinodontiformes > Valenciidae > Valencia > Valencia hispanica. Next base: position 44,534,645 of record OY747700.1, on the reverse strand, counting down.
GGCCTCTTGGCTACTACTCTGATCAATGCTCTCCTAGTGTGACCTATGAGTTTAAAGCAGATTAAAACTTTTGCAAGGCATTGCATATATTCACAGTAAACCTTTGTGTAAGTAGCTACCACAGAAAATGGTGAGTTGTTTGCTGTAAATTTAGATGTCCATACATTCATCTGTTACAGTGTGTAATTTCATTTCACAGGGGGATAAATTGCAAAGATGTATCAACTGGAGCCCTAATGCAAAGGGGCCAAACAGCAAAGGACGAGCTCTGGCCGGGATCTGCAGGTTGCTCGAATGGAGATAAATTATTTCCTCTGAGAGAAAATTGGGTTTGAGCAGAGCTCTGTCGGAGTGAGACAGAGCTTTGTTCCTCAACTCTGATGCACGCGCAAAATGGATTCATCAACGAGAGGGAAAAGTGTGTGTAAGCACATAAAACACAGGACCAAACAGAATGCAGTTTTCTTATGGGGCAGAAGATTTAAGAACCAGGATATAAAGGTAATCTGACAGTAAAGGGAAAATAATTTGATGGAGAGGTTTTAAAACCCATTGGATGGTTGTGGCCATCAGCTGTTGACCATCTGCCAGGAGCTGTGGAGGTTTGATGACGACCCCACGGGTCACCGAGAAGACCCTGACACACGCACAAACACACGCACACACACACACACACACACACACACACACACACACACACACACAAGGTCTAATACGCCCACAGAGGGTCACAGTTTACAACAGAGACGACAGAAAGAAAAACAATCTTTCACAGACCCCTTCTGTCCTTTTTCGCAGTGCTCCTTTGACCCCTTTCTCATTAATCCCAAAAGACACGGCATCTAGTTTTCTATAGCCATTTCTTTCTTTTTGTGACGCTCCTTTTTTTTCTTTTCAGAGACAAAGAGCATCATTGTTTGGTTTGTTGGACAGCAGTGCCAAAGATACAAGTGGGAAAAAAAATTACCTTTTTTTTTTACTCTCTGTTTATGTAGTATCGGCTATGGATGTTTCCCTATTGTGTTCCCTGCCTTCTTTCAAACCACACTAAGTATACCACTTCCTACCTCTTCGCTCCTCCCTTTTAATTTTTCCATCATCACTCACACTGGTTTCAAATGCCGTAGAGACGGGCTGTAATTTGCAGCTAGTTATTGTCAAGGGTTTGAGTACAAATCTGCCACAGAAGCAATCAAGCAGCTCCTCCTAAGATGGTTTCCAAATGCAACACTTCCTGTTAGCGTTGGCAAGGAGACAGCCAGAAACTGACAACACGGAGAAGTGAAGAAAAAAAAGACAGACAATCTGTCTTCAAACACGTATTAATCATTGGTTTTTACGTAACTGTATCACTGTTTGCAATGAAAATGCGTTGCAGTAGAAGGTGAATTCCTCTGTTTTGAGGAATATATTGTGTAGATCATAAATCCAGCACCTATGCATTTTACAAAGCTGCACATGTGCGGGAGAAGTAACCCTCAGGTCAACTTGTGAGTCAGCAGAATCAATCTCTCCAGGTCTTTATCCTCAAAGAAAGTCAGTGAAGGCAGCAGTTATGAAGAAGTTCACAGAGCTAGGACAGGTACATCCTCTGATCCTCTCACCTTCTGTCCCTCTTACCTCCTACTCCCCCCCCCCCTTCAATTGGAGAACCTGAACGTGGGAGGGGAATGTGCACCAGTGTTGGTGTGTATGCAGAAGCAAGAGTGGGTTGGTGTGCTTGCTGTTTACTCGTCTTGCCTCTCATGGAGCCCTCTCCTTCTGAATAGGTGAGGATCGGTTTTATGAGCCCTTAACAGCCAGGACTCAGGCCAGATGGTGTGCTTATCAGCTACTCTGTGTGTCTAAGTGTGTGTCTGGCTGTGTGTGTGTGTGTTTGTGAGTAGTGTCAGGGAAATCGGCAAGAAGTAAATATTTGTCAAAAGCTAAGAGGCATCTGGTTGTCTGGGGGACTTTAGAGTTACAGGACGGAGTTAATCAAGCAGAGTGCTCACAGTTACACCACTGAACATCAATTTTAGAGACGCAGGGTGAGAATAGCCTGGATCTTTTAATTTGCAATTTCTCTTTGTCACCAATTAACAGAAATGCTGGATCTACATTAACGGTCAATCTGTCTGCCTATCTGCCTTGACAGTTTATTTGTCTGTCTATTTGTCCTCTAACCATAACTCTAACCCTGGTACTTGGGATTGGAATCCAGATCAAGTTATTTTTTAACAGTTATTATCAGAGTTCCTGATGAAACTCAACTCCCGATACGTGACCCAATAGTCTACTTTCTATGATCGTGTCTGCCAAACTCGTAGAGAGCCATGCATCCGTCTGTTGCACAGCCCATTTTCATGCGGATTGCCAGCACATTGTTTTGGGCACCTCACAATGATATTCACAAACAGAGACTGAATTGGCTGCTGCAGTTCCCATAATGTGACCTGCTCTCTGCCTGTGCTCAGATATACAGAGAAAGCTGTGTGTGTTGGGCAAAGTGTAAAGTTTAAGGAGAACAGTTATTTCTGTAATGTATTCTCCACACAATCATCATTATTACCAAGTCATATCAAAACACCAAGCAAACACGCTAACCTCAGCGTAGCATGTTGACCTAGGTTTATATCCAGACAGCAGCGTTCTCAGTGAAGGTTGTATGTTTTCACAGTGCATGCAAGGGTTCTCCAAGAGCTTCTATAGCTTCCACCCGCAGTCCAAAAACATGCATAATAGGTACTTTGACAACTTCAAAATTGTCCTTAGTTTTGCAGGAGCATGGATGTTGGTCCTAAAGGTTACCAATAAGGACACAGAGGATACAACCTGGGAGTCTTGTAACTCCAAATTCATTGTTTTACTCAATACTGAAACAGGAAAAACTGTGCTTCAGAAAGATGAGTAAAAGATAGAAGAAGCAATATTTCCATTTGAAAAGTCCGTTTTTGAAGTATTTTTTTTTTCAATCTTCCTTTGCCCAAGGGACTATGTGACCTTATAATCAAATTTCATTAAAGGCACAACTACCAATCTCAGCTCCCCCCAGCAAATCCACTACAGCATCAGACCAACATTATTGTATTGCTTTAGTCTCACTGTTCTCATAATTTGATTTTGCTATCAAATTATGGCCAGCAGCCATTTTGCCCATTGTAGCCAGTTTAGACAACGATGCGGCTTCCTGGTGGCTGTGTTGGTGCCACAATAAGTGCTCTTCTGTTAACAATAACCAACCATCCATGAAGGGGGGGGGGGGGTATTAACCTAACAGTTATCCTTTTGGACTGTGGGAGGAGACCTGAGCACCTGAGGGAACCTACGAATGCATCACACAGCAATTATGCAAACTCCACGCAGAAAGATTTGAACCCAGGACCTTCTTGCTGGAAGGCAACAGTGCTACCAACTGAGCAGCCCCTGTTTACAATAAATACTGCTGATATATACATTGATCAGAGTTAACCTTGGTCCAGCCACAGCCTCTTGTCTTTGCTTGGTCATCACCCAGGATCAGTCACACGACCCTTTCTGTCTCTCCTGTCCGTACCTGAAAAAAACCTCTGAGTATCTTGCAAATTCTTCTGTCAATGCATAAGTTAAAACCTAAAAATAGCTATTTTGCTATTCCTCTGCTTCACCCGGACACACTCTGACCCACACTCTCCTGGTGGTGACATGCACTGTGCACCCACAAGAGCTGCAAGTCAGATTCTCCTTCCACTTGTTATGTTTGGATGCACCGGCAGAGAAATGTGGCCACGAGGTGAGACAAGCAGTCACCATGGTAATGAACCATCCTGGACCGTCCCTCAGGTGATCATCAGCCCTTGCTGCCATGGCAACAGCCGTGGCTCCCTGTAGTCTGCCGTACAACGTATGGCAGAGAAAACACGGAGATCTTGTTTCGCAAGGGGGGGCAACTTATCTGTTTATGAACTTGCTGGGGTAAATGTGAATCAAACGTACTGTAAACCAATGCTGCTGTGCTGCCAAAGCTTTTTTTTTTCCTTTTTCAGTGGTGTAGGATAAATTACTTTCTGCATTGAGTTAGCCAAATATACATAATAAGGAATGTATTTGAGAAATGAAATGAAAGTTCAGTTGTCACTTTTTTCTATTTTCTGTCTTTTTAGATTAATATGCATCATGTGTGAATGATGTAAAAAATATAATCTTCTCTCTTAAGCAATTTTTAATCTAATTTTATTAATTAAATTAAATTAATTAATTTAATTCTAACTATTCTCCATCACTGCCTTTAACTTATTATCAACTGGTTACATGTTAACAGGTGGGATTGCTCCTACAGTTCCTGTGTGTCTGTTCAGCCGTCTTGACTGTGGAGAACTTGCGCCCTCTAGTGGCGTTTTCCCCCTCATTGGACCTGCTATCATTGAAGTGCACTGATTTTTATTTTGCTGTTGTACCTCAATCAGTCAGGGCGTGACAAACACATGCACGTTGCCCCCTCTTGTGGTCACAGCAAAGAGAAGTGAAACTAAAGATTTGAATAAAAATTCTCACTTCTGAACTGATTTCAAATATGCAAGAGAATAAACCTAGAATAGTGTTAACATCAAGAAAAATATACAGAGGCGTTTTGTTTGGAAAGGGTCTTGGAATCTGAAATGTGAAAATACTTGTGCTGAAAAACAACTTATTCTAAAATTTGGAAAAGAAGAAAAAAAGTAATATTCTTTGTGATGTACCCAAACTGGAAGTGAAGGTACATGACAAGAGGAAGTGCAACGTCCTCCCCCTGAGCTCTGAAGGATGGGTGGAGTTCTACCACTTCCCACTTCATACTTCTACAAACACGTCCGAAACCTTGCGGTCGTGGTTTCTGTATCATTTCCCCACGCTCTCTTTGAGACACACAGAGAGCTGAGCGAATTCAGGCTGTTCTGTTTCAACAAGTGGAGTCTGATCCAGCAGATGCTCGTGTGTGCATTGCGGTTACATTAAACCTGGTGTTCCTGTAATTAACCCTGGCTGAGAGTGATACTCACCCGGGGCGGGTGTGTATTAGATAAAAACCTAACTGAACCTCTGTCCTTCATTACTGCTCCTCTCCTTTATCTCTGCCTCTGACTGAATGGCTTATATTAGGTTAGGCAGCTGGATGTAACTGTGTACACTACATTAACAATCCCATCCAATAAACAGAGCACAATATAGCCGACAGCTCATTAAGCCTGCAAACAGCCTCCATGTGACTAATCACTGCTTCTTTCCCTCTGTGCTGCAGAGCAAAGCCTGGAGCTTTAATAAGCTCCCACCTAAAGTAAATATGATACCAGCCAGACGTTCAGGCTCATGTTTGTCCGGCGGTCACAACTCACCATAGCTGCCCGCAATATAGAAGCCACACAAGGAGATAGAGTAAATGCCAGGCTCCAGAAATAGATGCTGCCCATTTGCTCTTTTCCATGATGGGGGACGACAGATAACATTTACACCAGCCCCCCAAAAACTCGGCCGGATAAAAATAAAGAGAGGGCTTTTTTTTTTAAATAAGAAAAAAGCCCCCTTCTGAAAAGGGTCATGTTCCCATTTTAAATGACAATAATGAGCCCACCCAACGTATTTCCTTGTCTTAACCACACATCAACCAGTCAGCTTCAAAAGAATCATATGTTTTGGGAGCAAACTCAGCATTTTGCTGGAGAAACGCCTGGATCCATGCTCATTGTGACTATGTTCATTCTGTGAGTGTGACGCTTCTCAGATGTGAACAGCTGATCTGTTTGAACTCAGGACATAGGTGGTGCTGAGGACAAGGGGTTGGATAAAGGAATTGGCAAGTATCAGTGTTTCATTAGCAGCAGCTGGCTGCATACTCTGCTATCAGCATAGATGCATCTGAACGTGAACAGAGTATCCGAGCAGACCAGATTGAAAATCCAGCAAGTATAACGATTTGTGGCTGAGGAAATCATTTTAATTTCTTTAGTTTTATTATACTTGAGCCACTGATTTTCATCAAGGTATCAGAGATCCACAGAGAAATTAGCTCCTGGCCGTAATCTGATCATTTATTCATCTTGACGGCCCTGACCAGTGAAACGCCGCTCAGAAAGCCAAAAAGCAGTTCTTTTTTACAGATGGTGAATGCACCAAAAACAAATAAAAAATAGTTTGGACTTTGTTACTGATTGAAGAAGAAAAGTTATTTATTTAAAGAACGCTTTAAAAATAAGTCAAAACATGTACAAAAGGTGTAAGAAGCTATTTTTGATGAAAAGTTGAAACATATCTGCGGTTTACTCAGGCTGTGAAAGAGCGAGAGAGAGCAAGACTCTAAACATAATACATCAAAGGTGCTCTGTTTTTTTTTTTCTTCTTTTGAGCTCTCAAACTCTGTGTTTCCAAATCCATCAGGATCCATGACAGACAGCCTTAAGGTACAGTGGACCCCCAGTATTTGCAAAAATCCAAGCATACTTCAGCCCCCTTCCAAAACTAAATAACAACCTATTTTAATTGTTCAAATATACCCTAATATGGATTAAGCTAACGTCTAGAATCGTCCTTATTTTCGCTCATGGGGGTACAGCCAATCAGTACCAACCAAAATTAATGGTGCTCCTGGATTGGCTGCTTTGATAACACCAGCCAACAGCGTCATGTAGCATTGGTCCTATGTATTTCAATTTCCAAAGCTGCATTTTGTTTTTGAATATTCAGGAAAAAAATTGCTAAAAGATGAATTTTCCTCCTATATTTTGGAGTTACAGTACGTTCCACAGACAAATCTGAGAATAGGTGAATCCATGTATACAGAACCACAAACAGGCAGGGTTCCACTGTAATCAAAGGTGAAGATATACATTCTGTGGGGTATCCACAGAAAATCTGGTTTTAGTTGTGCTAAATATGCCAACCACATTAACTGCTTTTGTAACAAGTGAAAGACATCTGAAACACACTGGGGGTAACATCGCCTCCCGTCTAATATAAATAAATATTGATTGCCGGATGGCCAGAAAAAAAAAAATACAACTTATTTCTGTATTATAGCTTATAATTAGAAAAAACGCATCAAGACTGTAAATACGAGCACCAACAAAACCTCAAAGAAAGCTACAAAGTCATTTACATATTTTCCTCATAGAATCTGACCAATTCAGTTAAAAGACCACTGTCAAAACATATGAAGAGCTTATGATTCAATCAGTACATTTTCTGTTTTATCCCACTATTGACAAGCCTTTTTTATCCTCTTTAACTCACCGCAGAAGCTCAAAGATAGTAGGGTTGAATGCAAAGTAACTCCTAACTAGCACTTTTGATCTAGTCACAAAAGAAAATAGATTGCACAAATACAAAAGAGAAACACGTATCAGATCACCTGTCTTTCAGTATCTCTCACCCCTGAACTTTGCACAATAGATTAAGCAGACCAGACATTATAATCCTAAAGCATGGGCTGACAAGTAAAATCATGTATTTTCCATTAAAAATCCTAGATTTATTACTGAAAGTTTTTGTTAGATTGTACAATACAGCAACACTGAGTTGCAGACCTTATATTGGTATACCTCTACCAGTCAAGTCACTTTACCCGCCAAAGGTCCAATAATGGGAATAGCAATATTATTGAAAGGCCCTTTCAAAATCTACTTGGAAGAAGCAGCAGACAGCTGTACTCACCACAGTTTGCGCGGCATCGTCGATAAATATTAGGAAGCTAACCCGGAGAAGCTGACCTCTTTCGTCCCTCTTCTCTATCACCCCTGTTCATCTACTTTTAATATTCATCCCCACCGCCACTCTAAGACAAATCAGATGCATGCGTTTGCTCGCACACACATGCTCCGACTGCACGGACCCGCCGGTTTGATTATTCAGTTATTAATGAGGTGTTGTGTGTCCAGTGAAGGCGGAGAGTGCAGAGGGATTAATGACAGGAGGGGAGAGGAGACAGCTGGAGACCTGAGGGAGGATAGAGTGAAGCACACAGGAAAGAGGATGGAAAGGACAAAACAAGAAGGAAAGAACAAGATAAAACCTTGAGACCTTGAAGTGAGCAATCCATCTGATGTCTGTGTTCTCTTGGCCTTCTACTGTGCCCCGCTTTTCACCTTTCAGTACCCCCCCCCCCCCATCCCCCCCACACCACGTCTCGTTCTGTGTGGCTTTACTCCCATGTTGATTTCTCCTGGTTCATTTTTCATTTGGAGTGAAGCAAACCAACAGCAGACTACGACTACTTCAGGTGAAAAACTCTATACCAGAGTAATGGAGTTAAATATCTTTAAAAGTGGAATCAAAAGGAAATGTTCACTATTGAACATGTTTGTTGAACAATAAACAGTTTTGCAGGATAAAGATTGCACACCACTGTATGTTTCAGTTTCATCGCAGTGACAAACAAAAAGTCCAGTATGTCCGTCTACATATTTTTTTTTAAACCTGTTCCTTCACCGCAGTCCTCTCCTCTGCACTGTTTTATTTATTACCTGGATCAAACATCTGGACCTCTCACTCACACACAGAGCAGCGGCTGAAGCAGTAGTCACGACTCACTCATTCATATTCAGAGCCACTCCAGAGCAGGCACCTGGGCCGGGCAGGAAGACACCCAGGGCCCGTTTCTGTGAACATGGATAACAAACGACTTCTGCTCCGGGTTCCGTGCCAATCAAGAATCTGTTTTCTATCCAAAGCCAGGATTTGCCTTAGAAACGCATCTGTGCCTGACACGATGTGTTCAGGGTTGCTGTCCTTGACGGATTTGGGGGCACAGTGCAACATTTCCATAGTGTCTCATAAGCATGTTCTAGATTATTTAAGAGCTCGACTTTGACTTTTAGCAACTACGCTGATGATAAGATCTTTACTCTTAATGGTGCAAAACCTTTTAAACTTGCAAATGCAGTGGGTACGGAAAGTATTTAGACCCCTTTAAATTTGTCACTCTTTGTTTCATTGCAGCCATTTACTAAAATCAAAAAATTGAATCTTGTTTCTTGTTAATGTACACTATGCACCCCATCTTGACAGAAAAAATTGAAATGTAGAAATTTTTGCAAATTTATTAAAAAAGAAAAACTGAAATATCACATGGTTTGTGATATGTGAGGTCATATTTAAATCACATGCTGTCCATTCTGATCCTCCTTGAGATGGTTCTGCTCCTTCATTGGAGTCCAGCTGTGTTTAATTAAACTGATTGGACTTGATTAGGAGGCACACACCTGTCTATATAAGACATTACAGCTCCTAGTGCATGTCAGAGCAAATGAGAATCATGAGGTCGAAAGAACTGCCCAAGGAGTTCAGAGACAGAATTGTGGCAAGACACAGATCTGGCCAACGTTACAAAAGAATCTCTGCAGCACTCAAGGTTCCTAAGAGCACAGTGGCCTCCATAATCCTCAAATGGAAGAAGTTTAGAATAACCAGAACTCCTAGACTTGGCCGTCCAGCCAAACTGAGCAGTCGTGGGAGAAGAGCCTTGGTGAGAGAGGTAAAGAAGAACCCAAATAACACTGTGCCTGAGCTCCAGAGATGCAGTAGGGAGATGGTTCCACAAAGTCAACTATCACTGCAGCCCTTCACCAGTCGGGGCTTTATGGCAGAGTGGCCCGACGGAAGCCTCTCCTCAGTGCAAGCCATATGAAAGCCCGCATAGAAAAAACACATGGACTTCCAGACTATGAGAAATTAGATTCTCTGGTCTGATTAGGCCAAGGTAGAACTTTTTTGCCGTTAATTCGAAGCGGTATGTGTGGAAAAAACAAGGCACTGCCCAACACCTCATTTTTATTTTAGCAAATGGCTGCAATGAAACAAAGAGTGACAAATTTAAAGGGATCTGAATACTTTCCATACTCATTGTACATCTACAGATCACAAGAAAATTTTTTTTTTTTTGTTCTTGGTTTTTAAAGGGAAGATATTATGCAGATTTCTCTTTTTTCATCTTTTTGTGCTGCCAATTGGGTCTCTGCTGCCTCTATAAACTCTCCAAACATGAATAAAAACCATGCGTCCATTTTTTTTGTGTGCAAATTTTTGCTCTCAGAAATATTGTGCTTCTACAAGTCATTTAAAAAACTCTCTTATTATTGCAATAAGTGGAATTTGCATATAACCACCCCTCATCTGTCAAACCCGGCCTCCACCTGTCAAGCCCCGCCCACCAATTTAATGTCCATGTCATTCTCATATGTGTCAAACCTAGTAACATGATGGTTGGGTGTGGTCTGCAACCACTAATTTGCATAAAAGTAATGGAGCCCTCTAAACAGCTTATTCTGAAAGGGAAGACTGAACTTATAAAAAATTAAGCTGGTGAGATTGCTTTAAGTGAGAGTGATTTTGTGCAAAGAACTTCATTAATATGTTTTGCACATACCATATACCTATTATAACTTGTTCAAGTAGCTCCAACCCTGGGTTCTTGAATAAAAACTTCAGTAATCTCGTGTAGTAAGAAAATCATTAAGAAAACATTTGGTTAGGATGCCTTGTTAATTGGATTTTGATTGGTATTCCCTTCACATGTCTTAGAGATGTGGAGTTACCTGTATAGAAACCAGGCCATGTTTGTAAATGAGCGTGATTCTCAACAGTTTACCTGGATAAATAAAGGTTAAATAAATAAAAGAAAAAGAAAAACAAGAAAGCTCAGGTGAGAAGCCACATCTTATTTTACACCCATCTGTCGCAGTAACTAAAATTCCCACTGTGACTGCAATAGAGGGTTGGATGAAAACGCAGACAACACATAAGAGGTTTAAAAGTTAACGTAGCGAAGGATGCTTGCGTTTTTACTTATAATAATGGCTTGCATTTATATAGCGCTTTTCAAGACCCTCAAAGCACTTTACAACTCCATTATTTGTTCACTCGCACACACTGGTGGAAGCAAGCTACGATTAAAGCCACAGCTGCCCAGGGCCATGTCATGCCATCGGCCCCTCTGGCCAACACCAGTAGGTGGGTAGGTGAAGTGTCTTGCCCAAGGACACAACGACATGTAGCAGGCAGATGCAGGAATTGATCCCACGCTTTCTGGGTTGCAGGCTGACAACTCTACCACTGAACTATAGCCGCCCAATACTTGGGTAATGATAGTGTTAATAGAACCCCCCCCTCACCCCTCCTTCAAATTTCACAAAAGCCCCTTGCATCTCATCACTAGGGCAACCTCCTTCAGCAAGGCTTGTGAGAGGCCGGTTTCAACAAACAGGGGCTGTTCGCACACAACAGTCCTCCTGATCTTCATGCAGAGGACCACACAGCTTTTCAAGTGCTCACCGTCACTCAACCTTTCCAATTTCAACCACAAACAAACCAAACGATCTCATCTGTGGTGAACTGTCAATGAAATGATGCCATAAAGTCAGTTCAGCCACAACCCACAGTAGAAAAGCCATCTGCTTGTGTTCTGAGAGAGGTCACAGAATTAGACTTCTGCAGGAACCAATCATAATTCAGGCCGCCCGGCAGCAAATAAATGAAACCAGTTACATGAAACTGTTATGCAGCTCTGTTTTGTTAAATGGCACTTAAATGAGAAACCCCATGGATACTCATGCAGCATGCATGTGGGAGGAAGCCGCATCAACTACAAGAAATCCACAAAACCTGACAGCATCCTCAGTCGACCTCTGTGGTGTTTGAGAAGAGAAAGAGTGTCTCGCAGTGACAGTAACACTGTCACAATTATTTCATTCCTATTCATAGAAATGTTTAGGGGGAAAAAATTTAATAAGTCTGTTCAAGTTCTCTAAATGCCTGAAATGGGCAAAATAGACATGACTTTTACCTGGCACATTTCAAAAGATTGGAGGAAGGGAGGAAGGGAGAGAGGGAAAGCACGTAGTTAATTCTTCACTGAAGTGAGACTGAAAATGCATCCTACTCAGAATATTGAGCACAATCTTGTGAGTAGGACGTGTATACCGATTTCAAGATGTCTTTTCTTGTGGGTTGTTTGAGTAAAAAAAAAAAATAATAAATTCCACACTGAACAGACTGATGAGAATTCTGTCAGAATGCCGAAAGTGTGAAGTGGAGGGGAAAGATGGAAAAGCTCGTTTGTGACGGCAGTTTGGTCAGAAAGTTGGTGAGCTGTTATGCATCAGTGCTTTGCAGGATTTTTTTCCACAGAGACCAAATGTATCTGTTATGCCTTTTTATATGAGTGACAAATATTTGAATATCTAACATGTACTAAGGTAATCTTAAGCATTGAGGAATTCCAGCGATCAGAATATTAGGGAGGGAACTTACCGGCCTTTCAGCGCAGATAAAGTGGACTTGTCAATCCTGAAGAAGAAGTGGTAGAAAAAAAGGCACACACACACAAAAACAAAGAGGAAATATTACTGATTTCTCAAGGCACCATTTTATAAAATATTAGCTTTCATTTTACCCCAGTAAAGCAACGAAGGAAAGACGTACACTCAGATTAAAACACGAGGCTCTAGATTTAGAACCTCATTTCCATGGGGGCCTTTTTAAACTGCAGCATATCTTATCTTAATTGATGTGGCTCCTCTCTGGAGCACATGACAGGCCGTATAAATTTACATGAGTAACAAATATTGCACCGCAGCCACGCTGAGCAAGTCACAAAGGGTGAAAATGAATGCACTAATTTTTAAAGGTTGCAGCAAAGCCTGAAGCACGGCTACAGTACAGGCCAGAGAAGAGTTTTGAGCAAGGCAGAAGCAGAGAGTTGAGTTAGCTTCACATAACAAGGGTTGTTTCTCTCCAATCTGCTCGCACCGGTTTTGAGGGCTCTCAGAGTTTATAGGGGCCTCCTTCTTGTTTCAATACACGCTGTTCCTACTATAAACATGGAAAATCAAGACTCTTGATGTTCACGTTTGGGTTCACTTACAGTTTTCTGGTAAAAAAAAAAAAAAACATGGTGAGGGTAGACAATGAAGTTGTTCTTTTGCAAATCATGCGTTCTTAGATCCCTCTCCTATGTTTCCATCATTTTCTCTCTCATTAATCTGGGGCCAGATTGTTCTGTGTGACGACCTTTATGGAAATAAACACTCAACACATACTGAGTAGCCAATGTTAATAGCTGCTGTTGTGCAAACACACAAGGCATGTTATATGTTTACAGCTTTAAGTTTTAAATATAATTTGAATGTTTTCCAGCGTTCCTACGTTCCCAGACACATCACCATGACATCAACAGAGACAAATACAAAGCCGATAGGCCTATTTAATAAGCGAGGTTATTTACCAACGTAATAACCCTTGGTATGATCAGATATTCAAATTTCAGGAAAATACTGTAGGTTTACTCTTAGCGACAGCTAGCTGGACAGTTAATGTAACTTGTAGCTACGGCTGATTATGATGAGGTCAAACTGTTGCATTTGACTCTGTTCTTAAAATGTTGCCATGCCTCAGATTCAGCTGCATTAGGCTTCGCCAGTTGTGTCACGCTTCCTTACCTTTCTTAAACTATTGTATGGATCTGGGACAAACAAAGACGTTTTGCAGTGTACTGTGTCACATTTGGAGAAAAACTAAACCAAGAGGATCTTGAGCAAACCATTAAAAGCTTTGGTAAAAAATATGCTTTAGCTAAATAATCAGTGGTCAGTGCTATTTTAAATGAGCTACACTCTTCTGAGATAGTACTTTGTATTTACGCAGATGATTACTGAAATCATTATTTATGGCATTTTCTTTATTCTCGAATTATGAAGAACAGCATGAAAAAATTTCTGTTTTCATTGAGCTTTTTAATAAAAAGTTTCAGATTGAGGACACCGGAGTGAGCATGCTAAATTAACAATTCTGACACCAGTTGGTGTTTGCTCCTTACTGGTGCTTTGCATCAGGCACGTGCAGAGGAGGGGCGGAGGGGGCTTGGGCACCTGCCCCTTTCTTTCATGACGCCCACGGTGCATTTTTTAAAAGTGTCTGCCTGTGCCCCTCAGGAGTAAAATATAACTCTTAGTAACAATTAAAAAAATAGAATAATCCGACTGCCATCAGTCAGACATGATGACCATTAACCAATGCTCATCTTTGACGTGCCTTTGCAGCCACATCCTCAGCTGATTATCTTTGCGAGTGAGGCTGCAGTAAGACTGATAATTAGGGTATACAGTATACTACAAAGGAATACTAGATTACTATATACACGTTGTTAAATTGTCTTGTGGAATCTGACAAAGGGAAACGAGCATCCTTTGTGTGCACCATGCAGCTGCGCTACAAAATATGAACTGTCCTTTTACTAACAAGCACGAGCGCTGACATTTGTCCCAAGCCCAAGGTAGAGGTGGAGCTCAGAACTGGGCCATCCAACTATCAAATTATAGCCAAGAATTTTTTTTAATAGACCTGTGGAAAATATAGTCCTGATTTTGAAGTTACATAAAATTGTTTTTATTTATTTATTCTTCCCCATTGTCCTTGCAGTAGTGCTTTCAGATCTCCCTCACTCCCCTCCCCAAACGTGACAGTGTTTTGTGCCCCAAAGAAAAGTTTTGAGTTTATTAGGCTGCTTCAACATTGTGGCTGCTACAGGCTTGGAGAAAATAAAAATAACACAGCCTCGGTTAGTCCCTCTCCTCTGGGTCAGCCAGCCTCCATCACTTTCATATAAAGAAACGGCTCCGCGACTTTTACCTGAGGAACTCGCCTCAGAAGGCAGGTACACTCTACCCTCGGTTCGCTCTCCGCTAACATTACTGTTGTAAATCTCAGCTGCTAAAAGGTTCGGCCCATAGCCTTTGCAGTTCACATCTAAAAATGTCACACAAACAGTGACCTAAAAATGCTGTGCGAACAATTTGAAACACAGCAGGTATGGAAAGCCAGCTTGTGGACCTATTAGATAAATTAAACTGTCCAAAAACTGATATTTATACATGTGAAGATTTCATTAAAACCTAAAATAGATTTGTTAAGTAAATTAATTTATTCCTATCCTTATAAAGAAAAAAAAATTTTTTTATATAATTAAATTAGTTGAAATATTATTAATATTTTTACCTCATGGCTGTTTGCTGAAGATATTGTAAATTTAATTTCTCTCTCCACATTAAATCTCTGAGGTGCTAACACTACTGCAGAGAAGTAGAGTAAGCTTCTAAGAGCTGTTTTAAACTTTAGTTTTTTGGTTGGTTGTTGTTATTCAGCATGGTATACTATGAGTTATGTTGTTGTAAGTCATTTTAAAATGTTGCTCTTTGTGCCCATTTTTAATTATGAGCACCTGCCCCTCCAAACGTCTCTGCACGGTCCTGCTTTGCATGCCACATACATTGCTTTGCAAAACTATCCGCATCACTTGACCTTTTTCACATTCTGTCTAGCCACAACCACAGACATTCGAGATATTACAACTTCAGAGTATTGTGTATTTTAATGCTATACACTAGTTCAAAATAGGGCAGAATTCTGGGGTGGAAAGAAAAGCTAATAAAAATCCAAAAATTGTGGCATGTATTTGTTTTCAGTGTTGTTTACTCAGATACCCCGAAATAAAACGCACTACAATGAATTGCCTAACCCCCTTTTTCTTAACAGGACTCCACCTGTGTTCGGTTTAATCTCCATGCATTATTTTTATTGTCCTGTGAAGGCCTCGGAAAGACCAAGAAACACAGCAGACGGGTCAGGGAAAAAGATGTGGCGAAGTTTCAAACAGCAGGGTTAGGTCATGAAACAACATCCCAAGCTTTGAACATCTCACAGAGCGTTTTCAAGTCCATCATCCGGAAATAGAAAGAATATTTCACACCTAAAAAGGTTTGGTCATCCACATAAACTGACAGGTAGGGCAAGTGGAACATCAATTCGAAAATCAGCCAAAAGAGTCATGGTAACTCTAGAGGAGCTGCAGAGATCCACAGCTCAGGAGAATCTGAGTAGGACCAACTATTAGTCCTGGACTCTATAAATCTGGCCTATATCGATGTGTAGCAAGAAAGTATTTTTTTTTAAAGAATGTCATAGGTGTTTCTGTTCGTACGTTGCCATGTGGAGAACACAGTAAGCACGTGGAAGGAGATGCTTTGGTCAGATGAGAGCAAAAGGGAACTTTTTAGCCAACCAGCATAATGCAATACGGGGGAAAAAAGTAACACTGCACATTTCCCTGAACCCACAACATCCCCACAGGGAAACATGGTGGCGGCAGTACCACGTTGTCGAGATGTTTTTAGTCAACCGGTCCAGTGAAGTCAATTAGAAAACAAGTGGCGCTGAAACGGGAAAATCTTGGAAGAAAACCTGTCTTGAAACTTCAGTAGAACTTTGTCTTCCAGCAGGACCACGACACTAAACATACAGTAACAATGGAGTGTTTTACAACAAAGCTTATTCATGTGTTAGAATGGCTCAGTCACAAATTTTACTAGTCACAAACAAGTGACTAGTAAAATACGATTATGATGATTATGTGCAACTTATATATTGTTCGATGATAAACGGTAGCCTTCCAATAAAATACGTTTAGGATTGTGGTTGTAATGAGACAAAATGTGGAAAAATTCAAAAAAGTATAAATACTTTCATAAGAAACTGTAGGTCGATGATATTTGCGGTTGGTGGTCAACAAATTGTATGGAATAATCAGACAAGTACATTCAGAGCCTACTTTCCATGGGTTGCTTGTGCTTTCTTTAGTCCTTCAACACAGGTCTTCCTTGTGGAAGATGAAAGTAAAAAAAAAACACAATTTGTTGAAAATAATAAAGACTGTCTCGTGAAGCAAATGTAAAAAAATACGTTGTTTTCTTATTATTTGGGAGTTCTATTCTTTGTTTTTGTCAGCTTTCTTTACGACCCAAGAGAAGTTTATATAGCGTCAGTGGAAGACTGGAACTAGCGTTGCATGCAAATTTCAGAAACCCACAAATCGGAATACTTTTTGAAGCAGAGTGGACTGCAGCTTGAAACGGAGAAAAAGGTTATTGTGATGTCTAATAATAGCGATACATTATATACATTTTTTTGGGTGACGGGCGTTGTATAAAAAAACATATGAAGATTGAAGCAAACCCAAAGTGAGATAAAGTGTCTTTGGATTACCCATGTCCATTTTTTCCCCAATGTGTGGTAATAGTGATGTGAAGTGGTGAGACAATCTATGACAGTATTGGATTTACAGTTTATAGTTCAACACAAGAAAGTGATCCATTCTTTGGTCATGCAAATTCGGGGTTCAATAACATTTGCCTTGCATATTCGGATATTGTGCGAAAAATTCCCATACATAAATAGAAATTGATCTAAATGTAACACAGAAAAGAAAACGTGATTTTAATGGTTTAAAACAATGTGGGCTATTCTTGCTTTTCCCTGACTTGTACATTTTCTTCTAATATGAGGACATTTTCTTAGATGACACTTTAATCGATGCATTAAGAAGAGTGAATCCAAACTGGAACATTTTCACCATTTAGTATTTTATTAGCAGCTACTGTATTTTCGTCATATTATTGTACGTCTGTGGATGTTTTGCCCTTTAGTGGGGTGGAGGTCAACTCTGTTGCAGAGCTGTTAAGGGCCCAGAAGTTTAAATATATACCCTCACAAAATGTTGTGAGGGTTTCTGAAATATGTCTCGAAAGGAAATAGTCTTTTTACTCCCATTGGCTCTAAAATCTACCTCTTCAGATCTTCAATTAACAGTTGACCTCCGTTATACTGTACAGTACAGCAGAAATATTAGGATTATCTTTGCAGTATCTGACTAGTTTGTTTTGTTATCTCCAACACAATAGTCTGTAATTACCTCTCCGACATGTAATGTGACCCTCAGCTCTGTCTGACACAGGGTATTGCAGCTAGTCATGCAGCATACACTGCTGCGGCCCGGATGGGGTTAGGATGGAGGGGGGGGGCGGTGGGTTAAGAGCTCTGAAGCAACGCGTCAGAGTCATAAGGACTACCATCAAGGGAAATGGCACAACAACAACCCACTCGATCCAGGAGTGTGAGCATATAAAGCTCTAAATGGGCTTCTTGGCAGCTCCCATGGTGCTGCATTATAGGAGCTTCTCTCAGGCAAAAGAGCAAGAGAACATAGAGAGCTGAGTCCCCTGGCAGGACTGCAGCAGCAGCAGCAGACAGTGGTCAGAGACAAAGCAGCCTGTTGACTCCTGTAATCCCTCCCTAAGCGGAGACAGCACAGAGTGAAACTGTAGAGCACATTCTCACAAAAAAAAAAACGCATGCAGGCTGACAAACAACAGGACAAAGTGTTAGAGGTGTGACTTAGAGGCACATAGTGACACAGCCCTCCACCCATCCTTCCTTTTCATAAGGTAAGTTTACATCTGAGCACCACCCAGAGCTGCACACCAAACACCAGCCACTGCAGATTGGAACAGATTGGAGCAATGTTCATCTTTTAAAATTGAGCAGCTGTGAGCACACACACACGAACAGCATGAAACATGAAGGCAACAACGTACCATCCAAATCCACCGAATGTGGCACTTCGTCTCCTCCTCAGCATTTTGTCAGTCTGACCTTCTCAGCAGTCTCTCTTGCTCCTCTTCCTTTGGGAAATTCTCTTCTGTCAGTCTCTCCTCCTCTCCACACTCTCTATACTTGCACTTTGTCTCTATCTGACCCAATCTCTTTACCTCCCTCCTTCCTTGGTCTCGACTCTATTTGCTTTCTTTTTTTCCACTCTCTCTCTCTCTGTTCTCTTATTTTCTTCCACCTGCCTCTCCAGGGCCGGTCGTTTTCCACTTTCCCACTTGACCAGTCAACGACTTTCCTGCGACACTGCTTGCTCTTTGGCTTTCACAGCCTGTTAAACTTGTACACACAGTGTGTGACACACTGACACATACAGGTATGCCCATGTCAGCAGAGGGGAGGAGCAAGGTGGGGAGGGGCCAAGGCCTCCATCTGACTCTGTGGGTTTGTTTCCCACACACCCAGACACACACACACAGACCTGCGTATACAAGCGCGGCTTTGGGACTCTTATCGTCATCATCAACACAGCAACACGTTGTTGTTTCAGTTACCTTTTATGCACCTAGAAACATCTGACTGCTCAACGTGAATCGTCGCTGTGATGCACTTATCCAAAAGGAGAAAAGCAAAAAGACAACAATGCAACCACACAAATGCATTGACCAGATTTAAATCAACACTCTTTTCGAGTGTAAGAGATTGACTTTCCATTTTTATATTTCTGACGTGAATTGCGTACCTGCACATTAATGTGGTACCAAACTCCATATGCAGTTCCAGTTAAGATTGCAACTCTGTGTATATACAGTAAAATATACACAGAGGGAAACTGTTCTGCACATTCTCACAAAAAAACGCATGCAGACTGACAAACAACAGGATAAAGTGTTAGAGGTGTGACTTAGAGGAACATAGTGACATAGCCCTCCACCCATCCTATTGGGGTCTGTGCTGAGTGGAGTTTGTTTCAAAGAATTAAGTATGATAGTCTAACAAAAGCGTGAGTGGAAGAGCGGTGCAGTCAAATGCTGTGTAGACACAGAAACCTCACATACACTGACCAAAGGGAGTGTCCTTCCTCACACCCTTCCTCTTCGCTTCAGTGGTCTCACAGTCAGGCTTAACAGTTGCATTCAGTGCACTGCCAGAAAATAACTGAAGGAGTTTCAGAATTGTGTTGACTCAAAACAACTGAAATCTGTTTTTTCTGATCACTTTTTTTAAGATCTCTGTAAAACATTTGTTTAACTATAGATATGTAAAAAAAAAATGTGTGTGTGTGTGTGTGTGTGTGTGTGTGTGTGTGTGTGTGTGTGTGTGTGTGTGTGTGTGTGTGGATTGTTTGGCTATGCTGTAATGTACAGTGCAGCATAGCCCTAGTGAAAGTACAGCCTGCGCTTCTTTGCATTTTGTCAAGTTAACTCCATAAACTAAAAGTATTTTATCATGATTTTGTGTAATCACTCAGCATAATGTAGATCATAATTGTTAACTATAAGGGAAAGAGACATTAAATAGAAAAAGTACATATTGTGGTGTGTGTAGGTTCAGACCCCCTCAGATAGGTCTTTGTAGAACCAACCCTTCACTGCAATTCCAGTTTCAAGTCTTGTAGGGTTTGTCCCGACTAGCTTTGCACATCTAGGGAGTGTCGTTATTTGCAAATTAATCGTAAAATAGCCCAAGCATACTCAGTCAGATTGGATGTAAAGAATCTGTCAGCATCAATTTTCACATCTTGTCACATATTGTCATTTGTATTTTGACCTGCTGAATGCTTTGAGTTGTTGTGCTGCTGGAAGGTGAACCTGTGCATTCGGCTACTCTCATACGGCAGGCAAAAGTGCATCAAATCTGACTCTTTTGCCCACATGCGACACAATTTCTGATGTTTTCTATGAGTCTGAACAGCAAAAAATCTGGTTGTTTTTTTTTATCCGACTCAGGTCACTTTAATGCGTGATACTAAATCCAATACATATCTGATGTAGCGACTTCAGTCTGTAGGGTCATGTCGCATTGAAATCCAACGACACCAGACAGACGTCAATAATGGGTGCGGCATTTTTGAGGAGAGGCACTGACAGAGGTATTCAAAGGTCTGTCTTGACATCCTGAAATTGTGGATGTCAGTGAAGCCCTTCATATCACAACTGTACCACTCCTAGTTCCAACTCCGCATCCACACATACCTCTGAATAGACGTAGCAGCAAGCATGACCGCGGGAAGTGGGGGTGCTGCAGCTAATTAACTTGTCAAAAGGTTGTTTTTCCATCTGTGCAGGAATTGCCAAACTGCTGCTCAAACACTAACATCTGCAACCTCCATTTTTACTCCCGTAAATGGAACGCTCTGGGGCGCGTCTTTTCTTCTGCGCATGGGGACTGCTTTAGAGCTGTGAACCTTTCACACTTGAGCGTGTTTGTTAGCGCATTTCATTTTCAGTGTGAACTATCGCACAAAACAATCGGATTAATCAAAAAAATCTGAATTGAGCATTAAAGGTCTCATTCACTGAGAAACCGCTTAAAATTCGCTCTCTTTGAAATACGATCCTGCACGTGATACTGTTGTCCCACCCCTGTTGCCTGCTTCAGCCCCACAAAGGAATCCAAGCGTAAAAAGAGTGAATCAGAGAAAGCCGTGTTATCTACGTCGAAGTAGGTCCTGGCCAAGCCCACCTTGGCTTGCGACCGCCCACGGGAAGGTGGGGGTCAGAGAGCGCATCTCTGCTTGTAGAAGCTAACTGTTAGCAACTCCACAAAATGGCGAAACACGTTCGGGCTTGTGTTGTTATTGGAAATTGACATCAGTGTTGCCTTTTTTTAGCCAAGAAAGAGGAGCTGAGAAACTGTTGGAATTTGTCTTGCAACACCACCAGTGAAGTAAGTTATGTTATTTATTTGTTCGAAGGCAGCCAATGAGTCGCATTACAGTTAGCCAATCAGAGGCGAGATGTTTGCATGTGAATATTTTTGAGTAAGACTTCTAATCCTGATGTTTCCCTCCTCCCACTGCTCTGACAAACTGCAACCTCTAGAAACAGGAGCAAGAGAGGATTTTTTTCCCCACAGAAAATGACTAGATCCATCCATCCATCCATCGATTTTCTTCTGCTTATCCGGAGTCGGGTCGACATCAAAACAATTACTCCTGGAAAACAAAATGTCTTATAAATAATTCTGTAATGAGCCAATGCCTCCTTGATGATTTTCAATCAAATATTTTTTGTGTTTTTTTTCTTTGAAGTAAATGAGCTGATTGCTAATGAAAATCAGGCTCCATAACAGTAAGAATACGGCGACTGAAAGCTACACAATGCCTCATTGGTGTAATGTAGGTTTGATGTGCACATGCACACACAGAGGTATCGGTCTGACTCTAAACTGGTGATTATCATTATGAGCATTAAGAAGCAAAAGAGGAATGGAGAACTGAGAAACTAGTTTAAAAAAATCAATATCTGTGAAGTGAGAATGAAAAACCTGAATGCAGACCTCACTCTCCCTCTAGTGGTTAGCATGATAATGTTCATTAGAGCCGAACTGTGAAAGAAAATGTCAAGAGACACGAACCTGACATACTTATCACTAAATCAGGGTGTTAGGATTTAAATGTGTTAGAAATCTTGGTTTTCTTCAGTTAGAAAACAAACAAAACTGAAGAACATATCCCTAACATGCCACTAAACTGCAAATAACAGCAGCAAACTTCTGCCTACAGAAGAATCTATTTTACTCAGCAAAGGAAATCTAAAGCTGAAGAACTCCCTTTTACCGTCTTACAGTTTCTCCACCAAATTCTGACTTTAAATCAACTGGCTGGGATGCTCTTATTGCTCTCATTGTTCTTGGTATGCTATTAACAACTTCTCTAAATAAAGTAAAAAGCTTTAATAAACCTCTGAAAAAATGTATTCATAATTGTCTACCAATACATTGCCCAGTTTTTCGTTTAATGAGTAAAATATCTATAATTTTCTTTCTGAGGCTGAAATTGGAATTAGTCATTTTACATTAGCTTCACCATTAATCACCACCAAACACCAAAAGATGCTCAAACCTAGCTCATAGAAGCAACTGTTTTTAACATTCAGGTCCAAAAACTCAAATATTGTAAAATGCACATCTGCAATGAAACACCATTTAATTAGAAAGCACTCGCAGAGCTCAGACCTCTGCCAAAGCAGCTAAGCCCTATGTTATGTTGCTAACGGACAGAAAAACAAACAAACAATCCCTGGTGAAAATATAATCTCCTAGGTGGATGGAACAAGATCTAGAGTACGATTGGACGGGTGCGCTAAACAACCCAGGTCGTTATGCCATTTTATTATGGAGAATTTCATTTATGGTGCAGTGTTGAGCTGGTTTGACGCATTATTGTTAAGAAATTGCTCACAACTATAATTACCAAATGTCTATGGTTGATGAAAGAATTGAAATTGAGAATAAAACTGCAGAAAAGATACCTTTCTATCAGTATGCTGAGTGTTACTCTGAGCTTGGTTTGCTGCTTGTGTTGCTACGAGGTGTCAGGCTGCATGTTGTAGCCCTTTTCATATGGTAATAACACTCTGAAAGGGTTGTTGGCCTTATCCTTCACAAAACCCTGGAGATCGAGGTAGAATTATATTATACAACAGTTTCTGATTTTTTACTTGTTGAATGTTATCCTCAAAACCTTACCCATTTGTAGCATCTCTTGTTTGGGATGCCACAACCACTAAAGGAAAATGAAAGCAATTTAAAACTAAAAAGGTTCCTTATTTTACTTCTTTTTATATACTACTGGAAAAACTTTAGGCCATTACAAAATTGTGTATTATCTGGGTGCTGAGATGTGGGTGAAGGTAAACATTTACCTTATGAAGTGTTTAAAGAAATTAGCCATCTAAACACCAGAGTGAGGTTTATTGTTGCAAAGTGCAAGTCATTTGTAACAGATTTTCAATGTTTTTGAAGAACAATGAAATAAAATGACAATTATTTTTAAAGGTCTGTTATTCAGAAGAGGAGAAGTAGGTCAATTTCAACTATAATACTGCTGTGCTTGGACAAATATACGTTGGAACGCCACATGAATACCTTTTTGAATGGAGGGGCATGATCTGTTAAAAAGTACAATATACTTTCTGTAAGGAGAAGTCACAATTCCTTCATCTGCAGAGCTTTGCAGAAGTATTCATACTGTTGTATGTAATTGTATTGGGATTTAATGTGTTAGACCAACACAAAGTTTTGCATGAATGTGAAGTTGAGAAAAAAATTATTCACGTTTTTCAAAAGGTTTGAAAAATAAAAGTCTGAAAGGAGGCGTGTGCATTCGGATTTAGTCTTCTCTATTATGACAAACTTAAAAAAAAAATCCAGTGCAACCAACTGCCTTCAGAAGTCACCTAATTAAATAGACTTCTCCTGTGTGAGATTTAATCTCAGCATGAATCCAACTGTTCTGCGAAGGCCTCAGATGTTTTCAGAGAGCATTAGTGCAAACACAGCAGGTCAGGGAGAAAGTTGAGGAGAAGTTTAAAGTAGAGCTAGGTTGTATATAACACACCAAACTTTGAATATATCATGGAGCATTGTTTAATCCATCATCTGGAAACTGAAATAGTATGGCATAACTGCAGACCTACAAAGGCATGGCTGTCAACAATCTGGAGAAGTAGGACTTTAATCAGTTTAGTAACCAAGAGTAACTAACAGAAATCCATGGCTTAGGAGGGAGTTCCATTCACACCAGGGGTTGTCAAACTTTTGGGGGCCAGGGACCCCTTACAGGGGGTAAATATTTCTCAAAAACGCTGATAAAATTTTTTAACTGCCATTTTTGATACACGTCATTCATATTTTGCATTTTACATTTTTTACATTTTTCAATATAAATGCTCCTAATATCTTTCATGGAAATATAGTCTTTACAGAAATTGAAATAAAAAAATATTTGAACAAGTTATAATTTAACTTCCATTGTTTTTTTTCTAATATCAAGCTAAAGCTTCCTAAAAATTGCAAAGGCTAAAACAGTTCCACTAAGCCTACTTGTTTTATTCATCAGTTTAAATACTTTTTTATTGTTTTAATTAGCACAAATAACATATTTCCTCTTATTCAGACTGTTGAAATGAAAAATTTTCATATATTGAAAAATTCAAAACGTAGCCGTTTTGCTTTATCATAAAAGTTTTGGCTTTATTACACAGTCAAAGCAGTCATCCTGAACATCAATAACTTCCTGAATAATTGGGAAGAGTGAGCCTACTTCTCACAACAAAATGTATCTTTTCTTGGAGGGATGGATGAGAAACAGACTCTCAGATCGTCTTCCATTTGTAAATGAGCCCTGTCCTTATTCTTCACTACAGTCAAGAGTTGAAAATTATGATTCACAGAGGTAAAGGGGAGCAGTATTTGCATAGCCTCAGCAGCCAGTTTGGGATACTCATTTGAGAGGGAGGCATGACTTGCTTGTTGAAATCTGGCCTTCAATGTTCTGTCATCAGATAACACCAAGTGCTGTTCTTCTGCCTTACCTGCTAGGCCATTTTCTGCAACAGTTGGTCAGAATGGATCGCACACCCAGTCCTAGGCAACAGTGTTCACATTAGAAAAGTAAGAGCTAAAGTGCTCACACTGTGATGTTGGGTTTGATGGTACAACTTTCCTCACAGTAGCATCAGTCAAGCTCTCTATGTTAAGAAAATCAGTTAAGGAAACATGTATATTATTTCATCTTGTATTCTTCTTCTCTAGAGGTTTGTTTACTTCATAAAAGCAATGATTTTGTCACTACCTTCAAGGATAGATGGGTGACCTTCAATTGAGTGTTTGTGGCTGTTCAGTTAGTTGACAACACTTTTCAAGTCAACAAAGAAAATTGTTGATTTTTTTTCTGTCATGAATTCAGGCATTTGATAAATGGCCTGCATTTGTATCGCACATTTTTAGTCAGAGGACCACAAAGCGTTTTCCACTACATTCACTCATCCACCCATTCACACACACATTCACACGCTCATGCTGGTGAGCTACATAATAGCCACAGCTGCCCTGGGGCACTCTGACAGAAGCGAAGCTGTCGTACACAGGCGCCACCAGGCTCTTTGACCACCAGCAGGCAAGGTGGGTGAAGTGTCTTGCCCAAGGACACAGTGACTGAGACAGACAATGTGGTGGTTTTAACGGGCAACCCACTGGTTAAGGGACGAACTCCTACCACCTGAGTCACGGTGGCCCGCATTTCTCTGTGTCACTGAAGAAGTCACTGTAAATTTTTCCAAAGGGCAGCCATCACCCCTCAGAGTGATATAGCAAAGTTGACCAAACAAACATGATTGCAGGGCTCTGGATTTTAGAGTGTTAACTACCATGATAGCTGTGTTCAAAAGCT
The DNA here is from genome assembly GCA_963556495.2 of Valencia hispanica. NCBI lineage: Eukaryota > Metazoa > Chordata > Actinopteri > Cyprinodontiformes > Valenciidae > Valencia > Valencia hispanica. Next base: position 44,508,829 of record OY747700.1, on the reverse strand, counting down.
GTGTTCAAAAGTGAAGATCTAGTTTCATGTCATTGGAAGGTAACCATAAGCTATAATCCTTCGACTGATGGATTCAATCTGCACTGGAAGTCCACTCTTTTGACCAGTCAATGCTGCTGGGCCATCTGTGCAAACAGCTACACATTTCTCCCAGCTCAGTCTTGATAAGGATTTAAAAAGGCTCAACAACCTGATAAAGAAGGCTGGTTCTGTTCTTGGGACAACTGTGGAAAATCTGGAGATGATAATGCAAAGAAGGATTCTTCATAAAATCAAAAAAATTATGGACAACCCTGAGCATCCTCTTCATGAGACAGTCACACAACAACAGAGCATCTTCAGTCGGAGGCTTCTTCAGTTTCGCTGCAATACAGACCGCTACAGGAAATCCTTCCTGCCCACAGCCATCATTATCTACAACAACTCCTTAAAGAATTGATTATATGAGCTATACCAACACTTAATTTCCCTCTGGGATCAATAAAGTATTTTTGAATTGAATTGAATTGAATTGAATAAAGTCATAAAATCATCAACTAATATTTCCTCACCAGTGGTCCATCCCGAGAAGTCCTGGCAAAACAGGATATCCTCCAATTTGTCGCCTCCTCAGGGATAGCATATCAAAGGTGTCAATTGAGTTGTACTGAAAATGTGTGTTGATTCCTCCAGCTGAAGATAACTTATAGTGCGTTCACACCGGTCAGCGCGTCCAGGCAGCAGGGCAGCTAGATTATATACAAGTCTATGGTACCTACGCATCAAGTGGGCATCAAGCTGCCCCGCAGCAAGTCGCGTGCATCTGCGCAGCTGGCATCTGCGCAGCTGGCATCAGCGCGTCCACGCAGCTGCTGCTCCGATGCGTTGACGGACCATCAGAGCAGCTGCTGCTTGAAGTTGGGAAAATTGAACTTTGGGGCAGCAAACACGGGGCGTCAACCATTTGTAGCGACTCTTTGTACTGACGTGGATCGGCAAGTCATTCATTCAAAATGGAGGATCAACTAAGCGTCGCTGTCTGTAATTTTCGTGAATTATATGACCCATAGACAGGAAGAGATTGGGTTTATTTGAAGGAAGATATTGGAGGATATTGGAGGCCCAGGTAAGCAGTTAAATATTTTTCTTTTAACTTTCTTGTTATGTTAGCTAATGCTAGCTAAACTCGGTTAGGGAAACTACCGGACGTGACGCGCCGATGCGACGCAGACTACAAAGTGTGCAAGCAGCTGGGTTTTAATTTTATAGCGCCAACTTTTGTCCGTTTGAGCGATTTGACGCGTGGACGCGCTGACCGATGTGAACGTGCCATTAGAGAACAAGAATGCATTCTATCCATTAACTGTTATTGAATGTCAGCCGATAGTTATTTAATTCTCCTGTTCAGTGTATCATCGGAAAGTGGGAGAGCTTTCAACTTATTGGCTGCATCCATGTCAAGCAGAACAAGTTAACTGTTCTCATACTTTCTAATTTCACCTGGTTTGGCTTTTCCATTATTCGATGGAGTAAACAAACTTAAATACTTGTCCATTGTGCAAGTTACATCAACCCCAGGAAGTGCACACACAGTTCATCCTTAAGTTCCAATACATGTAATTTTGGCAACCCCCAGTGGTCGGGGAACCCCAGTTTGAAGACCACCGATTACCACAACAGCTACTACATATGTGCTCCACAAATCTGGACTTAATGGAAGAGTCGCAAGACTAAAGCCATTATAGAAATGAAGTCCAGTCTACAGTTTACCAAATGTCAGGTAAGAGACATAGTCAACAAAAATGAAGCACTTTTACTCATATAAAAATTTTAAGTATAGAAAAACTATTAACGCATCCACCTCCACTATAAAATATAGGGGTTGAAGTATCATTGCAACACTTGTAAATTGTTGTTGTCAGACAGTTTTTATCCAATCTACTTGGCTAAGAGAATGTGCAGAAATTTCTGTCTTGACATGTGCAAAGGTGGTAGATACAGTACAGTACATGCTCCAAAGACAAGCAACTGCAGTGGATAGAAGGGTGGTTAAGCTAGGTATTGAATCAGGGGGCTGAATACATATGCATGCCACACTTTTTAGATTTCCTCTGACTTCCCACTAATACAGTCTATTGTGCTTGTCTATAAAATAAAAATAATAGTAAAATAGTGAAAAATTTGTGATTTTATTAGGACAAAATGTAAAATGGAACCATAGGGGGCCAAAAGCCCCTTGATTTCTTGTGCCGGTCCCAAGTGCGGATAAATGCAGAGTTGTCTCAGAAAGGGCGTCCAGAGTAAAAAGTTAAGCCAAATCAAATACTCTAATCACAAACATGACCTCTATACCAGATCGGTCAAGGCCCAGGTTAACAACGACCGCCAACGTACCGCTGGAAACTAGACTACTGTTGGTTGACGGAGGAGAGGAGGAAGGCGTGTCTGTAGGCAGAGAGAGAAGATGAAAAAGAAGAGTGTAGAACTGAGGTTAGAGACTTTGAATGTTGGGACTAGGAAAGGTAAAACTAGGGGGCTGATAGACATGATGCAGAGAAGGAAGGTGAAAATACTGTGTTCAGAAGACCAGATAGAAAAGTAGCTAGGCTAGAAGCTTATAAACTCAGCAAAAAAAGAAACGTCCCTTTTTCAGGACTGTGTATTTCAACAATAATGTTGTAAAAATCCAAATAACTTTACAGATCTTCATTGTAAAGGGTTTAAACAATGTTTTCCATGCATGTTCAATTAACCATAATCAATTAATTAACATGCACCTGTGGAATAGTCATTAAGACCTTAACAGCTTACAGAAAGTAGGCATTTAAGGTCACAGTTCTAAAAACGCAGGACACTAAAGAGACTTGTCTACCGACTGTGAAAAACACCCAAAGAAAGATGCCCAGGGTCCCTGCTCATCTGTGTGAACGTGCATTAGGCATGCTGCAGGGAGGCATGAGGAGTGCTGATGTGGCTGGGGCAATAAATTGCCATGTCCGCACTGTGAGACGCCTAAAGCCGCGTTCACACCGGTCAGCGCGTCCAGGCATCAAATCGCTCAAACGGACGAAAGTCGACGCTTTAAAATTAAAACCCAGCTGCTTGCACACTTGTGGTCTGCGTCGGCGCGTCGGGGCATCAGCGCGTCACGTCATTACGTCAGCGTGCGGGCGTGGATTTGTCTGTTGCTAGTTGTTTACAACATGGCGGATCTTGTCGGATCAGCAGCGCGTCTTCAACTACCGGCTCTCCCGGGCCCGGCTGGTGGTGGAAGATGCATTCGGGATCTGGTCTGCACAGTGGAGAATGTTTCACCGCAGACTGGAAGTCAACCCCGAAGTGGTGAGGGGAGCTGCCGCTGCTCATGGAGAAAGACCACTTCCAGCTGTGGGGCGAATCGGAGCCAACAACGCAACTAGAGAGGCAGTGGAGACCAGAGAAGTTTTCATGGCCCACTTCAGTGAGGAGGGGGCAGTGCCATGGCAGCCGGCAGAATAGTCATGTCCATACAGGACTGACCCAAAACGGCTCTTTGAAGAGCCACCCAGTAAAAAAATTAAGAGCAAAACTTTCTGAAAACTTTCCACATCTATATTTACTATATTATATTTTAGTAATTTGTTTTTCTCTATACATTCATATATACATTCACAAATCCCTTTCATTTATGGATTATTGTTTGTTCTGTACCTATATACTTTTGACCTGTTCACCTGTACCTCTCGTTTCCAGGTAATGACTGACAGACTGCTCTGCTTTCTCCCACAAACTCGTCTATGGATATGGTGAAATCAATCAAATAAACTCAAATAGTTCTTGCTTTTGTACTTCTGTGATATTTTATATAGTCAATAAAAAGGTATATTTCATTAAGGTAATTATTATCTGTTATTAAAAATAATATTTTCACCCAAATGGCATTACATAGGACAGTAGAATTAAATTAAGGAAAGTAGCTGACCAAAATGTTACATATAAAAATATTTAATATAATAAAAATACATACAAGATATATACATATAATAAAACAATAAAATAAAGAACAGGAAGAGAAAGGACCTTATTTGGAGGAAGTGCGGTGGAAGACAGGAGGGACACAGAAAGGAGTCTCCTTCCTCCCCTGAAAAAGGTGTCAGCCCGATCAGTAAAACTACTGAGTATTGTCCAAATGGGTCAAATTGAGTGTTACATTAATTCTTTCAAAAATCAGTCTATGAATGTCAAATTTTAGGATGTCTCTTTCTGGAGGTGACACCCTTTTCAGGAGAGGATGAAGAGAGAGAAGGAAGTGCATTTCATCATCTGCAGGAGGAGCAGGAGCTGGTTCAGGCCGGGCCTTGAGCGCATCAAGCAGCTTTTGCTGGAACTCTGTTGGCACTGACAAGTCCTGCTGCCTCCGCCTTCGTTTTCTTGGAGGGCCTGTGAAAAAACACAGTAGAAAAATGTGTTAAAAATGCTTACAATTATGTTGAACAAATATACAAATTAGATAAAATTAGAAGCAACATTTTAAGTCTGTATGAAAGGCTGAGTGTGAATTCCAGGGTATACACAGACATTTCAGAAAGTACAAAAAGTAATTCGCCAAGTGTCTGGGAACCCAAAGAAACAGATTGACATCTTTGAATAAAACCTACATTCCCAACCTTTCCAAACAGCACTACACACCTGCAGGTGCTGGAGCAGAGGAAGGGCCAGGCTGGTCAGAAAAAGAAGCAGCAGCAGAGGAAGGGCCAGGCTGGTCAGAAGCAGAAAAGGAAGGGCCAAGGGACTCTGGTTCAGCCATGTCACCTGCCTCCATGTTAGCTGGATCTGTCAAGACAGAAAGGAATATTATTGACCCTCCTGTTTATTATGCTTTATACCAAGATCACAAATACTTCTACTGCTAGCACTAATAATAAATAGCAAAACTTTGTAGTAGCAAAATGATGTAGGTTTCAGCTTTACAATAATTATTTTCATGTTTCTGAGCACGTTTTTGTGTGTGTTTGTGTGCCACTATGTCTGGGTTTTCTTCTCAAAATCACCAACCTTCTGCCTCTAACCGCCCTGCTGCTTCTTTTTCTGGCTCCTCTGGGTGGTCATACCCCTCCGCCTGCTCCTCCTCGACCCCCATGTTGCTCGATGTTTCGCGGGGGGCGATGAAGGGTTCGAGGAAGGACAGGACAGAGAGGTACTTCCATTTCTGCACTTTCCCTCCTTCTGCTCCGCTCTTCCTTCTCTCTTTCTCTTTTCTGCTCTGCCTGACATATGTGTCCCTCAATGTCTTCCACCGTTTTTTGCAGATCTCGTCTAAATACACAATGGGAAACTGGAAAATGCGTATTTAGTACCGTAGTTGCCCTAACCGCTTTTGGCTAGCGTAGCGTTAGCTAACATAACAAGAAAGTTAAAAGAAAAACTATTTTTTTCTATGTTTAACTGCTTACCTGGCACTCCAATATCCTCCGATATCTTCCTCCAAATCAGATCCGATCTCTTCCTGTCTTTGTAAAAAGACGAAGACGGGTCATACAGTTCACGGACATTACATACAGCGACGATCAGTTTGTCCTCCATCTTGAATAAAAATTTGCCGATTCCCCCATGGAAGGAGTTACTACGTCAGTACAACGAGTCGCTCTGATTGGTTGACGCCGCGCGTCTGCTGCCCGAAAGTTCAATTTTCCCAACTTGACCGTCGGGGCGTCCGGGCATCAGCTGCGTGGACGCGCTGATGCCAGCTGCGCCGACGCGCGCGACTTGCTGCTTGGCAGTTTGGCGCCCACTAGATGCGTAGATACCATAGACTTGCATGTAATCTAGCTGCCCTGCTGCCTGGACGCGCTGACCGGTGTGAACGCGGCTTAAGAGAGCGCTACAGGGAGACAGGAAGGACAGCTGATCATCCTTGCAGTGAAAGACCACGTGTAACAACACCTGCACAGGATCGGTACATCCGAATATCACACCTGTGTGACAGGTACAGGATGGCCACAACAACTGCCCGAGTCACACCAGGAACACACGATCCCTCCATCAGTGTTCAGACTGTCCGCAATAGGCTGAGAGAGGCTGGACTGAGGGCTTGTAGGCCTGTTGTAAGGCAGGTCCTTACCAGACATCACCAGCAACAATGCTGCCTATGGGCACAAACCCACCTTCGCTGGACCAGACAGGAGTGGCAAAAAGTGCTCTTCACTGATGAGTCACGGTTTTGTCTCACCAGGGGTGATGGACGGATTCGTGTTTATCGTCGAAGGAATGAGCGTTACACCGAGGCATGTACCCTGGAGCAGGATCGATTTGGAGGTGGGGGGTCCGTCATGGTCTGGGGCGGTATATCACATCACCATTGGACTGAGCTTGTTGTCATTGCAGGCTATCTCAATGCCTTGCGGTACAGGGAAGACATCCTCCTCCCCCATGTGGTACCCTTTATGCGTGCTCATCCGGACATGATCCTCCAGCAGGACAATGCCACCAGCCATACTGCTCGTTCTGTGCGTGAGTTTCTGCATAACAGCAATGTCAGTGTTCTGCCATGGCCAGCGAAGAGCCCGGATCTCAATCCCATTGAGCACGTCTGGGACCTGTTGGATCGCAGGGTGAGGGCTAGGGCCATTCCCCCCAGAAATGTCCAGGAACTTGCAAGTGCCTTGGTGGAAGAGTGGGGTAACATCTCACAGCAAGAACTGACAAATCTGGTCCAGTCCATGAGGAGGAGATGGACTGCAGTACTTCAAGCAGCTGGTGGCCACACCAGATACTGACTGGTACTTTTGATTTTGAGCCTCCCTTCATTCAAGGACACATTATTCTATTTCTGTTAGTCACATGTCTGTGAAACATTTTTAGTTTATGTCTTATGGTGTTGACTCTTTTAGTGTTCATACAAATATTTACACACATTAAGTTTACTGAAAGTAAAAACAATTGAAAGTCAGAGGACGTTTCTTTTTTTGCTGAGTTTAGTAGAGTGGTTTAAGTCGATCTACCATGGTGTAGATGGAAAGAGAAATGGAGCAGGAGTTATCCTGAAGGAGGAGTATTTTTAGGAACGTTCTAAGGGTAAAAAGAGTGTCAGATAGGCAGATAAGTCTAAAGCTTGAAATTGAAGGAATAATGATCAATGTTGTTACTGGTTATGCCCCACAGGTAGGATGTGAGTTAGAAGAGAAGCAGAAATTCTGGAATGAACTTTAGATGATGTGATGCAGTGTATCCCCTGAGTTGAGAGGGCGGTGATTGATGCAGATTTTAACGGACATGTTGGTGACGGGAACAGAGGTGATGAGTAAGGGATGGACAGGTTTGTTATCCAGGATAGGAATAAAGAAGGACAAATGGTGGTAGACTTTGCAAAAAGGATGGAAATGGCTGTTCTTCCAGAAGAGTCAGGAACATAGGGTGACTTATAAGAGTGGAGAGTGAAGCAGTCAGGTGGACTTTATCTTATGTAAACCTTGTGATCTGAAGGAGATTAGTGACTGTAAGGTAGTGATGGGCGAGAATGTCGCTGGACAGCATAGGATAGTGGTCTGTAGGATGAAACTAATGGTGAGGAAGGTGAAGAGAATAAAGGCAGAGCAGAGGACCAGGCAGTGGAAACTGGAAAGAAGAGTGTTGTGAAGTCTTCAGGGAGGAGTTCAGATAGGCTTTTGGTGGTCAGGAGGTGCTCCCAGATGACTGGACAGCTACAGGTAATGTAATTAGAGAGACAGGTAGGGCGGTACTTGGTGTGTCATCTGGAAGGAGTAAAGTAAATAAGGAGACTTGGTCGTATAACAATAAAATATCCATCCATTATCTGTACCTGTCCATCCTATGCAGGGTTGCAGGGACTGGTGCCTATCTCCAGCAGTCATGGAGCTAGAGTTGGGGTACACCCAGGACAGGTCGCCATTCTGTCGGAGGGCAACACAGAGACATACAGGACAATAAAACCATGCATGCACATACTCACACCTAAGGGCAATTTGGAGAGACCTATTCACCTAACAGTCATGTTTTAGGACTGTGGGAGGAACCCGGAGTACCCGGAGAGAACCCACGCATGCACAGGGAGAACATGCCAACTCCATGCAGAAAGACCCCAGGCTGGGATTTGAACCATCTTGCCTTCTTGCTGCAAGGCAACAGTGCTACCAACTGCACCACTCTGCAGCCCCAATACAATCCAAGGCCCTCATTTATCAAACATTATATTAAATATGCTGTGGCCACTTGTACACATGTTCCTCCGCAATCATCTGTTGATAAATCCCTCATGTGCATAACTAGGTGTTCAAACCTGTCTTCAGTAATTTGCATACAGAAACGCTCTCAATTAACCATATTGGGTAACACCACATTTTCTGACACAAAGTCCTTGCTTTCTTCCCGAAAATAATGGCCAAGATGGTAAAATGGCAAAAAAAGAGTCATGATGAACAGACTTTTTAAAAATGATTATAGTTAACGCAAATTTGTTTTAACACTGATCGCTTTTTACCTCTCGTATCACCAGTTCCTCTGCATGATGCCGCCCCTCCAACACGCAGCAGTTATATTCCTGCTGCAGTCAAAAAAATCTGGCAAAGAATCATTTAATTTGCTGTTATTCATTTCTGTGGAAAAATTAAATCTGTTAAATTTCTCCAGAACATTGCTGTTTGGTTCTGTCAGCTCAGGGGTAACCAATAAAAAAGAACACTGCCTGGGAGGAAGTGACAGAGGCAGTAAATGCGGTCAGAACAGTGGATCGGTTCCTGTCAGAAATAAAGGGGAAAAAATGGTTTGATATCAAACTGAATACAATAAAACATCCCTCAGCACACAGCTGGGCCAGATCTTCTACCGGGGGTGCATAGATCACCATATCTGACACGCGTTTGGCCATGCGTTATTGGAGACACTGCTTTGGCTGGCATCAGTACGCATGGAGACAGTGATAACCTGCTGCACCGATAAACAGGACCATCTACTTTCCACAGTATAGTTTGCAAACCTTGTGACACCTGTAACAAGTGTGACATCAAGCACTTCCTTTTGAACTGAAGCACTTGATGTGACAAGTAAAAAAAGCATATGGAAAGCCCAGACGTCCGTGAAACACCTCACACCCCCCACACCCCCAGATTGTGATTCACAGGATCTCCATGTATGATCACCCCCCAAATTAAATAATTTATTCCTTGGGAAATTTCTAACATTCCCTGAAAGTTTAATGCAAATCCGTCCATGACTTTTTGAGTTATTTTGCTAAAAGACAAAAAGACGGCAACATGAGCTCCTTGGCAAAAATAAATATTCCATCAAAGTAACAAAGTAACTGTTTCAGTGTTGCAGTTGCCCAATTCTACCACTAGATGTTGTGCGTACACATGGTCAGAGCTCTATAGGAACATAGGAACATAGGAACATTTCTACACACAAGTTCAAGATGGTAAATACCACAAAATGTGTAAAATTGTTCCTACGCACGAAATAGGCACAGATCTGTGCGTAAGTACGCTTGATAAATGAGGGCCCTGGAGCATATACAAAGAAAAATGTTAGCTAAGAAAAAGTGGGACACTGAGAGGATGAAGGAAAGTAGATGGGAGTACAGGGAGATGCAGCGTATGGTGAAGGTAGAGGTGGAAAAGGCCAAACAAAGGGCACATGATGACCTGTATGCTAGCTTGGACAGTAAGGAGGGAGAGAAGGATTTGTACAGGCAGAGAGATAGAGATGGAAAGGATGTGCAACAGGTTTGGGTGATTAAAGATAGGGATGGAAATGTACTGACAGGTGCCAAGTGTGTGATGAGAAGATGGAAAAACTACTCTGAAGAGCGGCTGAATGAGGAAAATTAGAGAAAAAAAAGTAGAGTAGAAGAGGTCACTGTTGTGGATCAGGAACTAGCGGAAATGAGTAAATATGAAGTGAGGAAGGCTTTGAAGAGGATGAAAAGGGAGTTGGTCCTGATGACATACCTGTGGAGGTATGGTAGTATCTAGGGGAGGTGGCAGTAGAGTTTTTAACTAGGTTGTTCAACAAGATCTTAAAGATTGGGTAGATGCCTGAGGAATGGAGGAAAAGTGTTCTAGTGCCGATTTTAAGGACAAAGGAGATGTACAGAAACTACAGAAGAATAACGCTAATAAGTCATACAATAAACCTGTGGGAAAGGATGGTGGAAGATTGGCTTAGGTGAGAAGTAAGAATTTCTGAGCAGCAGTATGGTTTAATGCCAAGAAAGAGTACTACAGATGCAAATGTTTCTTTAAGGATGCTGATGGAAAAGTACAGAGAAGGTCAGAGGGAGCTGCATTGTGTCTTTGTAGATTTAGAGAAAGCGTATGAGAGACGGGTACTGAGAGAAGAGCTGTGGTGTTGCAAGAGGTGGTCTGGAGTGGTAGAGAAGTATATCAGAGAGGTGCAGGACATGTACAAGAGCTGTGAGACAGCATTGAGGTGTGCTGTAGTGAGAGAGAAGTTCAAGGTGGAGGTGGGACTGCATCAAGGATTGGCTCTGAGCCCCTTCTTGTTTGCTTTGGTAATGGATAGGCGACAGATGAGGTTAGACAGGAGTCTCAATGGACTATGATGTTTGAAGATGACATTGTGATCTGCGGTGAGAGCAGGGTGCAGGTCGAGGAAAAGTTAGAGAGTTGGAGGTATGCACTGGAAAAGAGAGGAATGAAGATTTGTCGCAGCCAGACAGAATACATGTGTGTAAATGAGAGAGACACAAGTGGAACGATGAAGTTACAGGAATTGGAAGTAAAGAAGGTAGAGGACTTTAGGTACTTAGGGTCAATGGTCCTAAGCAATGGAGAGAGCAATAATGTATGGTTTAGAGATGGTAACAATGAGGAAAAGACAGGAATCAGAACTGGAGGTTGCAGAGCCCAAGATGTCGAGGTTCTGTTTGGGAGTGATGAGGATGGATAGGATCAGGAAATAATACATCAGAGGAACAGCTGCTTTTGAAAATAAAGTCAAGGAGGCCCAACTGAGATGGTTTGATGTTCAGAGGAGTGATGATGATTATATCGGTAAAAGGATGCTGAGGTTGAGTCCACCAGGCAGGAGGCAGAGAGGAAGACCAAGATTTATGGATGTGGTGAAAGGGGACATGAAGTTAGTTGTTGTGAGGGTAGTGGATGAAGCGGATATGACTAAATTATGACAGATGAGTCACTGTGGTGACCCCTGAAGGGAAAAGCCGAAAGAGAAGAAGAAGATCAGGACAAAATGTTAAAGGTTTCAAGGGCATGGGTGATTTTACAAGCCGTTGCACAAGTTTTGGCCATTGCAACTTTAAAAATGTTCTAGTAACAACCGATTCAGTTTGAGTCAGCTGTGCTCCAGCTTTCCATACATTCATTTAAAGTCCCTGTAATCTTTCAGTGAATAATTCCAGACATGTCCAAACCTTAAATCGGCCTTCAGCATCTGTTAATGCAAGTATAGTGAGGGGAGTGTTGTGTTTGATGAAAGTAAAATAAGCACAAGAACTCAAGGTAAAAAAAAAAGAAATGCTCACAACACATTCTATTGAGGTTTGATCATGAATGACTGAACCTTTGTTTAACATATGTTCTCTCTTAGATCCAGTAACCCAATCTCCATGGTGATAAAGGATATTAGAATAGAAATAAACACTACGTTTCTTTTATAATGTGCATGGTGTTCTACCATATTGTCACTGTTGAGATACCTGTGAAGAATAAAAAAAAGTGCCACAGCAACCTATTTCATATTACTGTGGCTTTTTTCAGCTCTTCTTATGAGCATGTTGACCTTTTAAGAATATGTGTCATCTTTCTTCACTTTGTCCTAAAATGGGAAACATGCATTCACACCAAAACAACCGCTACATTTTCGTGACCACGAGTGTTGGTAAGTGGGCAGGGTGACGTCACATCAAACAGTTGGCCAATGTCTACAGGTCACTGTGCAGGCTGCTGCTCCGCTAAGTGCTTGTTAGAAGGACAATTTGATGTGAGCACCGCTCTGTATGATCAGTGTCTTTGCAAGAAGCAAATGAGGTTTGATTTTCACAACATTCAGACAGCATAATGAGCTGGTATCATGCCTGCACACTGCACATTGAAGTTTATGATGCACAGCCAAACACTGGTGTGTAATGAGTTTGCTGTGTCCTTTGTGACTTCAGAAATACATGCAATCAGTGTGAAATTTCAGAAAACTATTCCTGAACAAATGGTTTTTATTAATCACAACTTAGTGTGCACTTGCCCAACCACAGGTGTGAGTGTAGGTGGTGGAGAAAAGTGAGAAACAAACTGTGTGGAGAAAATGTAAAAGTCACATTTAAACACCGCATTTAAAAAGCCACAAAACTAACACCACTTTTCACAGTCATTTTAGTGTCAGTATGTACACAATTTACGTGAATCTGTAAGTTTTGAGTTTTTTTATGCTTGAACAGATTGTAGCATGAAAAGCATAACAAATGACTCAGTCCAAAAAGCTATTTTTAATATACAAAAGAACTCTGTCAGATTACAAATGAATATTTCAGTTAATCATTGAAACAACATATTTTATATTTATGATATGAAATAAATTCAGGAGCTTGTTATTTCTTTGTTCTCAAATGGTACATAACATCAAACATGTCTACATGGGCAGAAAGCAGTGGTTCTAGCATGAATGATTTTATAAATATGCTTATAAGAATCTGTGACCAATGATTAATTCAGCCCAGATTTGAACAGTCCATTTATTGTGGTTTTCACAATTGTCTAGAGTGGTCCAGAGACAAGAAAAGCATTAAAAAATCCCCTTTTATGTGAATTTCAATATTAGACAAGGTTTCCTGATTCCCAAACGATGTTTTAAAAAAATCTTTGTTCAATGTAGAATAATCCAGCTCGGTTTTTTAGATTTTTATTTTTTACCTGTAATGATTAGATGCAGTCCAGATTCCTTAAAAAATAATGAAAACGCCTTTTTCTTTAACACTGCATGGGAAGCTGTGAATTTGGTTACAGTTGCTGCGCCATTAACCACACTCAGGGCAGCAATACTTAACAGCTCACACACTGCAAAACACAGGAAAGGGAACCCACCGACCACCAACAGGACATGTGTGCATATATTATGAATGGAACGATTGCTTAGCAGCATATTTATGTTATGAGCAAACAGATCACGAGGTCTACTAAGCCTGCACAGGTGTATTATGTGTGTAAAATAAATGCACCACAGTCTCACTAATCTAATATATGTTATGCCTTCATAAATTCATGCTCTGTCTCAGCTTCCTCTTTCTCCCATTTGTCTTATTTTGCTTTTATTCCTTTCCCACTTCCTTAATAACTTTCTGTCACCAGTGGCCGTGAGACTCCACACAAGACTAGCTGTTCCCATCTTTATTACTCCCCCTCCCACCCTCCTCAATGTCTCCCCAAGTCTTCTCTTTCCCCTCTCACTACGTTGTAATGCATTTAACCAGTAGACTGAGTCCCGCAGGGTGACACAAGCCCGGAAAGATGAGAAAGAATGTTTTTTTTCTGCCTTTCGTTTATCGCTCCCTTCCCTCCTTCTGCCTCTCCCGTCTGTGTTTCTAATAGGTTACTCGGTTATATGAGGTATTCCAGGAGGGCCGCTGAAATAAAGACAGAGCTGATGCTCTGCCTTAATGGCTCCTGTCTCATCATGATCCATCACCATCGATCACGACACCAACGGAGACGCACACAGATAAGCAGCACAGAGGGAACAAACCCGACAGCTGAACGAGCATCACACATTATACCCAGAAGTGTCCCGGCATTTCTTATCATCTAATCCGCCAATCTTTGGAACACAGACACAATGACATAAAGATCTGACACACAAGAACAGGAAAAAAACTATTGATTTAAACTCTTATGTGTTTATAAGAGATAGTTTTGCTGCGGTCTAAGATCAGCAAGTTGCAGTCTGCTTTTCTGCTCACTTCAAGTTTTTCCATGCAGTTAAACGTATAAGTTGTAGGTAAAAAAAATAAAACTAAAGGTAAAGACACAGAAATAAGATTTTTGTAGGTTTGTAACATATAGATATATGAGTGAGAAATGCGACATGTTGCTGCTGAAATACTATTCTTTAGGTAAAAATTATCCTAAAAGTCACATGAAAAGTAGTAAAATGCTAAACAAGTCTTTGCTAACTGTTCATTCTAACTGTATTTTATATACGCGAGAATTTAAGTGTTGATGCACAAAGAAGCACCCGAAGAAGAAATCAGATTGAGAGTAAGAATTGATGTAAACACAAATTGATCTGAAATGGAACTGGGAAAAAAAAAAAAAAACAGATAAAGTTCAGCAAAAGTTTTATGTGAATAGATTTTTTTAATGCTTCTTCAGCTTGAATTAAACATGACCAGCATTAGAGATAAACCCAAGTGGCTTATTTGAAAGCCCCATGTGGAAAGTGTTGAGCAACTCATTTCAATAAGAAGAGTAGCAAGGAAGAAACTGGTAGACTCAAAAGGTAGAGTCCCAATTATACTGAATTCTTTAACATTTCTTCCTAATATAGTGGAGTAAAATTCAATAAATAGTGATGTTACATGGGATTGCTGAAATCAAGCGAAAATGATCAGACTGGTGACTTTCTACGACAAGATCACTAGGAAATAATTCTCTCAGAAACACTGTCTGTCTGACTAAAGATAAAGTGACCCCACACCTCCCCATCATTGTGTTTTCTAACTGCCACCCTCTGGGAAAAAGGTTGTGCAGCATCTGTGGTAAAACAACCAGACTCTTAAACAGCTTCTTTCCCCTCAGCTGGTGATGGATGTCAGTGACTGCTGCTCTTCTGGAATGACATTCCATTGTCATATTTTTTTGTGCTGAGAAGGTTTTTTGCTGCTATGTAAATAGCTCTAGCTTTACACATTAACAGGTTGACATTTATTAAAATTGTTAGCACTTTTGTGAAGCCTGGGAAACATATGTGCGTTCTTGTGTATGCTGTATGGGCAGCATACACAGTTTTAGTTGGCAATCTCTGCAAGTAAAGATGACATGAATTCTTGTACAATGTTAAACATTGGTGTAGTGATTTTATTAAAGAACAGATGAAAACACATGTTTTTACCCATTGAACTACAAATTGTTTTGGATCACTTCTGAAGCAAATGCGATAAAAAAATATTGACATTTCATAATTCACCTTTAGAGAGTTTGCTGCTTCGTGTTTAAATATTTCACATCTCGGTCTGTTGTGCAACTCTTAAAAAGTCTATATTTTTTAATCACGCAAACTGTTACTTTGCTGAGAGAAAAAGAAATCAGCAGATTATTAGAAAACAATCTTTACAAATTCAGTTGGCTATGTTATATGCATTTGTGCACCACTTCTAAAAGCAAAGTGTTTTGAGGTGCATCCCTACCAACTGATCATCTAGAGACAGAAGACCTCGTGCATTCTTCTTTGTAATGCATTTCAGTTTTCAAATCTTGACACAGATTTTTCCCATCGGTTTCAGGTTTGAATTTTGACTGGGCCAATCTTAACACATACAAAGCCTTTGATCGAAACCATTTCATTGTGGCTCTGGAGGAATGTTAAGCATTGCCATTTTGCTGGAAGTTGAAGCCTTGCCTCTGTGTAAACGCTTGTAGAATCTAACAGTTTTTCTTTCAGGATTGCTCTGTATTTATCTCCATCTTCTCATCAACTCTTACCAGTTTCCCAGTCCCTGCCAGAGAGCTGCTGCCCCCATGTTTCATAGTGGGGATGGTCAGGGTGATGTGCAAATTTTCCATATGCAGGCCAAAATGTTTAAGTCTGCTCACCTCTGGCGAAAGCAACTTATTTGTTTTGTAGAGGGACAAAAGTTAAATCTGTTAAATGACATACAACACTTCCAATAATGGACTCTTCTGACTAAATAGGTGACTTCTGCAGGCAACTGGTTGAATTAAAACCTTGCTTTTTTTTCTTTCAAGGCACAAAATTCCAGTAAAATACACTTATTCAATCAATCAATCAGTCAATCAACTTTGTTTATGGTGGACCTCACACACCCAGAGCGACCAAAGTGCTTTACAGGACCATAAACTAAAACATGACCAATGAGGCATAAACACCTATAATACACCTACATTGGATTCTGAGGTAAAATGTGGAAAATTGCATAATTTTGACAAATAATACCATTGCAATGTACTGTAGGTTTTGGATTTAAAAAACTACAGTGATGGCACATACTGAATATTACAGCTCAAACACCTGCAGCCTTTCTTACTTTTAAAATGCATGGAGGTCTTTGTGAATTAAAAAAATAAACTTAATATTAGATTATAGGAGGCAACACTTTAAATAAACGTACAAAACAGCGAAGTCCAATGTAATGAAAATGTGATGGTTTTTTTAATTTGTTTTGTTTTTTTGCTGGGTTAAAAATCATAAAAGAAGATGTGAGCATGGTACATCTTTAGAGACCTGTGCTTATGACCGAGTGCAGATGGGAGTCATTGAGCTTATCTCTTAATCCTCCAGGAGAACACTTTGGAACTGTTGATGAATGACTTTATTAAACCGACAAGCTATGATTATCTAATGAACCTTTGTTTCATTATCAGGAAGGCTCTCAGCTGGGAGAATGGAAGCTATTTAATCTTTCTTAGTCAAACAACAGAGTATACTGACATGCTAATTTACATTTATGCTGTTTTATATACATTTTTTTTCCATTTTCATACCTTGCTTTTTTTGTCTTCTTGTTGTCAGCGTTGTCTAAACCTTCCACTTGCTTTCAATCTATTTTTATTTTCCTACATTTGCCCCTATAGTTATTCTCTCTGTTGGTGGATTTTAATGGAAGTGACAGTGAGCCCACCCAACGCCCACTCTTCTAGATCTCACACAAACACACACGCATACACGCACACACACATGCACTCACGAAAATAAGAGCACGCCCATAAGTGCAACGATAGACAACCAAACTCCTTGCGCGCGCAAAAGCACAGGTATGCGCTCACTCACGCTGACGTGCGTGCACGTTCATACATTCAAATAATCACGCTCAGATTTGCACACTAAAATTAACACGATCTGACTGGTGCATGCACACCCACACACACAAAACCGGATCCACCCACGGCTTCCGCAGCTGCCTTCATCCTCCTTCTCCAGCAGTTTCCACTCTTCCAGGCTACATTGATCAGAGTCAAACATCCAGTTAATTTACACACTTGCTTTAGAGGCCAACACACAAAACAAGGTGAAACAAACACTGCATGAGAAACATCAGGTGTTGGGGACGTGCAAGCGCTCAGTCTGGAGAAAAATTGTTTAATCAGGTTCATCCTGAGAACAGGGCAATTTCCTCCCCGGCATTTCATTTTCCACTTAATGGAAAACGCACAAATCCATCCACAAATCCATGCGGTGGTTCCAAGCGAATCCCCCTTCTGCAGCGGGGGACTCATTTGTCACTGTATCAGAGTTCGCATTGATTTCCTTACAAAAGTTGGTGCAAGAATAAGAATCAAGCTTATTAGATTCTAAATTAGTGTCAAAGGAAGCCGATAAATCATGATAAGTAAGAAAGGAAGGTAACCGATTGATGCAGAAAGACCATTTTGGCCGGTGCAGGTAGACAAATGAAATAGAGTTGCAAGAAATAATAAAGACGAGGCAATGAAAGTGAATAATAATGACAAGCAGAGAAGTGGAAATGGGGAACATATCTTAAGATTAGTTGAATTCAAACATCTGTGAAGAGGCAATTAAGTAAATTTGACAAACCATGACTTCATTCAGCCTGAACGCTGCAGATTAGCCACTATCTAACCCGAGCAGGAATGAACAGCAAAAGGACACCTTGATGCTGACAGAACCAGCCATCCACTTGGCTCTACAGAACGATAATTTCAAAAGCCTTTTAGTCTGGGCCTGCTGTGTCAAGTGTCTCTTTTTCCCCCCTTTTGGTTGATGTGATGATTAAGGTGCTTTGATATCTAAATTAAAACTCTAAAGTCAGCAGTCTCAGGCTGGAATACAGCACTTCAAGGCTGCTAGCCTGAGCTCAGGACATTCTTTACAACAGCAGTATAAGCATATTGACAAGCTGTCTTTGTGCCGATGCAAAACGGTGACAGATTGTATAATTTCTGGTGCATCCTGCCTCCCCAAAATTACATTTGCAGTGAAGTAAACTGAAACAGGTAATATGATTTCAAAGAACATTTATTTTCATACGGTGAGAATTTTTTTTCAGGAACACATTCAGCATCTTATTAAAAAAAAACAAGCAGCAATATAACTGCTTTGTAATCTTTATAATACAGAGAGGGACAAACGGTGATGGGCAGTAACGTGTTAGAAGTAACGCGTTACTGTAATCCAAATCTCTTTTGAAGTGACGAGTCAAATCGAGGATTACAGTTGCAAAAAAAGTCATTAGATTACTATTACTTCCCTGCAAGGGGACTACGTTACTAAACTGCGATCTTGTCAGTGTTTCATGACAATCGCGTTTCAGTGTTGGACGTCAGGTAACAGCAGACACACTTGTAGATCAACAAGAGGTAAAATGAGGAGGAGAGAACAGAGCCATGCAGCGCTTTAATGCTTGGAAGTACCAACATTATGTTTTGATTTGACTCAGTAAAAAGGGACAAAAACATTAGCGCCTGCAGTACACTCTGCGTGGGAAGAAACCTTTCATACACAGCAAAAAAATTCCACCTCACATCCAAGCAAGCATCTAGCAAGCCAGCACAGGAATGTGAAACTCATTGAGCCCCCCACTGACATGACCGCTGTAGCTACCACATCCAATTCCACCGGCCAAACCTCCGACGGCTCCCTACTGCTAAACAGGTGAAAATGTTTTTTTTCTAAAATCATTATTACTCATCTCTGCCCTTTGCCAACTGTTAAGAGATATAAATGCTAACAATTTGGAATACAGACAGGTCAGACTTTGATTTGATTAATTTTATTACTGTATTTTTACTCACATTTCTTTGAATGAAGGAGTGAAAATACAAAAAAGATTGTCTTGCTTGAATATTCAGAAAAATGCGTCAACAGAAGAAAGACTTTATTTTCTTAAAATATGGTGGAATATCCAGAAAACTGGTTTGAATTCAGTTCAATTCAATTCATAAATACTTTATTGAACCCAGAGGGAGATTAAGTGTTGGTATAGCTCATATAATTAATTCTTTGAGGAGTTGTTGTAGATGATGATAGCTGTGGGCAGGAAGGATTTCCTGTAGCGGTCTGTATTGCAGCAAAACTGAGGAAGCTTCCAACTGAAGACGCTCTGTTGTTGTATGACTGTCTCATGAAGAGGATGCTCAGGGTTGTCCATTATTTTTTAGATTTTATGAAAAATCCTTGTTTGCATTATCATCTCCAGATGTTCCACAGTCGTCCCAAGAACAGAACCAACCTTCTTTATCAGGTTGTTTAGCCTTTTTAAATCCCTGGCTCTGATGCTGCTACCCCAACAGAAGAGATTACACTCTCCACAACGGACATGTAGAATATCTGCAGCATCTTGCTGCAAACCTTGAAGGACCTAAGCTTCCTCAAGAAGTACAGTCTGCTCTGTCCCTTCTTGTAGACAGTTTCACTGTTGCGCCTCCAGTCCAGTCTGTTGTCAAGGTGAACTCCGAGGTATTTATATTCCTCAACCACCTCCACTTCTTCTCCCATGATGGAAACAGTGTTTGACTTATCCCTGTTTCTTCTGAAATCTACAATCATCTCCTTTGTTTTGTTCACATTCAAAGTAAGACGATTGTTTCCACACCATGTCACAAAGCGGTCCACCAGCTCTCTGTATTCAGCTTCTTGTCCATCTCTGATACACCCGACAATTGCAGAGTCATCTGAGTATTTCTGCAGATGACAGGTCTCTGAAGTCTGAGGTGTACAGAGTGAAAAGGAATGGTGAGAGTACGGTCCCCTGTGGTGCTCCTGTGCTGCTGACCACCTGGTTTGACACACAATTCTTCAGTCTCACAAATTGTGTTCTGTTGGTCAGGTAGTCATTGATCCAGGCGATTGTTGAGGGCTCCACTTGTGTCTTCAGGAGTTTCTGACAAAGCAAATCAGGCTGAATTGTGTTAAATGCACTGGAGAAATCAAAGAACATGATCCTCACAGTGCTGCCTGCTTTGTCCAGATGACAGTGGGTTGGTTGAAGTAGGTGGATGATGGCATCTTCAACTCCAACTCCACAGCGATAAGCAAACTGCAGCGGGTCCTGATACGTTCTTGTTTGCTTACTCAGGGGTGCCAACAGGAGTCTCTCCAGGACCTTCATGATGTGGGATGTCAGGGCAACAGGTCTATGGTCATTGATGACTGATGGGTGAGTTCTATTTGGTACTGGAACAAGGCAGTTAAATGTTAAACAAACTAATTCAGATCAGAGACAGTTGCATATAATGTAATCTTTGATTGATTCAATGTGCATGGATGGAGCTAAAAGAGTGAAATGAATGAAACAAGTTTTAAAAAGGGACTGTTTCACTTGATTACATTTCATATAAAATTTGCAGAAAGAATAGAATTAGGCTGAAAGGTCAATTACTTTATAGCGTATTCAAGTTATGCTTCAGGTTTCTGAAAATTAAGTAAAGTAATTGTTAAAGTAACTAAATACTTTAAAAAAATAAGTAATCAGTGAAGTAACTGGATTACTTTGTTGGAAAAGTAATCAGCAATCAGTAACAAATTACTATTTCAAAGTAACGTGATCAAAACCGGGGACAAACGTTTTCCTTTTCACCTGGAGTATAAATATGATGTGACATAGAAGCCCTCACTGGTCTCTAGGCTTAAGCAAGATGAGAAGCGAGAAAATAAAAACATCTCCAAAGCTTCCTGTTAGACAACTCTAGCAAAAAGTGACATCTTGAAGGGGAATGGGGTGTCACCAGGTCTCCATAGCAACTAGTACACACTATTTATGTTTCAACTGGTTGTTTGGGAGTGATGCCAGAATAAAGCCATCTATGTCATACCACCATAACCCAAACATGTGCAGTTTGGACAACTTTACTGCAGCTTTAACTAGGAATGTGTGCTTTGGCTAAATGAGCTTTTCAGCACAAATCCCTGTTGGCCTGAAGCAAAGGATGAACACGTTTAAAAGGTCCCAACAGAACACTGAAAATGGGTGATCGCTGGCTGAACAACAATCTTTATTACCGTCTCATTCCTCCAACCTAAATGCTGTAGAAAACCTGTCAGGTCAGCTGAGGAGAAGACCATAAAAGAAAACTCTTCATAATCAGGGTTACAAGTTATATAATTATATCCTAACATAGGATATTTTCCTCAATTGAATGGATGCATTGAAATTAAAGGCTGGATTTATTTTATTATTTTTATGAGATTATACTGTATAACTCGGCTTTTCTTTTTAAAGTTTCCCTCCATTTCTTTACAGGGGGTGCTAACAAATCTGTTTATGCTATACATTTTTTCACCAATATTAAGGAAATCAAAAGGAAAAAGTTCATGCTTTCTTCAGACAAAACACTAACCCTGCCTCTGAATAAAATTTGGCTTTTCTTTTTAACCGGATCAGGAGGCAATTAATCACTTAGAGAAAACTGCCAAAGTGATCAAAAAAGTTAATTCTTCTTTAAAATGTGCGTAGTTTAAAAATAAAATAATTTATATTTTACTCAATGTGTACAGTGCTTGAACATATATCTCAAAAAGTTTAGCGAGCTCATAAGAGAAGCTTTAGATTGGGAAATTTTTAATTGCAGGTTCTGCTTAGCTTCAGCTCTGATGACAAGAACAAAAAGCTTCTAGTGTCATTTGAATAAAAAGATGCACTTTTTATGAAAAAAGAGCAAAAACTAAACTCAGAGAGCTTCATGTTGGAGGTTTATACTCTTCTGACTGCACTGGATAAGAGTTTAAATCTAATATGTTTGCCTTTGTCTTTCCTCAGCTACTTAATGCTTCATACAAGCAGAGACACTTATCTCAAAGTAATTTCACAATGTTATTTTTTCCTTTGTGTTTGAGGAGGAGAGGAAAATGCATAGTCAGGGAGTCTGAACTGACCTTTAACAACTGTTTCAAAAGAAAATGGTAAAACATTTGTTTCCCCAGTCTGTTTGTGTATACAAATGTTTGGTTAGGAGGAGAACTAATGGTGCAAAAATCCACAGAGGAAGAAAAAGGAACAAAGAGACGAGTAAGGAGGTGCAGGTGTGACCTAAAACTGTGTTATTTTTTTCATGTTTCATTTATCTTTTTAGTGGCATCTCTGTGTGCAACTATTTGGGCTAATCTTAAGTTTATATAAGGCATTCTACAATAAGGGATTTATTATGTAAATTTGTAAAATATATTCTTCAATAAATAGAAAGAATAGTTAATACGGTACTATTAAGAATATATTTTTGATTATTTCCAGGCAATTTGTAAACTTCTGTATTAAAAAAAACACTCTCAAACTTGTGGTATTTATTACATAGAAATAATTTTGGTAATCTTTCCTGACATGAAACGGGAACAGTTTAGATGGTTTTAATTTTAGCTTGGAAAATAAAAAAGGTCATGTGTTTATATTTAAATAGAAAAATCTGGTTTCGACTGTATGTTCAGTGGTCAGCCCTGTGTCTAAATGCCGTGTTCTTTGGCCTTTTCTATCTTGAAGACTTACTCTGTGTTACATAATAAATGATTTGTTCCCTCGGGAAACGACAAGTGCAAAGTTTTACACATCTTTACCAGTGGTGCAAAGAAAGATGTAAAAAAAAGTAACCCTAAAACATTTATCTTCATTCTACATGTTGTTTATATTTATAGTTATTCTGAGAATATTTCTGAATTTATTTGGTAAAAAGTACTTTTTTTTGCATCATTCCGTTTACAATATACAATATGCACAATATGCAATTTTGCAGTTTGTTTTCAGTGTACAAACTATTTGTAATTAATCTTTTAACTGTATCCCACATGTGCTCGGTACGACAAAGAACTTTTCAGAGTTATGACTTCTCTCATTTAAATTTGCTCTAAGGCGCTTCTGTGTGAATGGAGAACGCTTAATGAAGTGAAGACAATTAAAGTGTTGTTAAAAACTCTCTATTGAACAGATCATAAGAGGGGCGTAAAACAAAACCATCAGCTCTAATGAAAACAATTAACATCCCAGGAATTCAGCTCACTCCAGATGTCATGAAGGATGTTCAATGTCTGATATTGTGGGGCTCACACTGCATCACTGGGATACTACTAGCAGCATCTTTCAGTGTTTGTCCCAAGGCACAGCGTCCAGCGAAGATCACATTTCCTTTGGGGTAAACTCACACATTTGCACACAGCCTCAGTGTGCTGTATGTCCATATTAACGCGAATGAAGCCACGCAACTGGAAAATGAATGCTCATGTAAACACACACCAGGATGCTGCAGAACATCAGCACTGCACATGTCATGTTTATCTTTATCTAATCATTCGTGTTCTGTATCTTGCGTTTGAAAGTGATTTGTTCACGACGTTGATGATGTGCTTTGGGGCTGATTTGTGAAAAAAAATGTTAAGAATCTCTGATCTCATCCACCCACACACACACGCATAAAGCCGTAACTTCATGCCCCCACCTCACCATCCCCACACCGTGTCATAAACCGCCAGAGCATCGTAATAAGACATTGCAGCACTGGTGCGGCACAACAAGCAAGACAATTTGCACACCGGTGACTTTTCTTTCTCACCATTTGCACACACACACACTCTTACTCATGTCCATACACATAAAACACACAGTGATATTCCACAGGTAGATGTTTTTTTATTTTTTTACACTTAAGATAAAATGGAACTTGATTTTCCATTCACTCGACTGTGTGAACATTCAGAGGACAGGCGTGAGAGAAAACCTACAACTACTTCCACAAAAGCGCACCTCTCCAGCTGGAGAGTTCTCACTCCAGTCAGCACACACACACATACTTCCAATCAGTCATTTGGCTTCCTGAGAGCTTTGGTCACCAGCCAACAACAACAACAACAAAAATCCGCATTAACATCTTTGCTGTGTTTCTCTTCCAGAGGAAACAAGTGTGAAAGCTTTACCTTGACTCCCCTGTGGATCCTTTAGAAGCTGGGCTGAACATCTCGCAGTCAGTGGATGGTGCAGCATCAGCAGAAGAGCAGAAAGCAGGGGGAAGATATGGTGAGTGTGTATATCTGCGAGAAACAAGACGAGAGAGGGAGAGAGAGCGAGCGAGGGGGAACGGAGCGGATTAAGGGGGAGGGTACAACGATGAAGCCCAGGGTTGGGCAGCATCATGAGATGAGAGACAGTGAGAAAATGTGTGTGTGTGTGTGTGTGTGTGTGTGTGTGAAAGAATGGAAGACTGTGTTACCATGGAGAGGGCTACGCCTAACTCATTTAAAGCCTTTTAAGGCCAAATGATGAAAAACAGAGGGAAAAAAGTGAGGTTGAGAGAAAAGAAAAGGGTAGGTTATGTTTTTAGGCAAAGGCAGAAAAGGACAGACTAAATAATCAAAACGGAGATGGTGGACGAGGAGATAAATGGGGATAAAGAGGGAGGAAGAGATAGGGGCACTGAAAAGTTTAAATATCACAACCTGTGGAAAGATAGATCATTCTCTGACAATGACAAAAACATTGCACTAGTCACTTTATACTTACAGTATATGTACAGGCATGGCAAAAACAAAGTGCAGCCTCTATCAATTCTAAGGTTTTAACGAGTAATCGGGTCTTGTGACCTTTTAGGCAGCGAGTGGCGTCATTGATCAGCGCCAACTGGCGCCCACAGCAGCAGAGCACAATAGATCGACAAAGAAGAAGGCATGGTTGCTATGTTTCTGTTTGCCATGTTGTTGTACCCAGCAATGGTCGGTCCACCTGTCGTAGGTTTTTCTATTTTCTCTTTCTTCTATTCTGCTTCACCAGCAACTCTTCCAGTTTTACAAATGCCAGTTGTTTGGTGACATCTTCTGATATCATTTCCCACTGAGCTACAACCAATCAGTATGAGTTAATCCCTAGTCCCGCCAGGCGAGTACATACTCCAAGACAGTTACTTGGTTGGTTCCTAAAAAGGCCTGGATAGTTGCCTTTTCGGGCCGGCAGGATGAAATGGAGACAAATTACCAGGAAGTTCCAATAGTGGAAACGGGTCTATCATCCTACTGGACATTGGTTCTTTGCTCCACTTTCAAGTTTTTTGCAGCCTTTAACTGGTTGCTATTTAGTATTGAATTATATTTTCCATCAACCTCAGCCAGCTTCCCTATCTCTGTAGAACATAAGACTCCTGACAGCATGATAGGTTTGTAACTGTGCCAACAGTGCTGTGCATAGTGTGCACAGGTGAAACTCGAAAAATTTGAATATCGTGCAAAAGTTCATTTATGTCAGTGATTCAACTTAAAAGCTGAAACTAATATATGATAAAGACTCATTAAATGCAAAGTGAAATATTTCAAGCCTTTATTTGTTATATTTATAATGACTTAGGCTTACAGCTTATGAAAACCCCAAATTCAAAATCTCAGAAAATGAGAATATTCATGAAATCATTAAAACAAGAATTTTAAAATAGAGAAATGTCGGACCTCTGAAAAGTAAAGTCGTGCATATGTACTCAGTACTTGGTTTGGGTCTCTTTTGCATCAATGACTGCCTCGGCATGGCATGGAGGCTATTAGCCTGTGGCACTGCTGAGGTGTTATGGAAGACCAGGATGCTTCGATAACGACCTTCAGCTCTTCTGCATTGTTCGGTCTCATGCCTCTCATCTTTTTCTTGGCAATGCCGCATAGATTCTCTATGTGGTTCAGGTCAGGCGAGTTTGCTGGCCAATCAAGTGCAGTAATCCCATGGCTATTGAACTAGATTTTGGTACTTTTGGCAGTGTGGGCAGGTCCTGCTGGAAAAGGAAGTCAGCATCTCCATAAAGGTAGTCTGTGGTAGGATGCAGTAAGTGCTACAAAATGTCCTGGTAGATGCCTGTGTTAATTCTAGACTTAATAAAGCACCGTGGACCAACACCAGCAGATGACATGGCTCCCCAAATCAACACAGATTGTGGAAACTTCTCACTGAAACTTTAAACATCTTGGATTGTGTGCCTCTCCATTCTGCTTCCAGAATCTGGGACACTGGTTTCCAAATGAGACGCAAAATGTGCAGTTTTTTTGTTTAGCACACATAAGAAGCTTCTGACATTGTTTGTTGTTCAGGAGCGGCTTGACACGAGGAATACGACATTTGAAACCCGTGTCCAGGATCCATCTGTGTGTGGTGGCTCTTGATGCACTAACTCTAGCCTCAGTCCAATCCTTGTGAAGGTCCCCAACATTTGAATGGCCTTGTCCAAACAATCCTCTCCAAGCTGCGGTCACACCTGCTGCTTGTGCAACTTTTTCTTCCACTCTTTTCCCTCCACATAACTTTCCATTAATGCACTTTGAAAGAGCACTGATCTAATTTTTCGAGTTTCACCTGCAGTAACCGCCTGTTGTTGGCAAATTACCTAAAATTTGAATTTTTTATTTCACTTTTACTTTTGTTTAATTATATTTTTTCTGACTCTTGCTTACGCTCTAAAATCATGCAGGTGGCTGGTTGAACAAACCAAACCTCATCGATACATCATTCTCTTAACCAGAGAAGCTGGCTTGTCCCTGCAAGTCAGCAAATGTTGGCCTGTGGGTGACATGCATGGCAAGTCAGGGGAATAACAGAGGCGGGCTGACCTCAACTCACTCACCCCATCAGGGTAAAGGGACTGAATACAGATAAGGGCCATGTTTTTCACATTTTTAGTTGTGGAAAAACAAGTTAAAAACCATGTATATGTTTCTTTTCATTCACAAACCTGCACTACCCTGTGTTGATCTATGACAAGATCCAAGTAGAATACATCAATGCCTTGTGGTAATAATGGGATACATTTAGAAATGTTAAAGGGGGAATAGACTGTACGCATTTTATAACATGTATTTTAGACACAGGGAGCTAAAAAACTGGAAGAGATTTTTTTTATGAGTTAAGTCATTCTTAATTAAATATTCCTAAAATGCAGAAGTGCATGCATATACAGTGAACATGAAGTAGCCCTTTTAATGATTGGTGCATTCGTTGGTTTAACCTAAGATTGTGCTAAAAAGGGTTTACACATAAGGTCAGCGATTCTGATATCTACCTCTCAACTCACAGGGACACTGGCACACACACACACACACACACACACTCAAGCAGCTAACACCATGGGATAATGGCTGTGTTTTATTCAATAAAGTGGATTCCCTACTGCAATGCAACGGTTATCAGTTCCGCCACACATACACATGAAGCGTAGCTCAGAGGCTACAGCTTTCCATTAATGGTTCTAAACAGAAAAACAAAACATCAGCCCCTTTAAACTGTTTTTTATTGATTCTGTTGGGGGTTTTTTGCCCGCAGCTCTAGCAACG
Source organism: Valencia hispanica (assembly GCA_963556495.2). Classification (NCBI taxonomy): domain Eukaryota; kingdom Metazoa; phylum Chordata; class Actinopteri; order Cyprinodontiformes; family Valenciidae; genus Valencia; species Valencia hispanica. The sequence goes on along the minus strand of OY747700.1, from coordinate 44,481,421 downwards.
CACATGGATACAGAAGTCCGACCGAGAGAGAAAAGCTTGAGCGGATAGCAGGTTCATTGAAATCTTTCCTGTTTAATGAATAAGGGAAAACAAATCAGGTGAATATTCATGCAAAGTTGGTCATTCTATGTACAAAGCACACTTTTTTTACTTGGATTAATTTTTAAGATGCATTTCCCCTGATTTGCATGCAGTTTAATTCTTCGGTCTCCCTTTCTCCGTTCTAATTGGTCCAGCTGGATGGCGTTGTCTTGGAAACCAGTTTAAAAAGTGCTGGCTTGAGGTCTGCCAAAGGTTCAGATAAAATTAGCTGCAATGACCATTTGGAACCAGTGTGGAACCTTTTATGCACACGGAGAGCAGTTAACACACAGAACACAGTGTTGCAAAACAGTGAAATCGTTTGTTTCGTTTCGTTTTAGCCAAAAACTCTCCCAGATGTAATGTTGGCAGAGTGCATGAAATCAAACTACTCTGATTACAGATCAGAGGCTTTACATTAATTAAAGGAGGATGCCCAAATCATACATTACTTGTACAGATTAAAGAACTATTTATACGATCCAAACCGCAGGAGTCTTGGCAGGTGTTGCATTGTGACAGCAGGCATCACTGCTGCATGCTGTCTGCCATAGTAACAAGTACCCCCCATAGGCCCAAATCTGTCAAGTGACAAGTGATGTGTCAGAGTCTTAGTCAGGGCAAGCTTATGGCACACGCCAAAGCCTACATGTCCTATTATTTATAGGTCCCTTTTTCATGCAGTTAGTTTTTCTTGACATATTTAAAACATGTACTCTAACCAGCCACTTTATAAGGTACACCCTGTAGGTAGCCTACCGTGTTTGACTTCCTTTTGCCTTCATAACTGCCTGAGTCTCTATAGCTTCAGCAGGGTGTTAGTTACTGCAGGTTTGCCGACTTCTCTTCCTTGATGTGAACCTCCAGATCCACCAGATCTCAAAGATTCTCCGTAGAACTGAGATGTGGTGACTGTGAAAGTCATTGGAATACAGATGATTCACTGTTATGTTCGTGAAACCAGTTTGAGATCATTTGAGCCTTGTGACATGGTGCGTTATCCAGCTAGAAGTAGGGATTAAAAGATGGTCACTGTGGTCGTAAAAGAGATGAACATTGTTAGCAAGAATACTCAGGTGGTCTGTAGCATTTAAACAATGATCAGTTGGCACTAAGGGCCCCAAAAGTGTACTAAGAAATTATCCCTCAAGCCATTACACCAGCACTACCAAATTCTGACATTACTGTTTGAATTTGAAAGACCAGGATCAATACTTATCAGAAGAAACAAAGTTTTTCTAATCTTTATTTGTCAGTTTTGGTGAGCCTGTGGAATTATCTCACTTCCTTGTTCTTAGTGGATGGATAACATTAAGTTTGAACCTCATGGTTCTTCCTGAAGCATAAATAAATAACAGCTCAGATAAGTAAGAAGGGGCTCAGACGTTTTGTGATTTGAAAACAAAAAGAAAAATTTAAAAATTGGATCCTGTGGGCAACAGGAAGCCAGCATAGAGAGGTCAACACAGGTGTTATATGTACGCCTCGCTTTGTACTAGTCAGCATACCAGCAGCTGCAGTTTGGACCAAGTGGAGACGATGAGAAGAGGATTGGTATAAAGCAAAGAACAGAGTTGCAGTATACCAATCTGCAAGTAATGAACAGATGAATAAAACTATCAACGGTAAGGTATGATCCCGCTAATGCCACTCTAGATGGTCCAAAAAAACACCACTGGCTGAAATGCTTGTTTGCTTGTCTGGCACCATTACAAATGTCAAAGACCCCAAAATCCCCAAATTCCCTACCTCCCCCATTCTAAAGCTCAATTTGAATTTCAGCAAGTCAAGATGCATAAATGCACTTAGTTCCTGTCACTCGACTAGCTGATTAGCAATTTTTAAACAGAAAGTGAGCAGGTGCATTTATGGAAGAGGCCAGTTAGTTGATATGGTATGCATATGCTGATAACCAACTGCGGATCCCTGGTTAAATTTCTATTAAAGCAGTATATTATGCATTTATTTACTGCTTCATCGTCTTCCATCTATTACATTTTACAATCTGGACGTATTAAGACACAATTTATCGTGATGGTGAACTGGTCGAAGGATAATTAGTGACACTAAAAGTAATTCCCAATAACATGACACCAGGTTTACATAATTTGAGGGTGTTAAATGTCAATTTGTGAAACATAAGGCTTTTTTATTTCAGTTAATCCAGCTAGAAACAACTGATCAGGCCCGAAATCTAGGTGTAGTAATGGACTCAGACCTGAACCTCCAGGATCACATAAAGGCAATAACAAGGTCAGCGTTCTATCACCTGAAGAACATTTCTAGGATCAAAAGACTGATGTCGCAACAGGACCTAGAAAAACTCATCCATGCATTTATCTTTAGTTGGATGGATTACTGCAACAGCGTCCTCACAGGTCTGCCTAAAAAGTCAATTCGAGAGCTGAAGCTAATCCAGAACCCTGCTGCTCGCGTCCTCACTAGAATCAGGAAAGTAGAGCACATCACCCCAGTTCTAAAGTCCTTACACTGGCTCCCTGTAGCTCAGAGAATAAAAACTTCAAAGTACTTTTACTAGTTTATAAATCATTGAATGGCTTAGCACCAAAGTATGTTGAAGATCTACTGTTACTATACCAACCCCCCCCCCCGACCACTCAGCTCCTCTAATTTAAATCTACTCAGCATCCCTAGAATTAGAACCAAACATGGAGAAGCAGTTTTCAGCTTCTATGCTCCTCTAATCTGGAACAAACTTCCAGAGAACTGCAAAGCTGCTGAAACACAAGAAAAAACTTATCTGTTTAGAGCTGCCTTCCTAGAGTTTTCCTGTATCATATGTTTTGTGTGTGCTTCTTGCTTTATTGCTGTTTTTACTGTATATGCTTTGTCTGTGTTTCACTGCTATTTTTATTTTGCCCCTTAATTATGTAAAGCACCTTGAATTACCTTGTTGTTGAAATAAGATTGCCTCGCCTTTTGTTTTTTTTTTGTTTTTTTGGGGGGGGGGGCTTTTATGTGTGTATTTAAAGAAATGTGTGGAGCTTTACTGCTCCAGATTCTGCAGCAATGACTTTGTGTATGAAGAAACATGCTGCAGCAGGCTCAGCTGTGTCTTCCAAGCTGCACAGATTGCCACCACAGCTCAGTTGGAGGTTGTTATTGTATAAAAATAAATGTAACATTTTTATCTTACTCATGTTAAACATTTGACAAATGTACATGCTTTTATTGTAGTTTAACATAGAAATCTATTCTAAAGTGTTTGAGATGACATATGTTGCGAACAAGCTCAACATAAATTTAATTACACTGAAAACTGGAAAAAAACTGAATCAACACACTCTAACCTTGTGGAAAACATTCCTTGAAGAGTTTATGCTGATACAAACATCTAATCCTGCCTTAAATGCTCAAAATCCAGATGGGAAAATGTGTTATGGTCTCATGAAACCAAACATATATTTTAGTCGACAATTCCAAAAGGTAGGTTTTACAGAAGACACATCACAGAAAGAACACCAAGAATATGCAGTTGTGGCAACATCCTGCTTGGGGGGTGTTTTTCTTAAGACGAAACTAAACATCTTGTCAACATGGATGACGTTGTAAACCGTCAAACCGTCAATTACTTTAGTCCCAAATCCTCAAGGTGCCTACCAGAAAGCTAGAGATGAACATGGATTTTATTTATGCGTTACTGTGAGTCCAAGCACATTTATAAAAGATAGTTTCTCTTGAAGAAAAGGAATGTTTTGGGATGAGCTGGCTAGAGTCTCAAACAAATTTGACAGGAAATCTCTAAATAAACATGGCTGTGTAGAAGAGATGTCCTCCCACACTAATTTAAAGAACTTTTGCTAGGTAGAGTGGCCCAGTTCAGATGTAGGACACTGACCGATTCCTGCCAAAGCAGAATGGCATGCTGATATTCAATCAAAAGCAGATTCAGCAAAGTATTGATTTCAGGGTGTGCACACTTATGCAACCAGGTTGCTACAACTTCTTTACTTTTTGTCATTTCTCCTCAGTTTTCATAGTTAGCTTCTACAGGACATATATTAAAAGGTGGAATAATTTTTTAAACGATTTGACTTAATTTGTCACAAAACCTTAGTATTTTTGGAGGGTTGTTTAGGCTCAATAGATAAGATTGAACTATAAGTTCTTAAATGTGTGTATTTTTACACATTGCAGTATGTTTAAAGCTCTTTCACTGTATTACCTTCAAGCTTCGGGATTATATCACACAATTAAATATTAAAACTGTTTTCCCCTGCTTCAGATGTCTCTTAAATGCAAAGATTGTGCAACGCTTGTACCAATGGCATTGAATTTTACAAAACAAGGGTTTCAAAGATAAAAGATTCGCTGTGCATCTGACTTACACCTCATGTTTTGTATCCATGTATCACAGATATATTTCTAACTGAGCTAAATCTCACTTATGGATAATATTAGTAGCCACATGGTCCCTCACCTTCAGCTGAACATCACTTATCTCCAGAGGAACTAAAGCAGCAAAACTTAAACAGACATGTATAAACAAATAGGGTATTTAGTTTTACTTCTATTTCTAGATTTTACTTGTATTGATCTGTACATCCATATATACATTTTAAGCCAGAAGTCAGAATCAGAATAAACGTTTCCGTTTTTTGATTAGTAGCATTTTTATTTGCCAAGTGCCAGGTTAATAAGACGTGACATTTTTAGAGCATGTTTCTTCTTCCTTTTTCAAAGTGAGAAGTTTGAATAAAATTGTCATAATAAGGTCTGTGGAGAGCCCAATCGCAGAGACTTACTGTGGCAGAAACGTTTATTTTAAGGATAAATAACAAAACAATCAGGAGAATTACAGGTAGGGGGGGGGTGGTCTACTGAGAAGCAGAGGATGGACCATGGCAATAGTTTCATGCACATTGAGGAAACCTGTCTTAGGTTCTTAAAAAGCAGATGGATAAACAGAAGCCAGGAAACTGTGATCAGGAAAGGGTCCACAAATGGATATCCAGCATGGAAGTGCAATCTGACTAGAAGTCGCAGTCAGAGTCAGCATTTTAAATACTGACATGTTGCAAATATTCAATGTTTGCTAACAAAAAGATTTTTTTAGGAATTGTTCCCATTTGATCTTCACGTTGGCAACGAAACATATTAACATATAAACACAAACAGCATTTCTGTCACTGCCATAAAAGCACTGCAGTTGAAAAGATTGCTCATAAACTTTACAGTGAATAGGGAATCATAAAGTGACAGGACAACTACTGAGCATGTAAGTTGTTACATAGAATTCATCTTCTGTGTTGATCCATGTGGAGTGTGATGTATAAAGTATTAATTCATTTATAGGTTTAAATAAAATCATTTTAGTGAATGCTTATCAAATATTTTCTGAGTTTAGGTGTTTGTAATCTGTGTTGGCCATGACATCATTGTGAAAGTGATTAACAACTTGATAAAATGTGTATAACATACAGATTCTTTCTCCACATAGTTACCATTTAATGAGTTTGGTTTTAACATGAAAAATTACCCTCAACGCGAAAAGCAGAATAGAAATATGAATCTAAATGTTGTATGTGGCACTAAATTTTTTACCATAGCCGACATATACGAACTTTGAATTCAACATTCGCAGTTGTTTTTACTGCATGTTAAATGACACTAGCGTGCACAGAGTCTACATCTAGTGACGAAGGGCAGGAAATACAATTTTCTTAACACCAGTCATCTTCTTGTGAGCAGTTTTATTCACTCAGAAAAGAATTAAAGGGATTGGTTGTGATTTTTTTCATGCATAAAGTATGAATCTACCTAAACATGTTTTCTTGAACGGGAATAAACCCTTAAATTGTTATCTTTAAAAGTACTCTAGTGACAGTTTAATGACTTTCAAAACTAATTGATGCAGCCTTTATTTCATGATTCCTGAAAAGCCTGCACTCGCTGAACACTGATTAAGAAGCCCACTCACTGGATTAGGAACACTCTTTGAAACAGTCTCCCAGTCACAAATCTTTATAAAATATCTTAACGGAAAGTAGCTTTTCCTGCTCAAAACCTTATTTTAATGTATTTTTTTAAATATACAGTCAAGCACAAAATTATTCAAATCCCTGCTAGATTTATATTCAAATGTTCTGAACGGAAATGGGACATACATTTCTCAGAAGATAAAACCCTTCATGAGTCATAAGATTTTCCTTTTATTTAAATTTCATAACCAAATCTCCAGTCTCACCTCCAGTGACCCTCTATTTTGTCCACCTGATTTATCGCTTGGTTGATTTTTAAAGTAAGCTGCGGACCATTATCATGAAAAATCTCTTTTTGGTTGTGTCCATCGGTTTGTTTTCCTCCGGGTTTAAATGTATAATTGATTATTCATCCCAAGAAGTCTAGTCCCAGAATGAAGAACTATTGTTTGGACACCTGATGTGTGACTCCTGTAGCCAAACCTGCATTGCTCTTTTCACTCAGTTCACATTCCCTGCATGTGTTGTCTGAAAGCTAGAGGGGGGGGGTAGGGGTCAGAGTCTGGGAGTCTGGGTGAGCGTTTCAGATGTTTCTGGCTTATGTTCCATTGTATGAAAAATATAGATCTAGGTCAATATTTCAACAACAAAAATCTGAGAGAAAGTGCAAAGAGAACTATCACAGAAGCTGCCACATGCTGCTGCTTATTTTAAGACTCACTGCACACTCTAGAAATAAAAACAGAGGGAAGACAGCCCTGCTTTATAGGTTTTGTATCAGATTATTTTGATTTTTATCCCAACTGTACTGAAAATACATACTAATGAAAACAATGAGCCACAAAAGAATTTAAAGTGAACACACAGGTAAACCATGATGAACACAGATGTGTTCATCATGCTGTGTGCTGCAGTTTTTGAACATTAACTCTTTGCACAGAGCTGTCTTGAAATATCAACTCGATAACGAAAACCTCATTTTCAGAGTCATTACCCTGCACCAAATGATCAGCTAACTTGATTTCAATACAGTATAGACAGATGCCCAGATCATAAGCCCTGCTAGAAATCACTTAGTCAATATAATCTACAAACTGATATAAAAAGGAAGTGCTCTTAAAACAATTCTCTTGTGTTATTGATGGGTTCCTCCAAAGAAAAACCCTGCAGCCATCAATGCTTTGCATCAGAAGGGGTTCAAATGGAGGAAAATGCTGCTTGGAGTATAATACCTGAAAAAGTTTTGTCCTCTATCGTAAACCTTAATGAGAAAGGTTCAGTTGCAATAAAAAATTATAATTTAAATAAACTCATACGTCCAAGGATGATGACACAGAAAACAATAACCCTGGTCATTTTGAGTTCATATTACAATCTGGATAAAAACAATACAGAATAAAAATAAATATACAAAAACCACATGAATGAACTCTCATTTTGATACTTTTAAGAAAACCAAAAAGTTTTCTCATTTTGTGTCATAATTGATACATTAGGCTTTTGTGGCCATATGTAATTACCATAATATTTTTACCCCATCTCTTAAGGATTTTTAAAAAAATATTTGTTTTAACAAACTGACTTAGAGAAAAAAAAACTATATAAAAACACTCAAAGTGAAAAGTGCAATAATGGTAAAGTGTAATACTTGGAGACAGGAAAGGTGTGCTTAACCAATCCTGTGGCAGAGGGAACCTCAGAGTCCCAGAGCATCAGTCTGCACATTACAACCCAACAGGACATTCCCAGCTCTCACACACTCTGTCACGCAAACTGCTGAGGAAAGGAAGCACAAGTTAGGGTCTTAATAAGGTCAAACATCAGTGCAGGTGGCCAAAGAAGTTGACGATTATTAGTTGGGACATTTCTTATTACCTTTCTTAGCTCTGAGCCACGATGCAGCCTTCAATGCAAGAAGCTCCCATTCATCCTTTGCATCTACTTGAATTCCATGAAGCCAGATTAGAGCCAGAATTGTGGCCCACACTTCCTTTTTCGTCTAGTTCACCAAAAGAAAAGCAAACACTTGTTGGAAAGATAAAAAAAAAAAAAACTTAATATGCAGTTGGTGTTTTATGTCATTTCAATATAATGTTCTTTTCCTCATGCTTTCATTGTGAATTTTCATACTTCATCCTGCTGCTCAAATATAGCCAATCTTTTACGTGATGGCAACCCACCGAAGCTGGCTTTGTTTTTTCCAACTCTTTTATGCCTTTTCCAAGAGCAGCAGCCAAACATGGATCAAGCAGCCAGCAGCCAGAGGCGTCCTGCAGCGAAACAAGCTCCAGCAGTGGATCTCTGGCTGGCTTTCTAGGCTCAGAGTCTATTTTCCACAAGAAGATATTTTTGAAGAGAGTTTTTAAAAAGATAAAACATAAAACTCTAAACCTGTTTGTATGAATGAGAAAGTAAGATTATACTGACTCCTGTAATCAACATCAAATTTTCAAATTAACCTAACTGATGCTTTACAATAGGATACACCCTACAGCTTTCAGGAATTAAACTAGTTGTAAATTGCAACATTAAACATGTAAGTTTCATTGAAAACAAAAAATATTGCTTTCTTACCTTTGTTCTCAATAGATCCACTTGGATTTTTCTTGAAACTGAAAGCTTTTTGTAAGAAAAGAGATGTAAATAAAATTATCAGGATCACATCATTCATTTTTAATCTGTTTTACTAAATATAAAAAGAAAAAAAGAACCCCACCCCTGTAAAAAAAAAAACTAAAAACGTAACAGTGGTTCATCACACCTGAGTTTAATTTCTTTAGCAACACCCAGGCCTGATGACTGCCACACCTGTTCTCAACAAAGAATTCTCTTAAATTAAATATGACTTGCCTGACAAGGTGAAGTAGACCAAAAGCTCGACATTATGCCGAAATAAAAAAAAAACTCAGGAACAAATTAGAAATAAAACTAATTTAGATCAGTCTGGAAAAAAGGTATAAAGCCACAGTGAAAGTCGTTATCCACAAATGGTGAAATCGTGGAACAGTGGTGAACCTTCCCATGAGTGGCTGGCTGACCAGAATTACCCCAAAAGCGCAGCGACAACTCATCCAAGAGGTCACAAAAGACCCCACAACAACATCCAAAGAACTTCAGGCCTCAGTTGCCACAGTTAAGGTCAGAGGTCATGAAACCAGAAAGAGACTGGGCAAAAATGGCCTGCATGAGTTCCAAGACGAAAACCACTGCTGAGCAAAAAGAACATTAAGGCTACTCTCAATTCTTCCAGAAAACATCTTGATGATCCCCAAGACTTTTGGGAAAATCCTCTGTGGACTGAAGGGACAAAAGTTGCACTTTTTGGAAGGCGTGTGTACTGTTACATCTGCCGTAAAAGTAACACCACATTTCAGAAAAAGAACTTCATAGCAAAAGGGAAATACAGTGGTGGTAGTGTGATGGTCTGAGGCTGTTTTGCAGCTTCAAAACCTGGAAGACTTGCTGCGACAAATCAAACCGTGGTGCCCATTTCCAGCGGTCATGGGGTATGAGGCGGGGTTCACCCTGGACAGGTCGCCAGTCCATCAAAAGACAATATATTATTTATGTACATATGATTCATGAATCGTTTTTGGCTTTTACAAGACATCTCTGAGCATTATTTCAAAAAAAGAAAGCCACAACCCATTCACTGCACAGAAGAAAACTGCAAAACTGAAGACCACTCATAAGCTTTTATTCACTCCTTTAAAGCCCTTCCCAGAAAACAGCTGGATACCAAATAACTGTGTGGAGTCTTGTTAGTTGAGACGAATTCCTAAATGAAATATCTAATATTTCTAAACTTCCTGAGTCAAAAAGATACTGCTTACCTGAAGATAGCTTCTTTTTCAAAGCTTTTCCTGAAGATAAAGAAAAATGAAATTACAATACTTAATTCATATTTTTTTTAAATGAAAGGAAATATATTTAAAGATGATATCTGTTGGAACATGCACACCAAAAAATGGAATTAAATTAGTAGGATCAAACAGTACAGTAACTAATCCAGCTACGGTCCCTACGGCCCAGACAAGACACGTACCCAACAGTGCACTCTGCAGGCCAAAATTTGACAATACATAAAGGCTGTTCTATATATAAAGGTAAAAATGGCAGGGTTTTTTGCTTTGCTCACCTCACTGTACTTATTACCTTACCGTGCTTACTAGCTGTTGTTCTTTTCCTCAAAGACGAGCAAATGCGTCTGAAAACTGAAGACAATAGAAACCATTTGCAAGTCAATATTTGTTTTATCAAGGTTGTTTTTTTTATACACAAAAAATTTATTCACATTAACATTTCAAGACCGACAAAGAGCAGACACACAATTATTGCTTTCCTGATTCTTTTTTTTTAAGAGTTTATTACGTACCATTTTTTTCATCCCATGAAAAATCGAACAAACCTCCACGAAGCAGTGACACTGTGCAAGAAAACAGAAAACAGGTGCACGTCATTAAATGAAAAAGCATAAACACTCCAGCCATAAAGCAGGAAGTGCCAACAAAAAGGAGCACTGGTCAGAAACATGCATCCAACACACAACAGGTGACAATAACAAAATGGCTATTTTTCCGATTCAGCCACATTAAACCACTCACTGTATGTCGGATTCTCCCTGTAGATCAGCGGACCTTGTACAGGTTTGCCATTGCTTTTGTTGACAGCGAGGAAGGCGGTGAAGACGCTGCTGACTCCAGACTGGACACTGAGGTCCACCGCCTTCTTTATCACTTCAACTTGCTGTCCGTTCTCCCTTTGCTCCCACTCTAGGGAGCGGATGAGAGTACGTGCAGCCAGCCTGTGAATTGTGAAGCTGCAGGGAAACAAAAGTAGTAATAAATCAAATATTTTCCCTCATATAGAGAAAAACCTGAGCTCTTCTGCCTAAAATTAAAATAGAAGCATCCATTTTTTTCCTAAACCTAAAAATTACATCACTGGAGTTAGAACGCTACCGAGTCAATGGCATATCTCCTTTCTGGTCGGAGCCTGCATCATATGCAGCGTCCTCTGCACGCTGTAGGGTGAAGTGCAGCTGGTTCTGACATTGATGACCTGCTGCAGTGAACCTCACTGTCAAACACCCATCTGTTGCTTCAGAACACTGAACAGAACAGAAAAGCCACGTGCGTTATTTTAGTAAACACTCGAAGAGATGAACATTTACAGTCAACCCCCTGTGCAGATCTGTGCTGCTCCTTACCTCTCCAGTGAGTTGAGCATAAAACAGTGACCTCTGACCCTGGAAAAGTGTGGCAAGCGGTGGAGAAAGGACGGTGGCGGACACACCCTCGGGTAAATCCCACGACAGTGAAATGTCAGTAACGAGCGGCTGCAATGCGAATTTCAGTGACTGCATCGCCTGAGGAGAAATGTCAAATTTGCTGGCATACCTGAAAGGACTGATTTTAATAACATCTTGCAAACTGTGAACAATCGATTGTCATATGTGAAATTTCATTATTTTGAAAAATACATTCAGGTTACAAGAAAAGCTGAGTTGTGGCCCATTTAATTTAATTATTTTTAAAGAAATGACTTGTCGTATGTGTGTCCTGTTGCCAGAGGTGGGTAAAGTACCCAAAAATCGGACTCAAGTGAGAGTAGCACTACTTCACCAAATGTTTACTCAAGTAAAAGTAAAAAGTAGCCATCCAAGTAATTACTCAGGTAAGAGTAAAAGAGTATTCAGTAAAAAGGCTACTTACTGCAAGTACCGAGTAAGTAATCACAACAGCTTATCAAAGATTTACAAATCATGTAATTTAAAAACTACTGTTAAATGAAAAAAAAATGAAAATAAAATAACCAATTTAGGCAGAAGAATTAGTTTTCTAAAATCTTTATAAATAATAAAAAAATTTAATATAAAAATAAAAAAATGATATTGTAATTATATAATTAAATACTTAAAGCGTGTAGTGTATATATGTTAACAGGGTTAAGTATTTCAAGTGACAATATATAATGTTTACGGTATCTTCTTGATCCCCAAATGTCAAATCAGACTCAGCAGACAGAAATAACATCAAAACCACAAAGCTTTTGTACAAAAAAAAAAAAGAGGAATCATTTTAACTTAAACTGTAGGTTTGCATCTGATGCATCTTTGGGTAAAACATATTTGTTCTTTATTTAATGAATTACTCACAGTAGGTAGAGTATTCCAGAAATTTTACTGAAGTAAAAGTAAAAATTACGGTGTAGTCAAACTACTCCTAAAAGTATTTTAGGAAACCTCTGCCTGTTGCAGGGTTTCAGATATATACTGATGTCTACTATTACAAGCTGCAAATATTTTCAAGTATTCAGTTGTTTTTTTTCCTAATGTAAATAGCTTCCTATTATATCACATCACTTTAAGTTTCTTAAGTAACCAAATTTTTTTTTTTTTTTACATTTCACTAGATTTTCAGACCTGAAACTGTATTTTTATACAATGTATGTAAAATTCTGGATTCAACTGTATGATCTTTTGGGGGAAAATGTCCCTGTCTGTATGAAGGGTCACCATGTGGAACTCCTTACCTGCAGGGTCAGTTATGCAGTTATTGATTATATAAATGTGCTGTTGTTTTTTTGAATTCTGTTTTGAATATGCATTTTTACTGTTCTGTATTTAATGCACTGAACATGTCTAAATAAAGAAAAACATACAGCTAACAAATGAAATTTTATGATTCTTAATGCAGTTAAAAAATATTAAAAAATACTCCTTGTGTGTTTTCAGGTTATATCTCACTTTTGGTTGCATCCTTTCATTCCCTATGATGAACTGAGCGTGACCTCCTCCCTCTCTGGCCATCCCATAGATAAGTTCAGAGCTGGCGCCTTCTCCAATCCCAAAAGAGAAACACCTAGAATAAAGAAGCATATGCTTTCTTCACACTTGCATAGTTTCTGCAGTGCACAAAACACTTCACCACTCTGGGCTGGTTTTGGTTTTTGTTGTTTTATTGCAGTGGTGTTTACCTGTGAAATTCTGAGTTTTTCTTCACCTCATCCAGAATAGTTTTCGTGTTATGAACCTCACCATCAGTAAAGATGAATAGCTAGTGATAAAGAGAAATGATTTAACATTATAACCTGATGGAAAAAAAAGAATGTTTTCAGATGAAAAACTTTAGAGGAGCAACAAGAAACCCCAAAATGACTGGATTGGGCTAATTTTCAGCTTGATAACGACACTTTTTGCTGTGGATCTTTTTATTGAGGGAAGAAGATTTAAAGTTAACTACTTTATCAGTGAGGTAATTTAATCAAAGAGAGAGGAAGCAGAGGCAGCAGTTTAAAAGAAAACAGAATTTTCTACAACATGTCTGCAGTTCACTCAGTTATGGAACATCCTTCCTGGATTTGGAAATTCCAGACTTAGAATAAGGATGTACCTGTACATACACCGCACTGTCTTTTTTGATGAGGTGTGAGTAAAAAAAACACACTAAATCCCATCAAGTGTCAACCACACTAAAATTTGAAGGTTTGAAAAAAACCATGGGATAAAATTTATGTGAACATATTAAAACATTTGCCCAGAATAAAAAAAAATAAACAACACAATCCACTTAATGGCTTGATCTTAACCATGTGTAATGAGTTAAATAGTAAAATAAAAGTAATTCCATTAGTTTTATATCATGACTTCAGTATTTAATATCTTCCTGCCTTCTTTCCCCTGATTTAAATTCCTGTTAATTGTTTACTAAAATGACAGTTTTATATTCTGAAAAATAAGCTGCGAGAGGGGTTGAGATAAAATTAACAGCTCAAAATACTTTTAAAATTCAACTTTAAATAACCCTAACCCCTGCATTAAGTAAGAGCTGGGCTATGCTTTCCTGCTTGTGTCAGATTTTTGCCATGTGTGTTTATTTGTCTGTGTGTGTGTGTGTGTGCGTGCATTACTTGTCTGGGTTTCTTAGGGATACAGGGCTGTCCGTAAATGTGTTGCAGAGGCTCCAGGATCTCTGTTTCTCCCAGATTAGCATCCATTTCTTCAACTTGTTTCAAAGCCCGCCTCAGGTTCCTCTGGGTGCACTTTGCGCTCTTACTGTTGGAGAAACAGTGCACACTTACTCTGAGTCCGCAGAGAATCAGAAAATGCACATTTATTGGTCCCCCTGGTAAAGATGTGTAAAAAGATTTTAAGTAAACTAATCTTTCATTCCCGTAGCACAATTCCACACACGAAAAAAAAAGGAAAATCCAACCTTTAAAGTCAGGACATTTATACAGCGGGGGGGAAGAGCCACATAGAAAAATATTTGCTTTAGCAAAATAATTAACATTGATAACCTAAAAACACAGCTTAAAATAAATGTAACTGAAGCCTCTTAGTTTTTTGTGTTTTACATTTTGGCTGGTGGTTGGCCAGATAAATTATAGGTTGTCTTCCCACCAGTGGCCTCTGTGCCACATCATATTTGTTATTTACCATTTACTAACTTTACAAAAATATATCTCTGGCGCTCACTGCTAAATAACTGCACCCACGTTTGGGTTCTTCAGGTCACAAAGTCTCCATAAAAACGATTACCCACTTTGCACATGTAAACGTGTTGTTGGGGAATGACGTCAGGAAATAAAAAAGCAATTTCTGTCTTATCGTCACAAATGGAAATCCACCACTGAGAATTTACCTGGAGCTCTGTGCTTTGGTCAGATGGGACTTAGATTGAGCTTCTCTGCAGCAAACAACCAATGTGGGTCTTGCATTAAACAAAGAACAAATATGTGGAAAAGGCCCTCACTGTTTACTGTGGTGGAGGTTCTGCGACCTGAAATCCTTGCTTGAGTGCATGGCATCATGATCCCTTTGAAATATTAGACATTTTAAAAAAAAAACGTGGTGGCATGCGTCAGACAACTAAAAATGGGTCATCATTGATCCTTTCAGCAGGATGATGGTTAAACCATATGGTTAAATCAACACAATAATGATTCACTAGACACAAAAAAGAGAAATTTTATTCATGACAAACTCAACCCTCAGACTTTAATACTAGAAATCCCATAAGGTAAGCTGCAGAGACGAGATTTTAAAAAATAACCCAGGATTCTGGATAATATAAAGAGAATATCCAAAGAAGCAAGACTTAGTCCAACAAGTGAAGGCGGGTTGTGAAAAGCATTAACTGTAGGGATGCCAACTAAGTGTGTCATCAATGGTTTTGTTAAAACAATTATTCCATAACATGGGCTTTTCTCCCCAACTAAATACATGTACTTGAATTAAAGCTGAGATTTTGCCATCAATTAAATGTTTTTTGTCTTAATCTTAAGCCTTTTGGCAAATGTTTACCAGGGGAGTCAGTAACAACAGATGGCGCTGTATGCACTGTCCAAAGCTTACGGGAAGACGTGTTCATAACTGTGTCCAAAACCATAAATGTTAAAATAGCAGCCCATCGGTAAACTCTTCAACAGGAGAAGCAGAGTGTCCTTAAAAGAAAAGGAAAAGAACGTGAATGCCAGGATGTGACTGGAGAATAATAACACGTTTCTTCTAAAAGATTACCTTGGCACTAGCAATCCGACTCTGATGGCTTCCACAATACATCGGGAAATCCATGCTCCCCGATCGATCCAATAAGAACACAAACTCTCCACATGAGGTGAATTCATTCATCACAGATTCAGGAAATTCTGGATACAGGCTCACCATTACCACTGGATCGCCCATCAGAGTGCCTGAAACAAAGGGTGAACGTCAGCTAGTCATTCCAACACCTCCTGTCACTTCACAAAGCTAGTCTACAACATGGACAAATTAAGAATTTAGATTGAAAAAAATATATATATAATTAGCTATCCCAGTAACGGTAGCAATAACAGATAAAAGTCAGTAGATTTTTAGGCTTTATGCCTTATTGTTAAGTCTCTGACATTGGCTTGCTTGCATATTTTTACCACTCTAACATGCAAGTTCACCGTTGCAAGACAGCTGAGGTTCTATTTTTTTATACTTTATTATTTATTTTTCTTATACCGTCTGATTTAATCAAATTTGTTCCAAACATTTGACCTGGATGTTGGGTCTCACCTTGCCACTCTGCCCCCCCCCCCCCCACAATATGTTTTCTTTAACCGATTCCTTGATGGGGTTTATTACTTTCTAGGAATTATTATCCATGCGGAAACACCCTCTCTACAACTCACCTTGCGCTTCCAAGATGAGGGCTTCACGTTAAAATGTTTTATTTGAACAAGGAATTGTAACAATGACACAATTAGCAATGAAGAAATGGCTAATGGTGGTGGTACTGCTAACGCTCGCTCCTTTACATGGCCTAGCAGAGGCTGATAACTGCCATCTAAGTGGACTTTTTCACAGTAAGGCCAACATTAGGAAAAAAAAATCTGAGAAGAGACAGGTTTTAAAAGAGATGAAACATCTTCTAAACTTTTAACGAGGATAACATTGCTATAGACATTGCATGAGCATTCTCTGCTCACCTGGTTCAGCCGAGGCCTCTCCTGTCTCCACCACAGCAGAGGGCTGGTGGGCATCTTTGTAATAAATCAGTAGCTCAACGTCTCTGTCAAGCTTGTATCCCGCAGCCAACTTGACCTACACCTCAAAAACAGAAATAAGCAGAAATAAAATTATTCATCCTCTTTGAAACACACCACATCCAGCAGCAACATCAGCTCTCTACCCACCGTGGCCTCAGTTTGATCAGTGTTGAGGTACTGAAGAGGCTCCAGGGAACAGCTGGACTCGACTTTAGAGATCGGACGGCGAGAGGACACCCGGGCAGAAAAGGACAGACTGTAGGGCACCAGAGAGGCTGGAACTGAGGTCACCTGGACACTGGGACCTTCACTACCTGGAAACAACATCAGAGACAACAGGAATACAGTAGATTTTAATAGCATTCACACCCCTTTCAAAGTGTCAAGTTTTTGATAAATTATTTCAGAACCTCATCCACCTTCAGTGTAACAACTTCATCCAGGGCTCATCACGATAATATTTTTCATATCAGTTGATCGATATAAAAACACATCACTATTTTTGTAAATATTTAACATTCCCTGGTATTATTGGAAGATATCACAAGTTTTATTTTAGATTTAAAGAGCAATTTTCAAAAGTTGAACATGTCACATTGGATATTTTACAACTGTTTGGGGAAAAATTAAAGGCGGTAAGGGCTGGGCGATTTGGGATGAAAATAAATCTTTTTTTTTTCATGCCTAAATTAGACTTTTTTTGTTCTCCCTCTTGATTCTTAAAAAGAAATTACTTATGACAGAAAATATTTTTTTTAAACTTGCTTTTATTTCAATTATCCCTTCATGTGTTGACCTAAATTCATAGTCTAAATAAATACACGCTGTAAAACAAGATGGTAGACTTGGGGGGCTGACGTCACCTTTAACACCATCTCGCCTAAGAGATGCAATGGTGAATGTTTGTTCTCGATATTCCAAAAATTCAATCTTCATAAACAGAAAATTTGATAAAAATCTATATATTGCCCAGCCCTAACTTTATCCTCTAATAATGCAACACATATCCAGTACATTTAATTCCAAAGCACAACATTTTTTTAAGGGAAAAATAAAAGCAACATGATTGGATAAGTTAGCAGAAACTGAGGAAAGTATTTAGTTCTATGCAATTTGACTTTATTTCAGCAATCTGTGAAAGGGTCAAAATAATCTTACTGTACAAAGGTCAGTCAGTCAGGAGAAAGGAGAAACATTTAGAAAATACGAGACGATAGTCATGTTACTAAAACTGTCCGTACCTCCAAGATCAATAAAAATACTTGACTGGTCAGGGAAGCTGCAAAACTAAGGGAGATGCAGGAATTTATAGTTGTGTTCTTCTTGAGACAATGATTTCCCGCATCCTTTGCCAGGAGTAGGGTTAAAGGAATGGTCAGAAGTTATAGTCTGGTTTGTTAGACTCCTTCCAAAAAAGACCGAATGCAGTTTTTAAATTAAATGTGCTTCAAGAAAAATGTCATACTTTAATACCAACTTACATCACCTGGTTGTTGCAGCTTATTAAATTAAACACGACAAAAGTAGGGATGTAGGAAAATATCGATACACCGATATATCGCGATATCCCCCCGACATTGTATCGATATTCAAAAGCAAAGTATCTTTTTTTATTTTTTTTTAAGGATTTGAATGGAACCATTAATGATGAGAGTTATTGTTGTAGTAAAATAAAAGTATGACTGGTAGTTTGTGGATGTTTTCACCTTCTATGTTCAAGTGGATCAACTAGATCTAGTAATAAAACTGAATGTGTTAAAGTATGAAACCGGTTGGGAGTGTTTAGAATGCTGTGACAGTTTTTCTACAGTTAAATTCGGTTTTTAAAAAAAATCACAATATATTTTCTTACTCATAGTATCGCAATATATCGTATCATGATACATATCGTATCGCCAGATTTGTACAATTACCCATCCCTAGATAAAAGTTTTAGTTGGAGAGTTAGCGTACTTTCCGTCCTACACCACAGAGGACCCATCCTTTTTTAACCTCACAGCTTCTAGAAACTGAACCAGCACTATTCATTCAGGGATGTAGAGTTCAAAGCAGAACTTCACAAACATCAATAAAAATACATCCACAAGGGAGCCTCCAAATAACTCCTTGACTTTAACTTGTTAAAAGCAACGCCATGACATCATCATCTGGGCTTTTTAAACATTGTTTAGAGAAATTATTCTGTATGTAAGGCAAGGCAATTTCATTTGTATAGCACACTTTTAACAACAAGGTAATTCAAGGTGTTTTACATGATTAGGGGATAAAGTAAAAATAGCAGATCATAAAGCACACGCAGAGCATATGACACGTAAAAATATTACTCAAAAGCAAACATGAATTTAGGATCAAGTAAAAACAGCAATAAAGGATGAAACACACACAAAACATATGATACATGGAAACATTACTCAAAGGCAACTCTAAACAGATGGGTTTTTAGCCGTGACTTAAAAGAACTCAGTGTTTCAGCAGCTTTACAGTTGTCTGGAAGTTTGCTCCAGACTAGAGGAGCATAGAAACTGAAACCTGCTTCTCAATGTTTGGTTCTAATTCTAGGGATGTTGAGTAGACTGGAATTAGAGGACCTGAGTGGTCTAGGGGGTTGGTATAGTGAAAATAGATCTTCAACATAATTTGGCGCAAGGCCATTCATTGATTTATAAACTAGTAAAATTATTTTGAAGTCTATTCTCCGAGCTACAGGGAGCCAGTGTAAGGACTTTAGATCTGGGTGATGTGCTGTACTTTCCTGGTTCTAGTGAGGACACGAGCAGCAGCGTTCTGGATCAGCTGCAGCTGTCTAATTGACTTCTTAGGCAGACCTGTGAGAACGCTGTTGCAGTAATCAGTCTGACTAAAGATAAACGCATGGATGAATTTTTCATGGTCCTATTCAGTTCTTTAATCCTAGAAATGTTCTTCAGGTAATAGAAGGTTGACTTGTTATTGCCTTTATGTGACCCTATAGGTTCAGGTCAGAGTCTATTACTAAACCTAGATTTCGGACCTGATTGGGATTTTCTAGTTGTATTAACTGAAGCTGTGTGGTTATTCTTCATCAAGGTCCTATTCACTCCTTTAATCCTAGAAATGTTCTTCAGGTAATAGAAGGGTGACTTGTTATTGCCTTTATGTGACCCTAGAGGTTCAGGTCGGATTCCATTACTACACCTAGATTTTGGACCTGATTGGTATTTTCTAGTTGTATTAACTGAATCTGTGTGGTTTTTCTTAATCGTTCCTCTTTAGGTCCAAAAGTAATTACTTCTATTTTGTTCCTGTTCTGCAGGAGAAAGTTATGGCACATCTCTCCATTGATTTGCTCGATGCATTTACTTAGGGTTTGGATGGGTTCAAAATCACCTGGTGACATTGTAAAGTAGAACTGAGTATCATCTGCATAGTTATGGTAGCTAATCTTATTGGTTGTTATAATCTGGGCTAGTGGGAGCATGTAGATATTAAATAAGAGGGGCCCCAAGATGGAGCCCTGGGGCACCCCACGTGTGATTTCTGTTCGTTCTGATGAAAGGTTTCCTATTGAATCAAAGAAGTCCCTGTTTTTTAGGCAAGACTCAAACCAGCCAAGTACTGTACCAGAGAGTCCGATCCAGCTCTCCAGTCATTCCAATGATATATTATGATCAACAGTGTCAAATGCTGCACTGAGGTCCAAAAGCACCAGCATTGTGGTTCTACCACACTCTGTATTTATGCGGATGTCATTGAAAACTTTGATGAGGGTAGTCTTGGTACTGCGCTGTGCACGGAAACTAGACTGAAAAACATAAAAAAGGTTTGTCATTGTTTGGAAGCTATTGAACAGCTGAAACAAAGAGTTTTCAATAATCTTACTGATGAATAGAAGATTAGAAATTGGCCTGTAGTTCTGCATTAAAATGTTGTCCAGGTTATTCTTCTTCAACAGTGGTTTAATAACTGCTGATTTTAAGGAAGACAGTTGACAGGAGGGATGAGTTCACTATTTGAATCAGATCAGACCCAATAACAGAGAAAACCTTCTTAAGGAAAACTGTGTGTAGGATATCAAGACAGCAAAAGGAGGAGCTTGATTGGTTAATGATTTCTTTAGGGTTTTTTTGGGGTTTAATTAATGGAATTCTGAAATTTTCTCTATATTGGTGTTGATTTGGGATGACATCGGTAGTGGGTTCAGTACTAAGGTACAGACTGACCGCCTAATTGTTAGAGTCTTTTCAGTGAAAAAGCTGGCAAATTCATTGCAGGCCCTGGTAGAATTTAGTTCAGGGGCTACTGTCACTGGAGGATTAGTTAGTCTTTCCACTGTTGCAGAGTCTGTGCATTATTAATGTTTCTGTTAATAATTTCAGAGAAGAAAGATTCCCTTGCATCTCTTAAAGTTAACTGATATCTGTTCAGTCTCTTTGTAGATCTCACAGTGAACCTGGAGTCGAGTTTTCCACCATTTTCTCTCAGCTCGTCGACACTCCCTTTTTTCACTAAGTGCCAATGTGAATTTCTGATTTTGAAGACATTAATAAAAAAAATCTCTAACATATTCTTTATGACATTGTTGTATTGAGCAAATAGAAATAATTATTGGTAATTCTGACTTTAAGCTACATTGTGTATTTTTTGGAGTTAATTCTTAGCAAAAAACCCTTTGTTCTTTAAAAAATGTGTGCTCATTCATGTGTAATTACTTCCAACTACTAATGAAAGCATTCTCGGAAGTGTAGAATATGCTAATCAGAACACATACGCGCGAGTCGCGAGAATGGCTGAATCCATGTTGAGCCTCCATCTTTGAAATACATACGCCAGTTTTCTAAAGTAACCTCATCACTGGAAGGAACACTGGACGAAGTCGTAGTACTGGAAGCCATGTTAACCTTGGCATGAAACGGCCACCGTAGGAGTTAAAACGCGCTCGGAATGGGAGGGTGGGAGGTGGTGCTAGAACGTAATATTTAGTTGGCTGTTTCACCGCTAGATGGGAGAAGTTCTTACATAATGTAGCTTTTAAACAAGAGAAGATTGTTATGGTCTAAATTAACTTCTGACAGTGAAAAAAAAGGTTTGTGTGTGTCTTTTAAATCTGTGTATGTAAACTTCTGGTTTCAACTGCATGCTTCTCTTGAACAGAAGAAAAAGTACCTCGGCTCAGCTTTGGTACACTGTGTCGTGCAAATATTCCACACTTGCAAAATCTTTTAGGGTTAGGGGGGCCATTCTGCAATAACGGGAAATGACTCTCTTGTGTTACATAACAAAACTGAGCACTACACGTTGGGGCAACTCCAAACACTTTATGACCCCATACTTAGCTAAATGAAGAAATTCCCAGACACACTTGGGTGTTTTCTCTTTTTTGTGTGTGTGTTTGTTCATTCAGTGTCCCGGCAGGGTGTTAAAGTTGTTGAGGGTTGCATTCCGAAAGCATCGTTAGAAAACACACCATGATGGTAAATGTTTCTCAACTATTTCTGAAAAAAAAGCTCAAACATGACCTCATTATCTAACATTTATCTAACATTTCTAACATTTCTGATCACATTGGCTCTGCCGCTGTGGTCAGAAATTGCAGCAGCTACATGCCTTTCCCTTTGATCTCCTTGAGAGGAACTTGGAATTTTTTTCTGTATTTTGCTAAATGTTACCAAGTAGATTTTTTTGACTGTCTTCCTACCCAGAGGTTGGTATCGAGGGTTGAGCACAACAGGCAAGCAGAACCTCAGCCCGTCGTCGGATTGCACAGCCAGCTCAGTGACGTACTCCAGCCTGATGGAGGCGCTCTCTCCTGGAGGCAGACTGCCCACACTAAGAGAGAAGATATCTGGACTCTGCTCACTCTCCTCCAATACGAATACCTGCTGACCGGAGCTCAGAGCATCGTCGTACTCCTCCCGAGCCTGCAGTCCACATGAAACATGTCAGCAATGTTCACTTTACTGTGGTTCAGCTTCTTTCTAGAGAGGACATCTTTGTGTGCAGCTCACCTGCTCTCTGTCCTTCACCTCAGCTACAATGTGTGTTTTTCCAATCTGAGCACTGAAATGACACACAGCAGCATCTCCAGGCAGAGGGAAGACAAAAACAGCCTCCAGTGGTTTGTCCTCCTTGTTCTCATAGTTCAGAGTGGAGACCACTGTAGCCACATGGTCCCTCACCTCCAGCTGAGCATCGATGCTCTTCAGAGGAACTGAGAAAGAAAAGAACCTGATTGTTACCACAAAGTTATGAAGGATTTCTGCCTGTCTAATGACAAAACACACTTTGAGTGTAAAGAATGCTTTTGCACGTTACCTGAATCTTTTTCAAGAGTCAGCAGAGCAAATAGGTTTGACATCCTTCCTGGTCTGAGATTGTGAAAAGGAAACAATTTATCGGAAAATTATAAATGAACACAAAAACTTTAATTCCAAACTTTTTTTTTTTTTTTTTTTACTGTGCATCATTGAAAGGTTTACAGTGTTAAAAAACTGTTTGTACACTGTAAACCTTTAAACCATACGGGCTCACAGTGGTCAGGTTTGGACACTGTGTAAAGCGGCTTATATATATTTCCTAAATGTTAAACAGCTAACGCTACACGTACTGGGCTGCTTCAGCTAACCAAAGCACACCTACCTTTACAAGGAAAATGAACCGGTCAGTTCTTCTGAACGAAGTATTCTTCTGAAGTCTCCTGGTTTCAGGGTCTATTATTTACTCAAGACATTGCGTCACGGACAGTCACGCCTCTTGGGAGCGCTCGCTTTGCTGCATGGCATTGAAGAGGGGGGGGGGGGGGGGGGCGGGGTGTTATTTACCGGGTAGCCTACTGAAAATAGTCTCAAAACATCTGTGCGCGTGTAATTATGATTTGTAACTTGTGCCAGACTGTTTGTGTGTAGCTGTGGGTACTTGTATGTGTAACACATGATTTGTAAACCGTAAAATACATTTTGTGCATAACTTCGGGTACTTGCAATTGTGTGTTCCATTGTACACACAAATATCAATAAATTACGAGTACAAAATACATTTACACACAAACAATTTCAAATTAGGCTACAGTAACTTTAAAATAATTACGAATTCGAAACGGCGTATACGCATGCAAATCGTTAAATACGTATGCACCAATCGCCGACACACAGACGAAACCACATTTACACACATATCAGAGTTAAAAGTGCACAAGGGATTTTGAGACTCACGCCTCTAGAGGTGTGCGTACATGATGCGTTTAGATGCTGGTAGAATGCTGGGTCATCTGAGTTTTCTTATCACTATCCCTCTAAACTTGTTGCTAAATAGGCAAAGACGTTTATCTTGGAAAAAAATCAAAATGGGAAAATTGTTTAAATAGACACGTACGGGCAGAACTTTGTGCAATTAGAAAAGGAATTTTAAGAAGTAGGCTATTATTGGAATTTGCATTATTCGGATGACTCAGCATTCTACCAGCATTTAAACGCATCATGTCCGTGCAAATCTGGAGGCCTCAAATGAGTCTCACAACTTGTAACTCTGATCTGTGCATAAATGTGGTTTTGTCTGTGTGTATCAGGTGATTGGTGCATACATATTTAACGATTTGTATGCGAAGGAGTAGTTAGTTTTAAGTTAGTGCAATTTGAAATTGTGCATGTGTAGATGCATTTTGTACTCTTAATTTCTTGATATTTGTACCCGAAGTTATGTATTAAAAATGTATTTTACGGTTTACAAATCACGTTTTACACATACAAGTAGGCTACCCAAAGCTACACAAAAAACAGGCTGACACAAGTTACAAATCAAGTATTACGCACACAGAGATGTTTTGAGACTATTTTCTCTCCATACACCACCCCCTCCTAAAATTTAGACTTTGTATAAATGTATTCAGAGGAAACTAGTCTAATATGTTTAAAATCTGCATTTATTATTTTAGGTTTTTAATTATTCTGGTAATAGTCTACTTTGAAGTCTGCCCTTTTATACAACCAATCTCCTTGTTTTCCGTCAGTTTAAATTACCAAAATTATTTCTAGTCACAATAAGGATAATACGATTATGGCAGAGATTAATTTACTAATTTATTCACTAATGTCCTCATAATGCCATACAATACATGGCATCATGAGAAATGAACATCATGTGGAAATATTGAAGCAACATCTAAAGACATCAGGAAGGAAACGTTCGGATGCAAATGGGTCTTCCAAATGGACAATGACCCTAAGCATACAGTCAAAGTGGTCACAAAGAGGCTTGAGGACAACAAGGTAATTTTCCTTCTACACATGGCCATCCTAAATGTATATAACCGTAGGATTTCAAAGGCATTAATAAATAAATATCTGACTAATTCTTTCTATCACTATTGTGGCATTTAGCAAATGGAAATCATTTTGGTGTTTCTAACTGATCTAAAACAAAAGGAGTTTCGTCTGATTTAACTTGTGAGACAGTGAGTAAAAAAAGGTGTATCTTTTTATTCCGTATATGTAAGCTTAAGGTTTCGGGTGTCTGACATAAAACTGGAAAAAAAATCTACTACAAGTGATAACATGCTGCCGTACTGATGTCGATGATGTGTGGAACATTTACAGATTCAATAGGATATTTGCAATAAGGGGTGGTCCCATTTGCAATGCCTGCAGAAAGATCCAGTTGAAGTGACTGATCTAAAGAGAAAAGAGTGGGACTGCAGGCTGCTTCAATGGTTTTTTATTTATTCTATCCTGTAAAAAAGATTGCTTGGTAAGTTATTTTATATTAAAAACATTGTTGAATGATGAGCATGTTGTGTGTTCAAATGATGCTATTGTTGATAACTCCACAATATGTAGCTTGCCTGTAAGCCTGGACATAAAGTTGGAGTTTTAATAACCGGCTTTAGATACATAATCTGGATAATGCTTTTGATACACTGTACTTTGGTCTATAATCAAACCTGCACAGTAAAATTATGAAGGATTTATTATATATATAGTAGAACATAATCACAAGAGAGTTTGTTGTTGCCTTTCAGGAATCGTGAGAAATAAATTCCTGAAAATGAGACGTGGATCAGTATTTTAGGGTATTTGGACTGAGTATCTACAAAAATCTAAAGTAAAATTATGAAATATTATTTCTAGTTATACAGGTGATCATTTGGTGATCTGGATATAGGGCCTACTATGTGAAAGTAATGTGTAAATTTTTGATGGTTATTATGCTTCTCATTTTCACTTTGTTTATTTATTTTCACATACAAAGAAAGGTACTGTAGGCCTACTCCTAGCGCTCTATTACCGCGCCATGTATGCAAGAAGGCAATCTTTTAGAGAGCGCTAACATCAGAAAAGAAACGCACCAAGTAGATCCGAGTTATTATTTTGTATAAATTTATTTTTGTTCATCATAGATCGTGTGAACAAAGGAAGATGTGTTGTTCTATAGTGAAGGATAACACAACACACCATTCTTACTTGTGAACTACAGCTTAAAACTCGACAACACCACAAATCAGTCTTCTTTTATTTGCTACCATGCTTCCATAAATGTGCTTCTCTAGAAAATGTTGCCCTCTGCTGGTCTTCTTTGTCAACACATTCACCTTTTACCACATACCATGTATCAACACACTGCGATGGACTGGCGACCTGTCCACGGCGTTCCCCGCTTCTCGCCCCATGACTGCTGGAGATAGGCACCCCCCCACCCCCGACCCGCCCAATCCTGCATAGGAATGATGGGTATAGAAAATGGATGGATGGATGTATCAACACAAAATATAGGTATAAAGTTGGGAAATCAAATAGGAGAACGTGAGGTAAAATAAACTATTATAAAAAGTCAATAATGATATACAGCAACAATTCTGAGGGTAGTTTGGAGGAAAAGTAAGAAGTTGTGGGAAATGCAGTGGAAAATTTATTCAAAGGTAGACATTTATATAGCGAGTGCAAAAAAAAGTTGAGTTGATGTAACAAAAAAGAGGGACACGTAGGAGAGACGAGCTAAATGTAAATAGAATAAGAACTGTTCCTTGTTTGTTGGATGGTAGGACTAAGATGGGGAAACATAAGGGTTTTTTTCTGGTATAATAAAGAAACAGCTAGAACATGATTTTATCAGCTGTAGGCAGTATGAGGATCAAAGCAGAAGGTTGGGTGTGGAGATGGGTAATAGCAGTAGGGAATTGAGTTTTGAAAATGTGCTTGCTCAGTTAAATCGTGATGAAGGAAAGGATTCTCATTAAGATAATATAGGAAAAGGAATTAAATAGAAGTATAATCCAAGGGATGGCAGCTGTGAACCAAACCCAAGACTCCTGACACCAGCCCCCCCTCAACGGCCACCATTGGGCGGCCCAGACGAAGTGGAAGGTAGAGAAGATTCATAATCAGAAATGAGGGTATTGTCAAGAATGAAAAAAACAGGGGATCCATAAATGGTCCTCAGAACCGTCGCCCTCCCAGTCGACGAGGTACTGGTAGCCACAACCCCGCTGACAGGAGTCCACGATTGGTCCAACCATGTAGGAGGAGTGCGCTTGAATGTCCCCGTTGGGTGGAGAGGGCTCAGCCAGAGGGCAATGAGTACTGGTATGAACAGGTTTAATCTGTAAGACATGGAATAAAGGGTGGAGCCTTAGGCTTGGAGGTAGTTTGTGATGAACCAAGGTAGGACTGACAATGGAGGAGATTTCATAGGGACCAATGTACCTGGAAAATAGTTTACGAGATATTGATTTTAGATTAATGTCTTTGGCAGATAACCAAACCTTTGACCTGATGAATATTGGTGTGCTGGAGTCCTCCTGCGGTCTGCATACTTCTGGTTCTGATGGGCGGTTCTTTGGAGTGCTGCTATGGTTTTATCCCAAATGTGTCTGCAATGGCTATTGTGATGATGAACAGATGTGACTGAAATATCTTGCTCATCGGAAGTAAACGGAGGAGGTTGATATTCCAGGGATAGTTTAAATGGAGAGAGTCCGATTGCTGAGGAGACATGGGAATCATGAGTGTATTTGTTAAGACCTGGCTCAACCAGTGGGAAAAAGGAAGTAACATTAAAACCAGTTAAAGGTTTTAAAGTAAAGGGGTTCATTGCTTAGTTGAATTTGACAATAAAAAGGCATTGAGAATTTGACAAAACTGTTTCCATACCTGAGAGATGAATTGTGGACCACAATCAAAAGGATGTTTTGAGGGATGCCCAGGAGTTTGAAAACATGCTAAACCAATAATTGAGCAGTCTGAAAGGCAAGCAAGCAGTTTGCAAATTGGAACCAGATGGCAGGCCTTGGAAAATCTGTCAATTATGGTTAAGATGGTGATCACACCTTTGGAGTTTTGTGATCCTGTGATAAATTCTGGTGCGATGTGTGGCAAGGAATGTTCGGGTATGGGTAGACGATAAAGCAGACTATCAGGAGGCTTATTGCATTTTGTTGCGAGCGCAAATGTGTGACAAGCAAGAACAAGCGCCTTGGTCAGCTCTCATGCTGTCATAAAGTGCGCTTTATAAATAAACTTGGTATGGTATGGTAACATAATCCTTAACATCTTTGTGTAATGATGACCAACGCGACTTATGGGTTGTGAGAGTGATGGGTCGACTGATTCCAGAATGGCAGGAGAATTTTGCAGCGTGAAACCAGTTTGGAACGGACTGACAAAGAGACAATTGGGTGGACTGGTACCAGGATGAAGTTCTAGTTGAGCATTCTTGACTAGGTCCTGTATCTCCCAGGTAACTGTACAACTGGGTGGCAGGATGGATTCCAGAGTATTATCACAGTCTTCTGGTGAATACTGGCAAGAAAGGTCGTCTTCTTTGATATTTTTAGAGCCTGGGTGATATAAAATGGAGAGGTTGAATCTGGAAAAGAATAGGGACCAAGGGGACTGATGGGGGTTAAGATGTTACACAGACTGTACGTATGATATATTTTTGTGATCTGTCCATACCAGATGGTTGAGAGATTATGGCACAGTATGGTGTTATTGGCAATGAGGTTACAGATAAAATGTCAAAGGAGGCTGCTAAAAGTGAGCAAGTATGTTAAAATATTAATATTAGCAAAGCTGAAATGAAGAGCATGATAAAACAGAAAATTAGGGAAAGATGGCAAAAGCTGTTGGAGGAGGAAAGGACAGGAGATGGTTTTAATCTTTTTCAAGGAAAACAGGAATGTTAGAAGCACAAGGAGTTTGAGGAGAGAGGAGACAATAATATTTTGACTTAGTTTTGGACAGACTGAGTTAAACACTATACTATTCATTATAGGAAAACATCAAACAGGGAAATGTAATCGCAGTGTAATAAATGAAACCATAGAACACTGTTGCATTGTTAAAATAATCAAGACGAAAGTTAAAATATTATTTATAACCTGGTAAAAAATATGATTAGGCAAGGCAATTTTATTTGTATAGCACATTTTAAACAACAAGGTAAGTCAAGGTGCTTTACATGATTAGGGGATAATGTAAAAACAGCAATAAATCATGAAGCACACACAGAGCATATAACACGTAAAAATATTACTTAAAAGCAAACATGAATATAGGAAAAAAGTAAAAACAGCAATAAAGCATGAAACACAGACAAGACATATGATACATGGAAACATTACTCAAAGGCAGCTCTAGACAAGAAGAAAAAGAAGAAGAAGAAGAAGAAGAAGAAGAAGAAGAAGAAGAAGGGGGAGGAGGAGGAGGAGGAGGAGGAGGAGGAGGAGGAGGAGGAGGAGGAGGAGGAGGAGGAGGAGGAGGAGACAGGAGGAGGAGACAGGAGGAGGGAGACAGGAGGAGGAGACAGGAGGAGGAGACAGGAGCACAGGAGACAGGAGCACAGGAAGCTACACTGAGGAAGCTATATTTGCCTGTAATTAGGATCTGTTCTCTCACTGGAAAAATTTCAGTCCAACCCTTGTTTTAACCAACTAACATTCTTGGATTTTCTTACTCTCTTGTGACAGGTGACATCAGACAAGTATCTGGTAAGTTTAAGGATCAACAGCTCTATGAAAATGTAACAAAGTATAACAAGAGGTAATGACCGTATTAAAATGGACACCGTCAGGTTCAGACTATTTTGTATGAAATCATGAGGAAAAAAACAATTCTTTAAAATGTCTCATTGCTTATGGGAATGAGATTGAGACAAATCTGTTAACATTTATCAGCTGACATTTATTGTCTACAGTTGGGAGAGAAGAACTAACATGTAAGTTGTGCCGTCTCTGTTTGCATCCATAACCATGGCAACAAGGTGGTTTACAACTGGGAGCCGCTGATTAACATGACAGAAGCTCAAATAATACCTCAACCACAGCCACAAAACCATGATGAGTTGAAAAGGAGACACCATGGATCCAGAGCAGGGGCGAAGAGGAGAGAGAAAGGGAGGAATTTTCAACCCTCTCCATCAATCATAATGGGCAATGTGAGATCATTGGCAAACAGGTTGGATGCTGAGGATCCTCTGGAGATTAGTGTGCTAAAAATAATTCTTCATAAAATGAACATTGTGGACAACCCAGAGCATCATCTATATCAGACTGTCATACAACTACAGAGCGTCTTCAGTCAGAAGCTTCTTCAGATCTGCAGAGCGCTAGAGATCGTCCCTTCCCACAGCCATCTACAACAAATCTTTGAAGAAACTTGAATAATGAGTTACAACTAAATTTTATTTCCTTTTGGGATTAATAAAGTAATTTTGTATTTGAATTTTGAATTTGAATATGTTGCCTAAATGTGGTTGAATTTTCACACAAGCTTAAGCTGTATTTTGGAAATTTTAGGTTATTGAAAACCTTAATTTTGTAAAAAGAAAAAAAAAACTTGCTATTTGAAAATTTGTCACTAAACCCATTTTGACCTGAGATTAGCATGCATTTTGTCAGACTGCAGTACAACTGAACAGCTTTGTGTATTTGAGCTGAAGATGAACTCATTGTTTGTTGTGTTAAAAATGTTTCAGAGCAAATCAGTCATATTCCAAGTTTTGTTTTCAGAATATCAGAAACAGATGAGAGTGAAAATACTAAATGTCTTTAACTGGATGACAATTCTGGCTCAATTGTTGGAGTAATTTTATACATTTATAAACATGGCAGCCTTTAAACAATGTGGCAAATAACTTGTCAAAGATGGACTGATTTTATGGAAAGTTAAAAGGTTAATGATGATGATTTATTCCTTCCACCCATTTATAAAAGCAATTGTTGTGAAAGAGTGATATCACATTCTCATTGTCATCATTGTCTAATTGGTTTTAATTTTCTGCAAATTCTTATAGAAAAAGACACTACCTTTTTGTAAGCTCTATTATCTGTTTGCACATCCAGAAAATTTACTTTTACAGTGATGATGTACAATGTTTGTCAGTAATTCTCAATTTATCTTTCTTTTAAATGTCTTTGCATGTCTTACAGGCTCTGCTGACTTTAGTGGTTTCGATCGGTCAGCCCTTCAGCCTCCACAGCCTCGTAAAGACCCTCTGCTGCAGCTGGTCTCCCTGCTGAAGGCGTCTGGCTGCTGGATGCTTGATGCAGATCTGGCTGCTGCACTGGGAAAGACCAGAGAGCAGGTGGAAAAGCCAAAGCCTGGAGAGGTGAGTCCAGGTCAAAAATAAAAATGTTTACTTACATGGTAAGAGAAAAAAATGTAAGAGCAATTTTAAAGAGTTATATAAAACATTTACATTCATGGCTGTGAGGAGGGGAGTTATGGCCGTCTGGTGTTTAATTGACAAGAGGTGAGGTTAACCCTGGTATCTGTTTGTCTGACTAATTGGCCTAACATGTATATTTTCACTCTATGGAAGGAAGCCATAGTACCCTGAGAGAACCCACACATGCCTGTGGAGAACATGTAAACTCCACACAGAAAGACCCTGTAGAAGGTTTGAATCAGAAATGTTGCTGTGAGACAACAGAACCAGGTGTCCGTGTCGATCCTGTAATCAGAGTTAATATGGAGTTAATCAACTAAACATCCAACTTATGAAACGGTCTCAGTAATAGTTACTCTGTAACCACCAAACTATGAATAGTCAATAAAATACCTCATTGCTGTATCTCACTGAAGAAAACAACAATTGAACATCTCAACTTTTCTTTGTCCTGTTTTATGTCTCTCTGTGAATTAGGTCAACAATGAAGTGTGGGCCTCCATTCTGGCTCTGGTCTGGCTTCATGGTTTTAAGATGGATGCTAAGGAGGAGTGGGAGCTTCTGGCTATGAAGACTGGATCATGGATTAAAGCTCAGAATGGTAATAAACATACACATCAGTGGAATATGAACTTCATTTATCAGGGGTGTAGTTGTACATGGATTTGTACTACTAATTTTCAGTGCAGCCCTTTTTGTCTGGCACAAATGAGAACAACTATTTTAAATATGAATAAAAGCAGAATGTTAATTTATGAAACTGAAATGCTCAAATGTATGTTCAACTGCAGAAGCACTACTTTCAGAAGTGTTATTGATTTAAACATCTTGTGTTATTCCCAAATGTCAGCTCTTTCTTCAATGAAACGGATAAACAACATCAAGCATTTTGAAGTGGTTTAACTGTTCAACTTTTCACAGATCAAAATTACAGAAATCTGTGAATGCCTTCTATTGCCGCCACCTAGTGGTATTGAATTTTTTACCCTTTAAACTGTCGCCCCCATGGGTTTGACTCATTCTATTGGCTTTAATTGGATTGATTATCCCTCAGGGGGTATTAGATGTGTGTTTGCCAGTTTTTCCATTAAGAAACAAAAATCTGTTAAAACCAGTCTGTTAGTTTGATATCTTAGACTTAATCCATGAAGACTGAACGTCATGTAGTGTGTCCCCAGCTCAAGTAGAGAGAGATTGAGAGAATGATTAGACTTTCTGCACATCGCGACAGATCAGCAGTCTTCTAATCCAATGTAAATCTGAACTATGTGTATTCTGCTGTCCATGGTGCTGAACAGTCAATTTGACATCGTTATTGACTGACAGAGGTAATTAATGAAAAAGTACATTTGTCCCAAAATCAAAACATTTGTGTTTTATTGGCTGTTGGTTAAGCCTGTGTTACAATGTTATGATACAAGTTATTTTGGTGTAAATTTGTTTTTATTATTCAATAAAACCAAGATTCAACATTGGCAACACTTGAAATTGTCTGTGTCGTCATATAATAACGGTTGAATAAGACTGGTGATATTCGAAGGTGTTCACAATTTAATTGGACAACTTAATTTATTTTTTTAAACGATACATGGTGCTTTCTAAATTTACCAACAGGTGTTTCCTACTGGCTATAAAACTGCAGAACTATGGGTGTCATGGTTTAATAAAACTGGTGAGGAATCATTTTACCAGTGGAAATAGTCTCAGTAAAACTGTTGCTCTTTATATTCATCAGCTCCATGTGTGACTGAATGGAAGTTATTCAGACTTGATGGATGTGTCCAGATGGAAGCTCTGCAGCTCTAACATGTTCATTTTTGCAGCCTTGCCATCATGACTGACTTAAATACTTTGTAGCTCCTATGGTTGATTGCTCTGCTTGTTAACGTTTAAGATGGGGATCACCTCCGACCAGACATGAATAGACTCACTGTTAACTCTCTGGACTCCAATGAGCAGAATTTACCCAAACATGACAGATTATCCCTGAGATCTGGTTCAGGTTTGTTAGTCCACAGGACTACAATTGCTCTCTACTCTATATTAGAGTCACAAGCAACTTAGACTATACTGCCACCCTCTGGTCACTTGATGCAGATCCGTTTTTGGAGCTGTCTGTTTTCCACTTTTTACGAGTAAAAATGATATTAGCTTCTTGACATAGGTCCCAGGCAGCTTAGAGCACAAAACCTGATGTAAAAACATATACTTAAAAAAAGAAGAAAAAGGTACCAGCGCTATTTCAAGTTTTACGAAGTGAATTTAGGTAGTTCCAGATATACAATAAAGCATTTGCAGAACCCTCTCTGTATTTTCTGATTATTCTGGCTGTAATACAGACTGTATTGCTCAGGGCATTCCAGAAATAATCACGTGAGAACTGGGAAAACCAACCTCGATCCATAAGCTCCGCCCATTCGGTGCTCTCATACTAAACAGAGCGCACCAAGAACATCCGCCTTCACAACTCCTGCTGTAGTCTGAATTTATAGAGAAAGAGACGACAAGCTGCAGTAAACCTGAAACAAATCTGTCTGTAATCAGGAACTGATCTCACTGGTAAGTTTTCCACTCATCAAGATTTTATTTCTGCTCTTCTGACGCGCTTGTTGATGTTGAGAAAGATCGGATCTAAATCTGCTGCAGCATGTCATATTTTCATATGAGTTGTTGGGTTTAGGTTTGATTATTTAAAAACAATGTATGTCAAAGAATCAGAAGGGTTAAATAAGTATAAATAGTATATGGTTGTTATTTCCCAGCAATGTCCTCCCATTAGTCCAAGGTTTCAACGCCTCTTCCTTGTTTTCTCACAGGTACAATGGTGAACTGCTGTGGTCTGCTCACTGACAAGAAGGAACCAGGTGCCCCTTAGAAAACAAACTAAAATAACTGGTTTTACATGTGGCTGTTGTTCAGTCATTTCTGCATTGAGTCTGATTGATTGGTTTCTTCTCATTATTGGTTTATCTGTCACTGTGGTAAAGTCAGGTTGCTTACTTTGTTGTGTGTCTTAAACATATTCAGCACTGAAGGAACTTTGAACAGTTGTGCTCTTTTTTATATGGTTTATTCATGTTTGTGTTTATTTTTGCTGCTTTAGTTCCTCTGAAGAGCATCGATGCTCAGCTGGAGGTGAGGGACCATGTGGCTACAGTGGTCTCCACTCTGAACTATGAGAACAAGGAGGACAAACCACTGGAGGCTGTTTTTGTCTTCCCTCTGCCTGGAGATGCTGCTGTGTGTCATTTCAGTGCTCAGATTGGAAAAACACACATTGTAGCTGAGGTGAAGGAGAAACAGCAGGTGAGCTGCACACAAAGATGTCCTCTCTAGAAAGGAGCTGAACCACAGTAAAGTGAACATTGCTGACATGTTTCATGTGGACTGCAGGCTCGGGAGGAGTACGACGATGCTCTGAGCTCCGGTCAGCAGGCCTTCCTGTTGGAGGAGAGTGAGCAGAGTCCAGATATCTTCTCTCTGAGTGTGGGCAGTCTGCCTCCAGGAGAGATCGCCTCCATCAGGCTGGAGTACGTCACTGAGCTGGCTGTGCAGGCTGATGATGGGCTGAGGTTCTGTCTGCCTGCTGTTCTCAACCCTCGATACCAACCTCAGGGTAGGAAAACCAGCAGATAGATGGATGCAGTCATATTCATTTGAACTAAAAACTAGATGACTCCAAGTTGTCTCTAATGTTGTTTCCAGGTAGTGAAGGTCCCAGTGTCCAGGTGACCTCAGTTCCAGCCTCTCTGGTGCCCTACAGTCTGTCCTTTTCAGCCAAACTGTCTTCTCCTCGTCTGATCTCTAAAGTAGAGTCCAGCTGTTCCCTGGAGCCTCTTCAGTACCTCAACACTGATCAAACTGAGGCCACGGTGGGTGGAGAGCTGATGTTACTGCTGGATGTGGTTGTTATAAACAAGATAAATAACTTTATTTATATTCTCTGTGTTTTTCAACTGTAGGTGAAGTTGGCTGCAGGACACACGTTTGACAGAGACATTGAGCTGCTGATTTATTACAAAGACGCCCACCAGCCCTCTGCTGTGGTGGAGGCAGGAGAGGCCTCTGCCAAACCTGGTGAGAACAGATTAGTTAAGGTGTCACTTATTATTTAAATGGTAAAATATCTGAAGGTATGTATTTATTTATTTCCATTTTCACCATGTTCCAGGCTCTCTGATGGGTGATCCAGTGGTGATGGTGAGCCTGTATCCTGAGTTCCCCCAGTCAGTGATGTCCTCTCTTGCTTCCTGTGGGGAGTTTGTGTTTTTGATGGATCGATCAGGAAGTATGGGCTGTCCCATGAATAACAGCACACAGCAACAAACTCGCATCAGCAGTGCAAGGGTATTTATCCACGTTTTAAAAGGATAGTTAAGATTGTTTTAAAAGAGATTCTGTTGGGAGTTGATGACCAGTAAATATCTTACCTGAAGTAGATAACTGCATTAAGATCTTTTCTCTGATGAAACGTAGATTAGTATTCCAAAATCTCGTTCATGGTCTCAGCTGACCAAATCACACAGATCGAGTTCAAGTCTCAGCAGAGTTGACCAAATTTCATACATTTACATGTGTTATGTTGGACAGAAAAGACTTTTCTCCTGCATCGATTCCAACCAGTTAAAGGTCTGTAGATGGTCTCTACAGATTGTTATAGAAACTTGGTGGCCCTAGGATTGCATTGTTCTATGTAGGTTTTCCACAGAAAGTTTAGGAGGAGAGCCGGCCCAATGCCCATACAAACCAAGCTACTGTTAGAACCAAGCCAGTAGGATTGGTTAACTTTCCAGTTGTTCCATAATACTTGTTATATTAAATGTAAAATGCTGAAATTTTGGATGGATGGATTATTTAAAGGAGATAGTAACAGGTCCCCGAAATAAATTTATTTTGAGAGCCGGATCAGCTTTGGATACTTTTTTTTTCTCCCTTTATATACCTTAACGTTACCTTAATTATATTTCAATTATGACTCCAACTGTAAATATAAACATGTTTAGGTAAGTATCCATTATCTTTGAGCTATTTCTGAATTTCTTGATTTGTGAAGCTCAGTTCTACTCGGCTTAAATACCATGTTCTCATATTTTTCTCATTTTGTTTGTGACTTGTCTACTATATAATTTATGTTACATCTCTTTATAGTCTTCTTCCACGGGTTCCAATAATTTTAGACTCTGTGAATATTTACTTTTAGATAAATAACTATTTAATGCAAACCTGTCAGCAGTTTAAAGCCTCATAAAATGACATTTTAAACAGAGTGGTTTTAACATGCTCTAAGTTTAATTCAAGGGGATTATTTTGCTATGGGTAAGATATTGACTGTTCGAAAGGTCTTAACAGATTCCTTTAGAGAGAGAAAAATTCTGAACTATTTCTTTATACAAATTGTGAAAGCATTTTCTCTCTCTGACTGTCTTCTTCATTTCCTGTGTCTCTCTTTAGGACACTCTGCTGCTCCTGTTGAAGAGCTTACCAATGGGCTGCCACTTCAACATCTACAGTTTTGGATCCTCCTTTGAACACATCTTTCCGTGAGTCACATCTAACCTCTGACCCTAAACACCTGTTTAAAAAAATTCAATTTGATTTTCTGTTAGTAACAATTTCCAAGTCAGTTTTCACATAAGAAGTATTTTGGGGAAACTTTACATAATTGGTGGGTTGGATATTAAAATCTCATGATTTTAATAGAAATATTCCCTACATTGTTTTTGCAGTAAGAGTGTGGAGTACAGTGAGAAAAACATGGAGGAGGCTCTGAAGAAGGTTGAAAAGATGGAGGCTGATCTTGGAGGAACAGAGATTCTTCGTCCTCTTGAACACATTTACAGCCAGTCCTGCATTCCTAAACAGCCTCGACAGGTAAGCTATACACACCTGTAATGCACCAACTTTAAGAGCTACACCAGCCATCTATCATCCATCATCTATTATCACATTAACCTAATGTAAACACTCTGATTGTTCAGCATAATAACTCCTACTGCTCCACCCTTTCAGGAAATGTTGGACACACCTGTTTTCCTCAAAGCTGATATTTGTCACAGCTTTAGTTGCTCTTCATCCATGTTAACACCACGTCTGTTACTAAAACATCAGAGATAAACTCCTCTCAGACAGATTCTCCTCAAGACTTTCAGCTCCTGTTTGGATCTGACGCTGTGTAACTTTGGGTGATTTCTCCTCCCTCAGCTGTTTGTCTTCACTGACGGAGAGGTGGGAAACACCAAAGAAGTCACTGATCTGGTTAAGAAGAATGCAGGTTCCCACAGGTGAAAGCATAAACACACAGATTCCCAGTCTGGGTCATGTTCTGATGTTGTTGTGAGTTTGAAATCAAACTCTTGTATTGTAGGTGTTTCTCTTTTGGGATTGGAGAAGGAGCCAGCTCTGCTCTAATCAACGGGATGGCCAAAGAGGGAGGAGGTCACGCTCAGTTCATCACTGGGACTGACAGGATGCAACCAAAGGTAAGAAGAAATATCTGAATGGAAAAATCACCAACACATCAGAATGTGATTATAGGAAAATGAAATAATTTCACAACTATTGTTTAAACCACAGGTGATGCAGTCACTCAGGTTTGCACTGCAACCAGCTGTGGAGGACATTTCTGTCTTTTGGGATTTACCAAAGGGGGTGTCGGCCACCGTTCTGTCTCCACCCATTACAACTATTTTTCAGGGTCAGAGGTCACTGATTTATGCTCAACTCACTGGACAGGTAG
This sequence comes from Valencia hispanica, assembly GCA_963556495.2. Classification (NCBI taxonomy): domain Eukaryota; kingdom Metazoa; phylum Chordata; class Actinopteri; order Cyprinodontiformes; family Valenciidae; genus Valencia; species Valencia hispanica. The sequence goes on along the minus strand of OY747700.1, from coordinate 44,443,507 downwards.
GGTCACCTCCACTCAGGTTCTGCCTATTAAGGACATTGAAAACATTAAATGATTCAGTTATGTTTTTATTTACTTTTGTACTGTTTTTTTGTTGTTGTCAGAGTTCAGATGCAGCAGAAGGCAGTGTGACGGTGAAGTACAGCCTGGCAGGTCATCCCTCTCAGAACCAGCTGCACTTCAGTCTCAATCCTGTGGAGGACTCTGCGTAAAACACCTCATTTCCTAGTTTGACACTAATGGTTATTCTGTTTATTTTAGGGCTGTCAATCGATTAGAAATTTTAATTAAATTAATTACAGGGTAGCTGTGAATTAATCACGATTAATTAACATTCCTAAATATGACTGAAAAACTACAATTTTGCTCTTTTTTAAAAGAAAATACAGGAGAGATACATGGAACTATTGTTTTGAACTCCACAATCACATTTACCAGTGGCCCTTTTAACCTATTTATCTTTTAGCCAGTTGCTAAGGCAAACTAACTGGTTAACATTTTCTGAATGTAAAAGTCACAGTTTCTTATTAATTTTTGGAGAACCCCGAGCATCTTGCTCACAGGACTGTCCTAACAGACAGAATGCTGATGACCCATTAGTTAATTTGTTAAGTGACTAATACTCTATTTTTGTACAATAGTTGTGGTCGTCTAAAACTGAAAAGCATTTTCATCCAAAAGACTAAGACTAAAACTAAGATGGCAGCCAAAAACAACACTGCTTTGCTCCTGAATGAATGAAAAAGTAGCTTCTTCCACCACTGGCGACATGAGTTAAAACAGAGGAGTATGTAGGGGAAGAGAAGATTAAAAACTGCGAAAAGAGAGCCAGTTAATGAGCATATAAACATTTGAGTTTCACGTTTTGATCTTCCTCCCTCCTGTCTGCAGATTAACAGTCCACAGGTTGGCTGCTCGTACTGTGATTCGCTCCCTGGAGTCGGAGCAGAGGATGCTCAGAGGACAGCAGGATGAAGAAGTGAAGAAGAAAGTAGTGGGGCTCAGTGTCCAATCAGGAGTGAGCAGTTCTTTTACTGCCTTCATTGCTGTCAACAAAGACAGCGGCGAGTCGTTTCAAGGACCTCTGGTGCGGAGAAATATCCCAACAGGTTTGTGCCGCCGTGAGTGATTTAATTTTTATTTGGTTGTTTGGTGTGTTTTTTTTCAGTCAGTAGATACATATAGGATTTTGTTTAAAATAAAAGTTAAAATAATAAAATAAAATAAATAACAATAGTAAAAATATAAATGTTTATGAAGCTGGCATCTATTATTGATTTTAACAACACATTTGATCTCGCTTTGTTTTTCTTTCTTTCTTTCTATTTTCATTTTTAGCAATGGCTATGTCTCGTGCAGCTCCAAGTAAGTAAAGCTCTAAAAAAAGTCAAGAAAGTTGTTGAAAGTACTCTGAGATAACAGAACATATTTAGGTACTACAAATGAATAATTAAACAAATGGCCTTTGTATGCTGTTGCCTATAAGGTAGAAATAGTTTTATGTTGTCATGGTTTAATTTTCACTAGGTTCTTTGGAAGTGATATGTCAATATATATTTAAGAGATTTCCATTTGCCCCCTAGCTGTGGTCCTGGCCGGGGGTCGGCCGGCGTAGCGTCTCTGTTGCCTGTGGGGGTCGCGGCCAGCCGGTGGCCGGCATGTGCAGCCGCCTCTCTCTTTTTCTCTGGGGCGATTGTCATCACCCGTCCCTGTATGGCGTCTCGCCTTGTTTGCTGGTTGGGGTGCCTGGCTGCTGTTCGCGGTGGCTGGGTGGCATTTCTGGGCTTGATCAGTCCTTTTTCGCACTGGACTTAGCTCCTGGGTCTTGGTCTTTGTGCACTGCGGGGCGCTGGGGTCGGGCGTTTGGCAAGGTTCGGTCGTACTTGCGGGTGGACTGGCCAATTAGTGGGCGTGCAGGGCAGGTGGGTGGGGCGCTGGGTTTGGTCACCTGCCGGGCCATTGAGCAGCAGTGGTCGCTCCACAAGGGAATGGAGCTGGTGGATGTCGGCCTGGTGGGTCGGTCGCCCGGTTCGACGATTTGCTCCTGGTCTGGGCAGATATGTCGCCGGGGTTTGGGCTGCGGGGACCTCCGATCTGTGGGTTAATATACAACTTAGACACTCCCACTTATAACATTTTCATGCGACACACATGTAGGGACTTTGGGGTGGGCACACTTTTCGGAATCCAGAGGGGGAGCGGTTCAATCAGCTTCACCTCTGGTGCCCACTGTTAAACCACATATAGACACTGAGGGCTCGGGGTGGGGGTTGGGGGATGTGTGGCTGCCTTCCCCACATCCCACCCCTCTGTTTTAAATGCACATTATAACAACACGCATCAACACCATACTTGAGTGGGAGGATGGAGGCTAGGGGTCTTCTCACACCCCTGTTCGCTACGGGCCATCAGGGGTTGGGGTCTGGAGGAGGAACAGGTGGTCTGGTCGGGGTCCTGGGCTGTCGGGCTGCTTCGCCACTGTGGGGCCCTTGGCGGTCTGCTTGTCTCCGTCCTAGAAGGTAGGGGGCCCATCTCCCGGGTCCGGTGCTGGTGGCTCTACTGGGGCATCGGTACCTGGACCTGGGAGCATAAAGTGTGTATGGGGTGTGTGAGTGAGGGTACAGCGTCATTTCTTGGGTGTCTTAGTGAGTCAGTGAGAATGTATGTGTTTATGAGGGAGGGAACGTATGACTGTCTGTATGTCTTTGTCTACCTGTCAGGTTGGGTCTTGGGCTGTCCTCTTGCCTGGCGCACCTCAGGGCTTACATTTAATGGGGGGCCTATTTCCCCTCCGTCACTCCCCGCCAGTGACGGATGCCCCTGACTACTGGTGGTCAATCCGGTTCGGACCTGGTGCATGCCTGGTTGGGCCTGGGTGGGCCGGTGTGTTGGTCGGCCGAGGCGCTGGGCCGATATCTTCCTTTGGTTGGTTGGGGCTCTTCTTTTAGGGGTGCCAGGTTTGGGATTGTTGGGTGGTGCCTGCTCGGTGGCTTGGCGGGATACGGATCCAGCGTCTCTGCTCGTTTGATCACCTGTTCTGTGCGCACTGTGCGTGGTCGGTTCATTGGCGGGTTGGACCGGCCCTGGCCTTTGTTGGATGCCTGGTCTTGGCGCTCTGCGTTGCGCGGGATCAGGACTCGGGAGCTGGTACAACTTTGTGTCCAGGTGCTGGCTGAGCCCGGCCTGGGGATGCTGTCCATCCGCTGCGGCTATCTGTGGGGCACCCCAACGTGGGGCGCTGGGATGTTGGCGGTGGGGATTGGCCATGTCCATAACATCAGGAAATAAAACCCCCAGCAATTCATAATAAAGATTTTTCACACATATATTAAGTGAAATACTATAGCAAAAGCTGTAGTGCTCCGCTTCTGAAAGTAAACCTGTTGGGCTTCTACTTGGTACTCAGACACCAATTCTGAGCTCCACACTGCCAAACAGGACAGGTTTATAAAAAAATTAAAAAAAATCTGCCCAGTTATTATTAGAAGGGTTTGATTGCTCCTTGGTGAAATGAAATTAAGTCAACATTTGTGTTTTGTTTTTGTTTTTTTTCAGATTTACATAGATTGCTGTTTAACATACAAGTCTGGTACCTGTTATTAATTAGAATAAAACCTTTGGTCTCTCTTTATTTTTCCTTTTTTTCTTCTCTGTTTAAGGGATGCGTATGAGATGTTCAGTTCCACAATCTGGTAAGTAAAGCACTTTAAAAAACAAAACAAAACACAGAAGTACAAAGTCAAGAAATGATCCCTGCAATTTGTCAGGAGTACTCTAAAGTAACAGAAAATATCTCAGTAGTACAGATTAATGATTAGATAAACTGACCATAGTATGTTGTTTTCTATTAAAATGGATTAGTTGTATTTTATTGTGGTTTACTTTTCAGTGAGATCTTTGAAGATCTGTCAATATAGCCTCCAGAATATTTCTATTTTAACTGTTTAAAATAATTAAGATTTTAACAATGATTTCATAAGAAGAGGTCAAAAACCTTTATTACAACTTTACTGGTACGTAGTGAAAAACGGGTGTGTCGACAAACCAACTGAAAATGTCTGAAAACTCGACTCCAGGTTCACTGTAAGATCTACAAAGACAGATTGAAAAGATATCACTGAACTTTGAAAGATGCTAGGTATTAGTTTTTGTCTGAAAAAATTTAAAGGAACATTAATAATGCACGGAATTTATTTGCAACAGTTAAGAGACTAACTAATCCTCCTGTGACTGTAGCCCCTGAATTAAATTCTACAAGGTCTTGCAATCAATTTGCCAGCTTAATTACAGAAAAGATTCTAACAATTAGATGGTCAATCTGTACATCAGTACCAAACCCATTACAATTATCCCCAGTCAACACCAATTTAGAGAAAATGTCTGAATTCCAAAAAAGAAACCTTGATGATAAATAATATTTTCATGAGAAGAGGTAAAGTATTTTTATGGCAACTACTTATGTACCACAAAGTGTTTAAGAATGTGATAATAAATACATATTTTAACACAACACTATTTTAAGGACAAAGCTCTCATGACATGTTCTCTAACTAGGATGATTAATTGTCATGAAATAAAGTTTTAAATACCATAGTTGTAACTGGATTGAATCTGGATATAAAATGCTGATTCTGATTTACTATGAGGCCAACTTCACAACATGGAAATCCCTCAAAAGAACAGACATCATTCAGACCAGGTTTACATGCTGTAACACACAAAATTCTTTTTGTTGTTTGTTTCCTATTTTCGTTTTTAGGAATGGTTTTCGGAAAGGCTCTTGCAGCTCCAAGAAGTATGGTATTGCCTATAATGTATAAATTGTTTTATTTTGTCATGGTTTAATTTTCACTGGGATCTCTGGAAGAGAGCTGTCAATATAGATTTCAAGAGATTTTCATTTTATCAATTGAAAATAAATATTTTCATGAGCAGAGGTAAAGTATTTTTATTGTAACTCCTTATGCACTACAAAGTGATGTCATCCAGACCATTTTTATGTACGGCAACTCTCAAAATGCCTTGAATTCATCTTTTGAGAAAATTACTATTTTTAAACTTTGTAGAAGTTTGAACATATTCTATGTTAATATCATCAAAATGCCATTGGAAGCATGCAAAAATCTGCCCAGTTATTATTAGAAAGGTTTGATTGGTCCTTGTTGAAATGAAATTAAGTCTACATATGTGTTTTGTTTTTTGAGTCAGATTTACATAGATTGCTGTTTCACATACTTTTATGTCAAGTCTGGCACCTGTTAATAATTAGAATAACACCCTTGGTCTCTCTTTATTTTTCCTTTTTTTCTTTTCTTTTTTAGTAATGCGTATGGCTTGTTCAGTTCCACAATCTGGTAAGTAAAGCACTGTAAAAAACAAAACAAAACACAGAACTACAAAGTCAAGAAACAATCACTGCAATTTGTTGATACAACTCTAACATAACAAAATATATTTTAGTACTCCACAAGTAACCCTTGAGTGTAAAGAAGATTTATCATTTAGATGAACAAACTGGAATCTATCAGACAAATATAATTGTAACCAGCGTAGTGCTGTTCCTTTGATCCCTGCAACATGTTCAAGCCTTTCTAAGAGAATATTGTGACCGACTGTCAAAAGCAGCACTGAGATCTAACAAAACCAGAAAAGACACCAGTCCATTATCTGAGGCCATGAGAATATCATTAGTAACCTTCACCAGTGCTGTTTCAGTGCTATGATGAGCTCTAAAACCTGACTGAAACTCTTCAAACAGGTCGTTACTGTTTAGATCCTCAAAAAACTTGATTAGCAACTGATTTCTCAAGGACTTTGGATAAGAAAGGAAGGTTAGATATAGGTCTGAAATTCACTAAGTCATCTTGATCAAGGGAAGGTTTCTTGAGTAAAGGTTTTATTACAGCTATTTTAAATTCCTGTAGTACGTATCCGTTTACTAAGGATAGATTCATCATATCCAAAATGGGGCCAGGAACCAAATGGAACACTTCCTTAAATAATTGGGTTGGAATTGGGTCCAACATACAAGCTGAAGGTTTAGATGAGGCTATTATTTTTGATAATTCCGAAAGCTCGACTGAATCAAAACAGCCTAAGCACAAATGAGGTTCTACAGTTCTTTCCGATGCTGCCTCATTTACTGAAGAAGAAGTAATCATGTTTGGGAGGATGCCAAAGATTTTATTTTAATAGAATTAATTTTATTTATTATGAATCCCATAAAATCATCACTGCTAAGAGCTGGGGGAATAGTTGGCTCAACAGAGCTATGATTCTGTGTAAATTTGGCAACTGTACTAAAAAGAAACCTAGGATTGTTTTTATTCGCCTCTATTAATGATGAAAAATATGCTGTTCTAGCTTGTCGAAGGGTCTTTTTATTCAGCAGTAGACTGTTATTCCAGGTTAAATAGGAATCCTCTAGATGTGTAGAGCAATGAGGAAATAACGCTGTGAACCAGACCATCAGTTTCTGAAGGGTTAGAGATGGAATTGCTGCCATCCACTGTGTTACCCTGAGACACAGAGGAAATTAAGAATGGAACAGATTCTACTCTACTATAATGAAATTTTCTTTCAGATTTAAAATGATCAGTTAAAGTAAATTCAAAAGTTATCAAGAAGTGGTCAGACAGGACCGGGTTATGTGGGTGGACTGTTATTTTCTTCCCACTCAATACCGAATGTCAGTACAAGGTCCAAAGTGTGTTTACCCGAGTGGGTGGGCCCCTGTGCTCCCTGAGCAAAGCCAATTGAGTCTAAAATTATTGTGTGGCTCTGCAGATCTTCATCCAAGCTCTTCCATAGATTCGCACCTCTCCGAGTGATACATTGACTCTTTAGGGTAGTGCGAAGACAGTGTACCTTTAGATTAGGCGTTCTCTTATATTTTCATATTACTATGGATTAATGATAAATGTCTACAGTACGCTATTGCCTACAGAGTAGGAATAGTTCTATTTTAGTTTTATTATATTGTTGTTTAATATTCACTGTGACTTCTTTGGAGGAGATCTGTCAATATATTTCTCAGACGACTTAGATTTTATCTGTTGAAAATAAATCAGATTTTCATTAGATTAGATTTTTATAGCAACTGCTTACAGTATGCACTACAATGTTTTTAGACATGTGCTTATAAATACATATTTTTTAACACAAAAATATTTTAATGACAAACCTTTTACATTTTTTCAAACTAGGATGAATGATTTTCATTAAATTAAAGCAGCTATTAATTTTAATAAGTACTTTCATGTCTCTTTTTTTTCTACTTTTTTAGAAATCATTTAATTAACTACCATCTTTACGCTGATTATTGCCAGATATGTTTCCTTGAAACCTAACGGATCTGTGTACCCTCTCCTTGATTTTCTCAAGGACATAAAATGCTGGCTCTCATCTAACTTTTTGCTTTTAAATGGTACTAAGACAGGGGTCATTCCTTTGAACTTGAGTTCAAACTCTCCCCCCTGACATGACCTCTCTCTTCTCCCATCTAGTCCTAAATCCTCCATCACAAACCTGGGAGTTAGGATGGATCTGGGTCTGAAGATGGATACCTGTTCCGTATACGCTTTAAAATTATGCTGTTTGTTTTCAAGTCTCTAAATGGTTTGGCTCCTAACTATTTCTGAGCTCATCAGTTGTTACGTACCTGGTCGCTCCCTCAGGTCAGCCGACCATCATCTGCTACAAATCCCCAGACTCCATTGTAAATCTCGTGGTGGAGGCCTTCTCTGTGTTCACCTAAATTGTGGAACCAATTACCTCTGCAGATTAGGTTGGCTTCATCGCTTTCTGTTTTTAAATCCCGCTTAAAAACTAATTTTTGTTAGCTTTTAACTCCCTCGATTCTTAACTCTCTTTTGTTTGTTTTTTCTGCCTGCATTTTTCCGCTCCCGCGCCCTTTTTTATTATTATTTTCATTTTATTGTTATTTTATTTGTTCTGTGCTTTTTGGTCCTGTCCAATGTACAGCATTTTGTCCGGCTCTCATGCTGCTTTTAAATAAACTTTAAATAAAATTGAAAAAATTATTTATAAAAATAAATTAATACATTTTTTATCTTAATAAAATAAAATAAAAAATTGGATTTTATCTGTTGAACATTAAACAGATTTTAACAATAATTTTATAAGAGGTAAAATATTTTTATTGCAACTTTACTGGTATGTATTGAAAAAAGGGAGTGTTGACGAGCAAAGAGAAAATTTCGAAAACTCGACTTCAGGTTGCACTGTTAGATCTACAAAGACAGACTGAACAGATATTATAAAAATTTGAAAGATGCTAAGAAATCGTTTTTTTGTCTGAAATCATTAAAAGGAACATTAATTATCCAGGGAGTTTATTTGCAACAGTTAAAGCAGCAGTCCGGAGAATATATTTATGTATCAAAGTTTTATAAATCTTTAAAATGTTAGTGGGGTTCAATACTATGATAAAAGGCCAGTGCTCTACAACACTTATTTTTCTTAATCCCACCTTCCTCCCATAAACCTCTATGCATTTCACACTGAGCACCAAATGTTTTTAGCCAATAGAATTTGAGTTTCCACATTGTCGGCTGTCAATCAACTTTCATGAGGATCGCGCAAACATGTGAACATGGGGCCGCGCAGACAGATTGCTCTGTTTCTTCCCGTTTACAGTCGCCATATTGTGAGAGAGCATCAGCCGTGCAGAAGTTGATAATCTCCGAAATGTCCGTGGCAAAAACACAATCTTGGTGCTTACTTCTTTGACACGCTGTGTCACCACAGGTGATGCGCATGCACAACTGCTGCGGTAGGGCTAGAGGGAGGGGAGGAGGGAGTGTTTTGGGAGGGGCCATGTACGTTGGATTAAAAAAATCTCTCTCCCTCAAATACTCCGGACTGCAGCTTTAAGAGACTAACTAATCCTCCTGTGACTGTAGCCCCTGGATTAAATTCCACAAGGGCTTGCAATGAATTTGCCAGCTTTTTTTACTGAAAAGATTCTGACAATTAGAGGGTCAATCTGTACATCAGTACCAAATCCATTGCAACTGTTATCCCCAATCAACACCAATTTAGAGAAAATGCCTGAATTCCAAAAACTACACCAAATAAACCTTGATCATTAACCATTTAAGCTTCTCCTCTTGCTGCTTCGATATCTTACCAATAGTTTTTCTTCAGAAAGTTTTTGCTGTTATTGGGCCTGATCTGATTTAAATAGTTTACTCATCCCTCCTGTCAGGGGTCTTCCCCCAGTCTTTAAGAACAGCAGTTATCAAACCATTACTAAAGAAGAACAACCTGGACAACATGTTAATGCAAAGCTAAAGGCCAATCTGTAATATTCCATTCATCAGCAAGATTATTAAAAAAGCTGTGTTCCAACAGGTAAATAGCTTTCTAACAATGACAAACCATTTTTATGTTTTTCAATCTAGCTTCCGTGCACACCACAGTACTGAGACTTCCCTTGTCAAAGTGTTTAATGACATCTGCATAAATACAGACTGTGGTAGAACCACAGTGCTGGTACTTTTGGACCTCAGTTTATTTGACACTGTTGATCATGATATACTTTTGAAAGGACTGGAGAGCTGGGTCGGACTCTCCAGCACAGTACTTGGCTGGTTTGAGTCTTACCTAAAGAACAGAAACTTCTTTGTGTCAATAGGTAATTCTTCATCAGAATGAACATAAATCACATGTGGTGTGCCCCAGGGCTCAATCCTGGGGCCCCTCTTATTTTAAGGGGCTATATGCAATTTTCTGAAATTTAAACTCGCGACTAACACCTGTTGCCAAAAAACGGAACTGCTATTCCTTTCTGCTCGCTCTCGCAGGGCGCGCTCGTACGCCGGTCGCTCTCAACATTTAACATCAATGCGCTGGATGTCACATCCACAGACAGCGCGGGAAAATCTGACCCGACAGAAAATAGAAAAACATGGATACAGGCTTATAGGTGCACCCACTGTGAGCTGACAAGGTGTCAGTATGATCATCAGGAGATGTTTGAGTCATAAATGGTCAAACAAAAAAGCTATTGTTACGTTTATTGTGGGGGAAAAGTTGCATATAGCCCCTTTAATATCTACATGCTACCACATAACAACCAATAAGATTAGTTACCATAACTATGCAGATGATCCTCAGCTTTACATTACAATGTTTCTTGCTGACTTTGAACCCATCCAAAGCCTAAGTGAATTCATGAAGCAAATCAGTGGCTGGATGTGCCATAACTTTCTCCAGCTGAACAGGAACAAAACTGAAGTGATTTATTTTTGGACCTAAAGAGGTGCGATCAAGAATCACCTCACAGCTTGAGTTAATACAGCTAGAAATTACTGATCAGGCCCAAAATCTATTTGTAGTAATGCACTCAGACCTGTACCTCCAGGGTCACATAAAAGCAATAACAAGGTCAGCCTTCTATCACCTGAAGAACATCTCTAGGATTAAAGGACTGATGTCTCAAAGGGACCTCGAAAAACTCATCAATGGAAATATATTTGCCTTTAATCAGATTCTGAGGTAAAATATGTGTATTGCAACTTTATGCTCTAAAACATATTTAAAAATATGCCTATGAATGAATATTTGTTGGAGAATAATATTGTAAGGACAAAGTAATGACATCTTCTCAAGCTAGGACCATCACTTTTGTTTAAAATGTAGCTTAAATCTAAATATGACAGGGCGATGAATAGTTTTGGGCCTTTTTGCTAAAAATGTCAATTATCTGGTAAGGATAAGGATCAACAGCTCTATGAAAATGTAACAAAGTATAACTACAGGCAATGACTGTCTAACAATTGACACCTTTTCGCTTAACTCCAGTTATCTGGTTAGGTTCAGACTATTTTGTATGAAATGGTGAAGAAAAAAACAATTCTTTAAAATGTCTTATTCTTTATGTGAATGAGATTGAGACAAATTTGTTAAGATTAATTTGATGACATTTATTGCGTACAGTTTGCAGAGAAGAACCAACATGTAAGTTGTGCCCTCTCTGCATGTGTTGCCTAAATGTGGTTGAATGTTCACAGAAGCTTCAGCTGTATTTTAGATATTTTAGGTTATTGAAAGTCTTACTTTTGTAAAAAAAAAATGCTTTTTGATAGTTTGTCACTGAAGCCATTTAGACCGGAGATTAGCATCCATCCTGTCAGACGGAAGTACAAGTGAATAGCTTTCTGTACTTGAGCTGCAGATCAACTAAAATCAGATCTCATTGTTTGTTGTTTTAAAAGTGTTTTACAAGTGTTTCAGTCATATTCCAAGTTTTGTTTTCAGAATTTCTGAAACACGTATGAGAGTGAAAAAACTAAAAGTCTTTAAATGGATGACAATTCTGGCTCAATTGTTGTAGTACTTTTATAAATTTGTAAATATAGCAGCCTTTAAACCATGTGGCAAATAACTTGTCAAAGATGGGCTGATTTTATGGAAAGTTAAAAGGTTAATGATGATGATTTATTCCTTCCACCCATTTATAAAAGCTCAGTAGATTGTTGTTGTGAACGAGTGATATCACATTGCCATGGTCATCATTGCATACTTGGTTATAATTTTCTGCAAATTCTTATAGAAAAAGACACTACCGTCTGTTGAGCTGTATTATCTGTTTACACATCCAGAAACATTTACTTTTACAGTGATGATGTACAATGTTTTTCAGTAATTCTCAATTTATCTTTCTTTTAAATGTCTTTGCATGTCTTACAGGCTCTGCTGACTTTAGTGGTTTCGATCGGTCAGCCCTTCAGCCTCCACAGCCTCGTAAAGACCCTCTGCTGCAGCTGGTCTCCCTGCAGAAAGCGTCTGGCTGCTGGATGCTTGATGCAGATCTGGCTGCTGCACTGGGAAAGACCAGAGAGCAGGTGGAAAAGCCAAAGCCTGGAGAGGTGAGTCCAGGACAAAAATAAAAATGTTTACTTACATGGTAAGAGAAAAAAAATATAAGAGCAATTTTAAAGAGTTATATAAAACATTTACATTCATGGCTGTGAGGAGGGGAGTTATGGCCGTCTCTGGTGTTTAATTGACAAGAGGCGAGGTTAACCCTGGTATCTGTTTGTCTGACTAATTGGCCTAACATGTATATTTTCACTCTATGGAAGGAAGCCGTAGTACCCAGAGAGAACCCAGACATGCCTGTGGAGAACATGTAAACTCCACACAGAAAGACCCTGTAGAAGGTTTGAATCAGAAATGTTGCTGTGAGACAACAGAACCAGGTTTCAGTGTCGAGCCTGTAATCAGAGTCAATATGGAGTTAATCAATTAATCCAATTTATGAAACAGTCTCAGTAATAGTTACTCTGTAACCACCAAACTATGAATAGTCAATAAAATACCTCATTGCTGTATCTCATTGTAGAAAACAACAACAGAACATCTCAACTTTTCTTTGTCCTGTTTTATGTCTCTCTGTGAATTAGGTCAACAATGAAGTGTGGGCCTCCATTCTGGCTCTGGTCTGGCTTCATGGTTTTAAGATGGATGCTAAGGAGGAGTGGGAGCTTCTGGCTATGAAGACTGCATCGTGGATTAAAGCTCAGAATGGTAATAAACATACACATCAGTGGAACAGCTATTTTTAACAGTATGTGTTAATAAAACGAAGTTAAAACTAAGTGTAAAAACAACACCAGTAAATCCATGTTATCTTCTTCTTCAGCTCCATGTGTGTCAGAGTGTGTTGAAGCTGGAAATACATTGCTGGGTTGCAGTGTGAAGAAGGAAGCTCTTGGGCTCTGAGGGTTTATATGAACTTCATTTATCAGGGGTGTAATTGTACGTGGATTTGTACTTAACATTTTCAGTGCAGCCCTTTCAGTTTGGGACACATAAGAACAACTATTATAAATGTGAACAAATGCACAATGTTAATTTCTGGAACTGAAATGCTCAAATGTATGTTCAACTGCAGAAGCACTACTTTCAGAAGTGTTATTGATTTAAACATCTTGTGTTATTCCCAAATATCAGCTCTTTCTTCGTAGAAACGGATAAACAACATCGAGCATTTTGAAGTGGTTTAACTGTTCAACTTTTCACAGATCAAAATTACAGAAATCTGTGAATGCCTTCTATTACCCCCACCTAGTGGTATTGTTTTTTTTCTACCCTTTAAAGTTTAAACTGTCACCCCCATGGGTTTGACCCATTCCATTGACTTTAATTGCATTGATAAATCCTATAGTCTGTTATCCCTTAGGGGGTATTAGATGTGTTTGCAAGTTTTTCCATTGTGAAATAAAAATCTGTTTAAACCAGTCTATTAGTGTGAAATCCCAGACCTAATCCATAGCATAGAGACTGAACGTCATGTAGTTCAGTTCAAGTAGAGAGAGATTCCTTAGACTTTCTGCACATCATGACAGATCAGCAGTCTTCTAATCCATTGTAAAGCTGAACTCTGTGTATGCTGCTGTCCATGGTGCTGAACAGTCAATTTGACATGATAGAGTACATTTGTCCCACAATCAAAACATTTGTGATTTTTGGCTGATGGTCAAGCCTGTGTTACAATGTTATGATAAAAAGTTTTTCAGTGTAAATTTGTTTTTATTATTCAATAAAAACCTAGATTCAACATTGAAAACCCTTGAAATTGTCTGTGCTCATGTAATAACGGTTGAATAAGACTGGCAATGTTTGAAGACTTAAATACTTTGTAGCTCCTATGGTTGATTGCTCTGCTTGTTAACGTTTAAGATGGGGTTCACCTCTGACCAGACATGAATAGACTCACTGTTAACTCTCTGGACTTAAATGAGCAGAATTTACCCAAACATGACAGATTATCCCTGAGATCTGCTTCAGGTTTGTTAGTCCACAGGACTACAATTGCTCTCTACTCTATATTAGAGTCACAAGCAATTTAGCCTATACTGCCACCCTCTGGTCACTTGATGCAGATCCGTTTTTGAAACTGTCTGTTTTCCACTTTTTACGAGTAAAAATGAAATTAGCTTCTTGACATAGGTCCCAGGCAGCTTAGAGCACAAACTTTATGTAAAAACATATACTTAAAAAAGAGAAGAAGGAAAAAGGTACCAGCGCTATTTCAAGTTTTACGAAGTGAATTTAGGTAGTTCCAGATATACAATAAAGAATTTGGACAACCCTCTCATTGTTTTAAACTCTGTAATTTCTGATTATTCTGGCTGTTATACAGACTGTATTAATCAGGGCATTCCAGAAATGATTCAGAGGATCACATGAGAACTGGGAAAACCAACCTCGATCCATAAGCTCCGCCCATTCGGTGCTCTCATACTAAACAGAGCGCACCAAGAACATCCGCCTTCACAGCTGCTGCTGTAGTCTGAATTTATAGAGAAAGAGACGACAAGCTGCAGTAAACCTGAAACAAATCTGTCTGTAATCAGGAACTGATCTCACTGGTAAGTTTTCCACTCATCTACATTTTATTTCTGCTCTTCTGACGCGCTTGTTGATGTTGAGAAAGATCGGATCTAAATCTGCTGCAGCATGTCATATTTTCATATGAGTTGTTGGGTTTAGGTTTGATTATTTAAAAACAAAGTATGTCGAAGAATCATAAGTATTACATAGGTATATAGAATTTGTTTATACTTTTATTGGTTGTCATTTCCCAGCAATGTCCTCCTACTAGTTCAAAGTTTCAACGCCTCTTCCTTGTTTTCTCACAGGTACAATGGTGAACTGCTGTGGTCTGCTCACTGACAAGAAGGAACCAGGTGCCCCTTAGAAAACAAACTAAAATAACTGGTTTTACATGTGGCTGTTGTTCAGTCATTTCTGCATTGAGTCTGATTGATTGGTTTCTTCTCAGTATTGGTTTATCTGTCACTGTGGTAAAGTCAGGTTGCTTACTTTGTTGTGTCTTAAACATATTTCAGCACTGAATGAACTTTGAACAGTTGTGATCTTTTTTTATATGGTTTATGCATGTTTGTGTTTGTTCTTGCTGCTTTAGTTCCTCTGAAGAGCATTGACGCTCAGCTGGAGGTGAGGGACCATGTGGCTACAGTGGTCTCCACTCTGAATTATGAGAACAAGGAGGACAAACCACTGGAGGCTGTTTTTGTCTTCCCTCTGCCTGGAGATGCTGCTGTGTGTCATTTCAGCGCTCAGATTGGAAAAACACACATTGTAGCTGAGGTGAAGGAGAAACAGCAGGTGAGCTGCACACAAAGATGTCCTCTCTAGAAAGGAGCTAAACCACAGTAAAGTGAACATTGCTGACATGTTTCATGTGGACTGCAGGCTCGGGAGGAGTACGACGATGCTCTGAGCTCCGGTCAGCAAGCCTTCCTGTTGGAGGAGAGTGAGCAGAGTCCAGATATCTTCTCTCTGAGTGTGGGCAGTCTGCCTCCAGGAGAGAGCGCCTCCATCAGGCTGGAGTACGTCACTGAGCTGGCTGTGCAGGCTGATGATGGGCTGAGGTTCTGTCTGCCTGCTGTTCTCAACCCTCGATACCAACCTCAGGGTAGGAAAACCAGCAGATAGATGGATGCAGTCATATTCATTTGAACTAAAAACTAGATGACTCCCAGTCTCTGATGTTGTTTCCAGGTAGTGAAGGTCCCAGTGTCCAGGTGACCTCAGTTCCAGCCTCTCTGGTGCCCTACAGTCTGTCCTTTTCAGCCAAACTGTCTTCTCCTCGTCTGATCTCTAAAGTAAAGTCCAGCTGTTCCCTGGAGCCTCTTCAGTACCTCAACACTGATCAAACTGAGGCCACGGTGGGTGGAGAGCTGATGTTACTGCTGGATGTGGTTGTTATAAACAAGATAAATAACTTTATTTATATTCTCTGTGTTTTTCAACTGTAGGTGAAGTTGGCTGCAGGACACACGTTTGACAGAGACATTGAGCTGCTGATTTATTACAAAGACGCCCACCAGCCCTCTGCTGTGGTGGAGGCAGGAGAGGCCTCTGCCAAACCTGGTGAGAACAGATTAGTTAAGGTGTCACTTATTATTTAAATGGTAAAATATCTGAAGGTATGTATTTATTTATTTCCATTTTCACCATGTTCCAGGCTCTCTGATGGGTGATCCAGTGGTGATGGTGAGCCTGTATCCTGAGTTCCCCCAGTCAGTGATGTCCTCTCTTGCTTCCTGTGGGGAGTTTGTGTTTTTGATGGATCGATCAGGAAGTATGGGCTGTCCCATGAATAACAGCACACAGCAACAAACTCGCATCAGCAGTGCAAGGGTATTTATCCAAGTTTTAAAAGGATAGTTAAGATTGTTTTAAAAGAGATTCTGTTGGGAGTTGATGACCAGTAAATATCTTACCTGAAGTAGATAACTGCATTTAGATCTTTACTCTGATGAAACGTAGATTAGTATTCCAAAATCTCGTTCATGGTCTCAGCTGACCAAATCACACAGATCGAGTTCAAGTCTCAGCAGAGTTGACCAAATTTCATACATTTACATGTGTTATGTTGGACAGAAAAGACTTTTCTCCTGCATCGATTCCAACCAGTTAAAGGTCTGTAGATGGTCTCTACAGATTGTTATAGAAACTTGGTGGCCCTAGGATTGCATTGTTCTATGTAGGTTTTCCACAGAAAGTTTAGGAGGAGAGCCGGCCCAATGCCCATACAAACCAAGCTACTGTTAGAACCAAGCCAGTAGGATTGGTTAACTTTCCAGTTGTTCCATAATACTTGTTATATTAAATGTAAAATGTTGAACTGTTCAAACATGGATTATTTAAGGGAGATAGTAACAGGCCCCCCAAATAAATTTATTTTGAGAGCCGGATCAGCTTTGGATACTTTATTTTTCTCCCTTTATATACCTTAACGTTACCTTAATTATATTTCAATTATGACTCAAACTGTAAATATAAACATGTTCAGGTAAGTATCTATTATCTTTGACCTACTTCTGAATTTATTTCTACTCGGCTGAAATACGATGTTCTCATATTTTTCTCATTTTGTGTGTGACTTAGAGAAAAGGACATGTCCACTATATAATTTATGTCGCATCTCTTTATAGTCTTCTACCACAGGTACCAATAATTTTAAAAACTGTGACTATTGGCTTTTAGGTAAATAACTATTTAATGCAAACCTGTTGGCAATTTAAAGCCTCATAAAATGACATTTTAAACAGTTGTTTTAACATGCTCTAAATTTAATTCAAGGGGATTATTTTGCTCTGGGTAAGATATTGACTGTTCGAAAGGTCTTAACAGATTCCTTTAGAGAGAAAAAAAATTCTGAACTATTCTTTTATTTAAACTGTAAAAGCATTTTCTCTCTCTGACTGTCTTCTTCATTTCCTGTGTCTCTCTTTAGGACACTCTGCTGCTCCTGTTGAAGAGCTTACCAATGGGCTGCCACTTCAACATCTACAGTTTTGGATCCTCCTTTGAACACATCTTTCCGTGAGTCACATCTAACCTCTGACCCTAAACACCTGTTAAAAAATCTATTTGATTTTTTGTTAGTAACAATTTCCAAGCCATTTTTCACATAAGAGGTATTTTGGGGAAACTTTACATAATTGGTGGGTTGGATATTAATTCTCATAATTTTAATAGAAATATTCCCTACATTGTTTTTGCAGTAAGAGTGTGGAGTACAGTGAGAAAAACATGGAGGAGGCTCTGAAGAAGGTTGAAAAGATGGAGGCTGATCTTGGAGGAACAGAGATTCTTCGTCCTCTTGAACACATTTACAGCCAGTCCTGCATTCCTAAACAGCCTCGACAGGTAAGCTATACACACCTGTAATGCACCAACTTTAAGAGCTACACCAGCCATCTATCATCCATCATCTATTATCACATTAATCTAATGTAAACTCTGTGATTGTTCAGCATAAGAACTCTTACTGCTCCACCCTTTCAGGAAATGTTGGACACACCTGTTTTCCTCAAAGCTGATATTTGTCACAGCTTTAGTTGCTCTTCATCCATGTTAACACCACGTCTGTTACTAAAACATCAGAGATAAACTCCTCTCAGACAGATTCTCCTCAAGACTTTCAGCTCCTGTTTGGATCTGACGCTGTGTAACTTTTGGTGATTTCTCCTCCCTCAGCTGTTTGTCTTCACTGACGGAGAGGTGGGAAACACCAAAGAAGTCACTGATCTGGTTAAGAAGAATGCAGGTTCCCACAGGTGAAAGCATAAACACACAGATTCCCAGTCTGGGTCATGTTCTGATGTTGTTGTGAGTTTGAAATCAAACTCTTGTATTGTAGGTGTTTCTCTTTTGGGATTGGAGAAGGAGCCAGCTCTGCTCTCATCAATTGGATGGCCAAAGAGGGAGGAGGTCACGCTCAGTTCATCACTGGGACTGACAGGATGCAACCAAAAGTAAGAAGAAATATAGGAATGGAAAAATCTCCAACACATCAGAATGTGATTATAGTAAAAGGAAATAATTTCACAACTATTGTTTAAACCACAGGTGATGCAGTCACTCAGGTTTGCACTGCAACCAGCTGTGGAGGACATTTCTGTCTCTTGGGATTTACCAAAGGGGGTGTCGGCCACCATTCTGTCTCCACCCATTACAACTATTTTTCAGGGTCAGAGGTCACTGATTTATGCTCAACTCAATGGACAGGTAGGGTCACCTCCACCCAGGTTCTGCCTATTAAGGACATTGAAAACATTCAATAAATGAGATTTTTTTTTATTTACTTTTGTACTGTTTGTTTTTTTCAGAGTTCAGAGGCAGCAGAAGGCAGTGTGACGGTGAAGTACAGCCTGGCAGGTCATCCCTCTCAGAACCAGCTGCACTTCAGTCTCAATCCTGTGGAGGATTCTGGGTAAAACCCCTCATTTCCTAGTTTGACACTAATGGTTATTTTTGTTTATTTATGGGCTGTCAAACGATTAGAAATTTTAATCGAATTAATCACAGCGTAGCTGTGAATTAATCACGTTTAATTAACATTCCTAAATATGACTGAAAAACTACAATTTTTGGTGTAAATAAAAGATAAAACCGGATGCTTTTGCTCTTTTTTTAAAAGGAAATACAGGAGAGATGCATGGAACTTTTGTTTTGAACTCCACAATCACATTTACTCGTGGCCCTTTTAACCTATTTATCTGTTAGCCAGTTGCTAAGGCAAACTAACTGGTTAACATTTTCTGAATGTAAAGCTCACCGTTTCTTCTTATAATTGGAGAACCCTGAGCATCTTGCTCACAGGACTGTCCTAACAGACAGAATGCTGATGAGCTAAAAATTACTCTTTATTGCTGAAGACTATGCTCAAAATACTCTGCATTTCTGCCTGCCTGTCTGTGAATAGGTAAAAACGTATCAGCCATGCTGCTGCGTCGGTCATGCCAACCACCTGGCATGCAGTGCTAACGCGCATTCTGCACAACAGACCTGCGGTCACCAGTCATCAACTGGACAGTCTAGTCTAGAGCTTTCATTCTATAAGGAATCTGGTTATTATGGAAAAGTGTTAAAATTAACTGTTGTTTGATGAAACACTAAAAGGGGGGGTATTATGCAAAATGGACTTTCTGAAGGTTAATATCCTGAGAACCTGTCTTTCCCTCATTAAAAACATACCTGAAGTGTTGCTCTGACCCATTCATCCATGTTAGATTAAACTTTGAGTCTCTTCTGGTAGTTCTCGGGGTTGCTGAAACGCCTGCTCCCACCTATCCCTGCCTTTTCCACCCATCTCCTCCTCCGACCTTACATAATCAGCCGAGAGACTCGCCCCTGCAGAGCTCCCCTACCCCTGCCCCTCCCCACCTCACACAACTCCGGCTGAGTCCCAGGTGCAATAGGCTAAATGATTATAACACACCAGCTGCAGCTGCGCGTCCTTTGTGGGGTTTATTTTCCGACTCCGTGCATGCTGCGATGATGCACGGTATGTGACGAACTGAAGGGGGAGTGTCAGAAAGAGTAGGAGGGTCTTAGAGAGGCACAGGCGAAAATCTAGGCGTCCAATACAGAAGTACATTTTTTTAAGGTGGATTTGGATACATGACGGACTTTTAAAAGACTTAAGGTGACAATTTTAATGGAGTGTGCTATAAAAGGGTAATACACTCAACAAAAATATAAACGCAACACCTTTGTTTCTGCTCCCATTTTTCATGAGATGGACTTAAAGATCTAAAATTCATTCCAGATACACAATATTACCATTTCTCTCAAACATTGTTCACAAATCAGTCTAAATGTGTGATAGTGAGCACTTCTGCTTTGCTGAGATAATCCATCCCACCTCACAGGTGTGCCACATCAAGATGCTGATCTGACATCATGATTAGTGCACAGGTGTACCTTATACTGCCCACAATAACAGGCCACCCTGGAATGTGCAGTTTTTTTGCTTTATTGGGGGTCTGGGGACTCAGAACCGGTCAGTATCTGGTGTGACCACCATTTGCCTCATGCAGTGCAACATATCTTCTTCGCATAGAGTTTATCAGATTGTCAATTGTGGCCTGTCGTATACGCCAGTCAAGCACATCCCAAACATGCTCAATGGGTGACATGTCCGGTGAGTATGCTGGCCATGCAAGAACTGGTACATTTTCAGCTTCCAAGAATTGTGTACAGATCCTTGCAACATGGGGCCGTGCATTATCTTGCTGAAACATGAGGTGATGTTCATGGATGTATGGCACAACAATGGGCCTCAGGATCTCATCACGGTATCTCTGTGCATTCAAAATGCCATCAATAAAATGCACCTGTGTTCTTCGTCCATAACAGATGCCTGCCCATACCATAACCCCACCACCACCATGGGCCACTCGATCCACAACATTGACATCAGCAAAGAGCTCACCCACACGACGCCACACACGCTGTCTGCCATCTGCCCTGAACAATGTAAACCGAGATTCATCCGTGGAGAGAACATCTCTCCAATGTGCCAGACGCCATCGAATGTGAGCATTTGCCCACTCAAGTCTGTTACGACGACGAGCTGGAGTCAGGTCAAGACCCCGATGAGGACGACGACCATGCAGTTGAGCTTCCCTGAGACGGTTTCTGACAGTTTGTGCAGAAATTGTTTGGTTATGCAAACCAATTTTTTCAGCAGCTGTCTGAGTGGCTGGTCTCAGACGATCTTGGAGGTGAACCTGCTGGATGTGGAGGTCCTGGGCTGGTATGGTTACACGTGGTCTGCGGATGTGAGGCCGGTTGGATGTACTGCCATATTATCTGAAACGCCTTTGGAGACGGCTTATGGTGGAGAAATGAGCATTCAATGCACGAGCAACAGATCTGGTTGACATTCCTGCTGTCAGCATGCCAATTGCACGCTCCCTCAATGCTTGTGGCATCTGTGGCATTTTGCTGTGAGACAAAACTGCACATTCCAGGGTGGCCTTTTATTGTGGGCAGTATAAGGTACACCTGTGCACTAATCATGATGTCAGATCAGCATCTTGATGTGGCACACCTGTGAGGTGGGATGGATTATCTCAGCAAAGCAGAAGTGCTTACTATCACACATTTAGACTGATTTGTGAACAATGTTTAAGAGAAATGGTAATATTGTGTATCTGGAATGAATTTTAGATCTTTAAGTCCATCTCATGAAAAATGGGAGCAGAAACAAAGGTGTTGCGTTTATATATTTGTTGAGTGTGTGCCTGGAAGAAGCATAATATCCCCCCTTTAATACAACCTGTGAATGTTTATTCAAATTACTAATATTTATTGACCCATAAATTAATTTGTTAAGTGATTAATACTCTATTTTTGTTCAATAGTTGTGCTCGTTTAAAACTGAAAAGCATTTTCATCCAAAAGACTAGTAAAACTAAGATGGCAGCCAAAAGCAACACTGCTTTCCTTCTGAATGAATGAAAAAGTAGCTTCTTCCACCACTGGGGACATGAGTTAAAACAGAGGAGTATGATGGGGAGGAAAAGGTTGAAAACTGTGAAAAGAGAGCCAGTTAATGAGCATATAAACATTTGAGTTCCACGTTTTTATCTTCCTCCCTCCTGTCTGCAGATTAACAGTCCACAGGTTGGCTGCTCGTACTGTGATTCGCTCCCTGGAGTCGGAGCAGAGGATGCTCAGAGGACAGCAGGATGAAGAAGTGAAGAAGAAAGTAGTGGGGCTCAGTGTCCAATCAGGAGTGAGCAGTTCTTTTACTGCCTTCATTGCCATCAACAAAGACAGCGGCGAGTCGTTTCAAGGACCTCAGGTGCGCAGAAATATCCCAACACCTTACTGCCACCGTGAGTGATTTCATTTTTATTTGGTTGATTGGTGTGTGTTTTTTTCAGTCAGTAGATTCATATCGATTGATGTTTATGAAGCTGGAATCATTTGAGAAAATTATTATTTTTAAACTTCATAGAAGTTTTTCAATATTTTATGTTAATATCATCAAGATGCCATTGGTAGCATGCAAAAATCTGCCCAGTTATTAGAAGGGTTTGATTGCTCCTTGAGGAAATTAAATTGTCTACGTCTGTGTTTTGTTTTTTTAGTCAGATTTAAATGGATTGTGTTTTACATAATTTTTGTATCAAGTCTGGCACTTGTTATTAATTAAAATAACACCCTTGGTCTCTCTTTATTTTTCCTTTTTTTCTTTTCTTTTTTAGTAAAGGTTATGGGCTGTTCAGTTCTACAATCTGGTAAGTAAAGCACTGTAAAAAACAAAACATAACACAGAACCACAAAGTCAAGAAACAAACACTGCAATTTGTTGATACAACTCTAAAATAACAAAATGTATTATGTATGTGTATGTATATATATATATATATATATATATATATATATATATACTCCATATATATATATACTTTGGCGCTAGGCCATTCAATGATTTATAAACTAGTAGTACTTTGAAGTTTTTATTCTCTGAGCTGAGGACTAATGTCTCAATGTGAACTTGAACAACTCATCCATGCATTTATCTTTGTCTTTGATTTTAACAATGATTTTGTGAGAAAATGAGAATATTATTTTAATAACAATGCTATGACATATTCTCAAACCAGGACTATCAATTCTCTTAATTGTTTCACATGTATCTTAAATCTAAATCTGACAGGGCTAGGAATAAATTTGGCCTATTTGCTAAAAAATGTAAACTATCTGTTAAGAATAAGGTCAACAGCTCTATGAAAATGTAATAAAGTATAACTACAGCCAATGACGGTATTAAAATTTACACCTTTTTACCTAACTCCAGTTATCTGGTTAGGTTCAGACTATTTTGTATGAAATCGTGAAGAAGAAAAAAAATTCTTTAAAATGTCTCACTCTTTATGTGAATGAGATTGAGACAAATCTTTTAACATTTACTGCCTACAATTTGCAGAAAAGAACCAACATGTAAGTTGTGCCCTCTCTGTTTGCATGTGTTGCCTAAATGTGGTCGAATGTTCACAGCAGCTTCAGCTGTATTTTAGATATTTTAGGTTTTCAAATAACTTATCACTTCAAGTAACATTTCTGCTGCTGTTATTTGCACATCTGTTTTTCAGTTTATATTTTTTAATTTCTTGTAAATAATACTTTTACTTTTTAATGCACACATGCACATTCTGTAAATATTTTTTAAATTATACTACTCAGTTGCACATTCAAATCTGAGTATGCCACTTTATTTTTAATAACTGCACAGTACTTTGGTTTTCTAATTTTGTCCTTAATGTACATACATTATTCTTATTCTTACTTCAGTTTTTTATACTTCACGTGTTAGTTCCAGATCTTAATAAAGCCACTGTAAAACTGTCTGTATGAAACAGTTGTGATGTCTCAATGTCTATTCTCTTGTGTTTTCAAATGTCTGTTTTAGCGGCGAAGAAGAAACGTTTTGGTTTCTCATCAAATAGTAAGTAAAACACTGAATAGGCTATAATCCCAACCTCATGAAACAATCCATCTGTTACTGGTAGTGAGGAACTGACAGTGACACCATTTTGTCTTCACAATGTTTTCTATTCAAATGTGCTAACCTTACCCAGTTAAACTTCAATCAACAAACAAAACCATTTGTGCAATGACTTTCTCCTTGTTTGTTGTTTTAAAAGGGTTTCTGAGGAAATTAATCATATTCCAAGTTTTGTTTTCAGAATTTCATAAACATCAATGAGAGTGAAAAAAACGAAGTCCTTAACTAAATGACAATCCTGGATCAATTGTTGTAGTAATATAATTGAGGAAATTTATAAATACAGGAGCCTTTAAACTATGTAGCAAATAACCTGTCAAAGGTGGACTGATCTTATGGAAATTAAAAGGTTAATGATTTATTCCTTCCACCCATTTATAGAAGTTCTGTACATTGTTGTTGTTGAAAGAGTGATATCACAGTCTGATTATCATGATTATCTAAGTGGTAATAATTTATAGGCAACTCTTATAAAAAGAGACACTACCTTCTGTTATGATGCGTTATCAGTTAAACATCCAGAAAGGATGTCCAGTGTTCTTCAGTTATGCTCAATTTCTCTTTCTTGTAGTTTTTAAGAGAGAGAAGAATTTCAAGACCAGTCCTGCTGTTCCCAAAAGGTGTAAGTAATATTTATAAATATAGTAGATTATTACTCATGTTATGTACCCTCAAGGCAAGGCAATTTTATTTGTATAGCACACTTTCAACAGCAGGGTAATCCAAGGTGCTTTACATGATTTGGTGATTTAAAAAACAAAACAAACAGACATGGAATATAACATTGGAAATTAAAAGTAAAAGAAACACACATTACACATGATACACAAATCAAAAAAGCAAGAGAGCATGAACACATTTCATACATATGACATCAATCATTTACTCAAAGGCAATTGTAAACAGATGTTTTTTAGTCTCTATTTAAAGCATTTCAGAGTTTCAGCTGTTCTACACTCGTCAGGAAGTCTGTTCCAGATGAGGGGAGCATAGAAACTGAAAGCTGCTTCTCCATGTTTAGTTCTGATTCTAGGGATGTTGAGTAGACTGGAATTAGAGGACCTGAGTGGTCTGGGGGGGGGGGGTGCTATAGTAACAGCAGGTCTTCAACATACTTTGGTGCTAAGCCATTCAATGATTTATAAACTAGTAAAAGTATTGTGAAGTCTATTCTCCGAGCTACAGGGAGCCAGTGTAAGGACTTTAGAACTGGGGTGATGTGCTCTACTTTATTGGTTCTAGGGAAAACGTGAGCAGCAGCATTCTGGATCAGCTGCAGCTGTCTGATTGACTTTTTAGGCAGACCTGTGAAGATGCTGTTGCAGTAATCAATCCGACTAAAGATAAACGCATGGATGAGTTTTCGAGGTCCTGTTGCAACATCAGTCATTTAATCCTAGAAATGTTCTTCGGGTGATAGAAGGCTGATCTTGTTATTGCCTTTATGTGACCCTGGAGGTTCAGGTCTGAGTCCATTATTACACCTAGATTTCGTGCCTGATCAGTAGTTTCTAGCTGTATTAATTGAAGCTGTGTGCTGACTCTTGATCTTTCCTCTTTGGGTCCAAAAATATTTACTTCAGTTTTGGTTCTTTTCAGCTGGAGAAAGTTATGGCACATCTATCCATTTATTTGCTCAAGGTCTTTTCACTTCACAGGTGACAGTAATTTAGATTGGTCAGCCCTTCAGCCCCCACAGCCTTGTAAAGACCCTCTGCTGCAGCTAGTGTCCCTGCAGAAAGCGTCTGGCTGCTGGATGCTTGATGCAGATCTGGCTGCTGCACTGGGAAAGACCAGAGAGGAAGTGGAAAAGCCAAAGCCTGGAGAGGTGAGTCAAGATCAAAACTAAAAATGTATATTTACATAATAGGAGGAAAAAAATGTAAGTGTGATTTTAAGGTGTTATTGCATTACAATGTAACAATCATGGTTGCAGAGAGAGTAATTAGTAACCATCTCTAGTAGTTAATTGACAAGAAGCAGCCGAAAGAAAAATGTAGTAACCCAACTCCAGGTTCACAGTGAGATCTATAAAGATAGACTGAACAGATATCACTTAACTTTGAAAGATGCAAGGGAATCATTCTTCTCTGAAATTAACAGAAATATTAATAATGTTTGTGCCATATTTTCCACAGCTGTGAGGGCCTGTAATACATTTATTAACTTTTTTACTGAAAAGATTCTGAAAATTAGAGGGTTAATCTATACATCAATGTCCCACTAACAATGTTGTGCCAACTCAACACCAATCTGGAGAAAATGTCTGACTTCTACAAACTAAAACAAAAGAACTTAGAAGAAATCATAAATTTTATAAAATTATTGCTGCCTCAATATCATACCCAGACTTTTTCTCAAAAAAGTTCTGCCTGTTATTGGGCCTGATTGGACTCAAATAGTGAACTCATCCCTCATATCAGGTATCTTCCCCCAGGCTTTAAAATCAGCAGTTATCAAACCACTACTAAAGAAGAACAACCTGGACAACATGTTAATGCAGAACTACAGGCCTATCTCCAACCTTCCATTCATCAGCAAAAACTTGAAAAAAGCTGCGTTTCAACTGTTAAATAACTAACAATGAGCAACCATTTTTATGTTTTTCAGTCTAGTTTCCGTGCCCACCACAGCACTGAGATGGCCCTCGTCATAGTGTTCAATGACATCCACATAAATACGGACTATAGTAGAACCACGGTGCTGGAACTTTTGGATGTCAGTGCAGAATTTGACACTGTTGATCATTACATACTATTAGAACGACTGGAGAACTGGGTCATAATCTCTGGTACAGAGCTTGGCTAGTTTGAATCCTATCTAAAGAACAGCAACTTATTTGTGTCAATAGGCAATTTTCATCAGCAGAAATCACATGTGGGGTGCCACAGGGCTCTATCCTGGGGCCCCTCTTATTTAATATCTAAATGCTCCTTCTATCCCAGATTATAACAAGCAATATGATTAGTAATGCACTCATCTTTAGATTACAATGTTTCCAGGTGACTTTGAACCAATCCCAACCCTAAGTGAATGCATTAAGCAAATCAGTCGATGGTTTTGCCAAAATTTTCTCTAGTTGAATACAAACAAAACGGAATTAATTATTTTTGGACCTATAGAGGAACAATCAGGAGTCAGCGCACAGCTTTAGTTATTTTAGCTAGAAACTACTGGCCCAAAATCTAGGTGTAGTACTGGACTTAGAGTTGAACTTTTAGAGACACATAAAGAGAATTACAAAGTCGTCCTTCTATCATCTGAAGAACATTTCTAGGATTAAAGGACTAATGTTGCAACAGGACCTCGAAAAACGTATGCATGCGTTTAAAGAGGCTATATGCAACTTTTTCCCCAAAATAAACCTAACAACAGCCTTTTTATTTGACCATTTATGACTCAAACATATCCTAATGAGCATACTGACACCTTGTCAGCTCACAGTGGGTACACCTATAAGCCTGTATTCAATTTCTTTCTATTTTCTGTCGGGATCGGATTTTCCCGCGCTGTCTGCGGATGTGACATGAAGCGCGTTCATGTTAAATGTTTCAGATCACTCTGCCACCACCGCTAGTCAGCACTCGCAAGCAGTTCAATGGATTGTGCGAATACACAGAAGAGACCAAGGACAACTTTGACACCAATAATAACTCCACATAAGACTAAAAAAGTTAAACCCCTGACAAGTGCCCGAAAAAGATAGAAGATTTAGAGCAACCGGCATACGAGAGCGAGCAGAAAGGAAGAGCAGTTCCGTTTTTTGGCCACAGGTGTCAGTCGCAAGTTTAAATTTCAGAAAATTGCATATAGCCCCTTTAACTTTAGTCTGACTGATTACTACAACAGCGTCCTCACAGGTCTGCCTAAAAAAACAGACAGCTGCAGCTGATCCAGAGCGCTGCTGCGCGTGTCCTCACTAGAACCAGGAAAAGAGAGCACATCACCCCAGTTCTCAGAGGAGCTCAGAGAATAGAATTTAAAACACTTTGTTAATTTATAAATCATTGAATGGCTTAGCACCAAAGTATGTTGAAGATATATTGTCACTCTACCAACCATCCCAACCACTCAGGTCCTATAATTCCAGGCTACTCCTCATCCCTAAAACCAAAACCAAACATGGAGAGGCAGCTTTCAGTTTCTATACTCCACTTATCTGGAACAAACTTCCAGATGACTGCAAAACTGCTGAAATGCTGAGATCCTTTAAATCGAAGCTAAAACCCCATCTATTTACAGCTGCCTTTGATTGATTAAATAATAACTGTAAGGTCATAACAGTGGCATGTTTTAATGTTGTCTCATGTCTTTGTTCTTTTATGTTTTTGTTTTATTTTTGTCCTAATCATGTAAACCGCCTTGAATTGGCTTGTTGCTGAAAGTGTGCTATACAAATAAAATTGCCTTGCAATCCTGGTACTTGTCCATCTGACAAATTGGCATAACATGCATATTTTCACACTGTGGGAGGAAGCTGTAGTACCCAGAAGAGAACCCCTACATTCTCATGGAGAACATGTAAACTCCACACAGAAAGACCCTGTGGAATGTTTGAATCAGGAACGCTGTTGCTGTGAGACAAGAGAACCAGATTTCAGTGTAATCAGAGTTAATATGGAGTTAATCAACTAAACATAAAACTTGTGAAACAGACTCTGTAATAGTTACTCTGTAACCACCAAACTTTAGTCAGCAAAATACTTCATTGCTGTATCTTACTAAAGAAAACAATAGAACGTCTAAACTTTTCTTTGTCCGGTTTTCTCTCTCTGTGAATTAGGTCAACAATGAAGTGTGGGCCTCCATTCTGGCTCTGGTCTGGCTTCATGGTTTTAAGATGGATGCTAAGGAGGAGTGGGAGCTTCTGGCTATGAAGGCTGCATCATGGATTAAAGCTCAGAATGGTAATAAACAGTGGAAAAGCTGTTTTTAATAGTAAAAAGAAGTTAAAACTAAGTGCAAAAATAACACCAGTAAATCCATGTTATTTTCTCCTTCAGCTCCATGTGTGTCAGAGTGTGTTGAAGCTGGAAATACATTGTTGGGTTGCAGCGTGAAGAAGGAAGCTCTGGGGCTCTGAGGGTTTCCATGAACAGGCTTCATCTTCATTGTGGAAGCACCTATGTGCAGGAAGGAAAACACTGAAGACATTCATCCGTTGAAGAGATGCAGAAGTCATTGTTTGATCAAGAAAAGCAGATTTAGTCTGGTTCTATAAGTTTCAGACTTTATTTTATTTTTGCAACATCTACCCATGTATTTACCAGTGTGCCATGTAATATTTGCACTGTATGCAAGAAAATTGCTGAAACAGTATTTGTACAATAGAGGGGGAAATGTATAATGAAATTTTTGTCCTTTAGTTCTTAAATGATTCTCTTAATCACTTTAGTGTTTTGGAACGTTCGTGTGAAGGTTGACCTTTTTCCACATTTAACTTTTAAAATTGACCTGTCAAAGACCTTAAAAATAATTGTTTGTGGGGAACTGTTTG